>OW569411.2:29048189-29434549 GCA_937662695.2 Halyzia sedecimguttata | reverse complement strand
CCCAGTGGATCAAACTTTGTCTATACTTAAGGACCGTTTACACCATCTTTTATCTCAAGAAAACCAATTCCAACTTGAAGAAGAAGATGTCGAGAATTTATTATCCCTGATAGATCTAGCAACTAAACAAAACTTTTTCGCATTTTGGGACAAACTCTACATCATGGCCAATGGACTACCAATGGGTTCTTCGCTTAGCGGCGCTATCGCAGAAGCCTACTTGGACTTCATAGAAAAACAAATTATGACTCTTCCCCTGAGTAAATTTATTGTGTTCTGGAGAAGGTATGTGGACGATATCTTTTGTGTTTGGTCCGGCAATGAGAGAGACTTGAATTCCTTCTTGGAACTTTTGAACAGTCAGTTCAGTGTAAAATTCACTTTAGAAAAAGCCTCTGACAACACCATCAATTTTCTTGACTTAAGAATTCAACTTAAACTAGACGAAACATACTACTTCGAGTTCGATATTTACAGAAAACCTACAAGCACCGACGTTATCATTCCTTACGACTCACATCATCCACCGCATATAAAGAAAGCGGCATTTAACTTCTTATTACACAGATTGAATACTGTACCTTTATCCGTTGAAAATTATAGGAGGGAACTTGAAACTATTTACACAATTGGCCTTAATAACAAGTATCCAAAGACTTACATAGATAACATAATCAGACAAAAAAAGAAAAAAGAATTACTTAATAAAAAGATCTTCCCACATCATACCATAACTCTTAAGTATGTCTCCATTCCCTTTTGTCGAAGCCTTAATTACAATATCAACTCAATCCTGCAGAAATATAACTACTATGTTACTAATAGGGGAGGTATTACTCTGGCAAATATTCTAGTTAACAACAAACCAAAAATAAAAACAGAACAAAAAAGTGGTGTCTATAAGATCGAATGTGAGGATTGTCAAGCTTATTATGTTGGTATGACTACACGTTCCGCTAGAATAAGATTCTCTGAACACGTGAAGAATAAACCTCCATCGGCATTAGGAAACCACCTTGTTGATAACAACCATAAAACTTCAATCCAAAATCTCAGTATTCTTCACTATGAAAAGAATTTTTATCGTTTAACCCTGTTGGAACAATTGGAAATTTTAAGAAGAAAGAATGACAGCAACCTTGTAAACGATATAAAAGATTTTCCGTTACGTAATATTTTCAAAATGTTCATTTAGAAACGTCAGCCAAAGAATAAGTTTTGTCTCTATGTTTTTATGTATTTCTGTGCGACTGATTTACGACGCATGGCTGTGGTATATCTTCATCTGTCATCCAGCCGTGTGTTGTTTACTTTTTATATTTAATTTTATATCTTGGACTAATGATATTTTCCTTGACTAGATGAGAACTCGTTTATGTTTGTACTACATTTTATAAGTTGCAGCTTGTTTCTGTATTTCATGACAGTAAGATTCTTTGAGTGTTTGTTATATATTTTTGTACATGAGTGTCATTTTAGGACAGCCTGATGATGGTATAAGTATTTTGCCGAAATCGATAGCTGATTAAAGTTATATTTAAAAACCAGTGTGTTTATCTTCTCTCGCTATAAACTACACACTGATGGAGAAATACATCAATTTCATAGAAAGTTTGGAGCTATCCAAAGTTCTCCGACAACTGAAATGCACTCTCGACAAGCGACATCGCACTAGACAACACATAGATTTTCTACAGGATTGCAGACATAACAAGGTTATCCCAAGATTCCTTAACATCAAACTTCCATTGTATTTCAATAGGGACTACAAGTCATTCATCTACACGTCTCTGTTAAAGTGGGAGATCAGACGACAATTTCGTAGATCTGGTGAGATAGATATGAAACTCAAATTTTTACATCATCATCTTTTGAAATTCCTCCACACTTTAGAATACGAATCTCTCATCACTAAACTGGAGAAAACGGTTATTAGAGAAAATATGAAAGCAGACGCAAAGAGGAGACGAAAACTTGAAATACTCATTTTACGTAATCAGGAACATTTTAATACAAACCAGCCTACCAACGCCGACAATAGCCACAGAACAATATTCCACTCTAGATTCACTAACCTTTCTGAGGTCGTACTCACTGAGGAGGAGATCAACACGCTAAATCTTGGACATAAATTTTCACCATACCCCAACAAAATCGATCTACCTTGCCTAGCTATAGACCTTGAGCTGCAAACTAAAAGACATCCTGAATATAACAATATCGCAAGCGAAGTAACACATCTTTTGAAGAAACATTCAAATCTCGAGCCAGTTAGTTCAAAGGAAATGCTGAATAGCAAGAACATCCGCAAGAATATTAAAAAGATTAAAGAGAAGTTAGACAACAATAATTTGATTATAACCAAGGCAGATAAAAATGCCGGCCTCGTGATCCTGAATAAGAATATATATATAGAAAAAACTTTACAATTCTTCGAAGATAATAACATCAAAGAAATAAAAAACAACCCAATGTTGAAATACAATAGTAAACTCAATCCTTTTTTAAAAAAGTGTCTTCCCACTCTTCAGAAGCTAATAGGTACTATCAATATACATACAATTAAAGAAAAAAATCCACAAACACCTGTTTTATACTCCATGATCAAACTTCATAAACCGGATAAGAGTATACGTCCGATTACTTCAGCTGTTAATTCACCGGCAAATAAGATCTCCAAGGTTCTAAATAATGTTCTTGTTGATAAATTGAAATTCAGGTCAAAATACTCCATTCGAAATTCACAAGAACTCATAAAAGAACTAAAATCCATCAACCTGAACAGGGACACCACATATCTACTAATGTCTTTTGATGTTGTGAACCTCTACACTAATGTCCCAGTGGATCAAACTTTGTCTATACTTAAGGACCGTTTACACCATCTTTTATCTCAAGAAAACCAATTCCAACTTGAAGAAGAAGATGTCGAGAATTTATTATCCCTGATAGATCTAGCAACTAAACAAAACTTTTTCGCATTTTGGGACAAACTCTACATCATGGCCAATGGACTACCAATGGGTTCTTCGCTTAGCGGCGCTATCGCAGAAGCCTACTTGGACTTCATAGAAAAACAAATTATGACTCTTCCCCTGAGTAAATTTATTGTGTTCTGGAGAAGGTATGTGGACGATATCTTTTGTGTTTGGTCCGGCAATGAGAGAGACTTGAATTCCTTCTTGGAACTTTTGAACAGTCAGTTCAGTGTAAAATTCACTTTAGAAAAAGCCTCTGACAACACCATCAATTTTCTTGACTTAAGAATTCAACTTAAACTAGACGAAACATACTACTTCGAGTTCGATATTTACAGAAAACCTACAAGCACCGACGTTATCATTCCTTACGACTCACATCATCCACCGCATATAAAGAAAGCGGCATTTAACTTCTTATTACACAGATTGAATACTGTACCTTTATCCGTTGAAAATTATAGGAGGGAACTTGAAACTATTTACACAATTGGCCTTAATAACAAGTATCCAAAGACTTACATAGATAACATAATCAGACAAAAAAAGAAAAAAGAATTACTTAATAAAAAGATCTTCCCACATCATACCATAACTCTTAAGTATGTCTCCATTCCCTTTTGTCGAAGCCTTAATTACAATATCAACTCAATCCTGCAGAAATATAACTACTATGTTACTAATAGGGGAGGTATTACTCTGGCAAATATTCTAGTTAACAACAAACCAAAAATAAAAACAGAACAAAAAAGTAGTGTCTATAAGATCGAATGTGAGGATTGTCAAGCTTATTATGTTGGTATGACTACACGTTCCGCTAGAATAAGATTCTCTGAACACGTGAAGAATAAACCTCCATCGGCATTAGGAAACCACCTTGTTGATAACAACCATAAAACTTCAATCCAAAATCTCAGTATTCTTCACTATGAAAAGAATTTTTATCGTTTAACCCTGTTGGAACAATTGGAAATTTTAAGAAGAAAGAATGACAGCAACCTTGTAAACGATATAAAAGATTTTCCGTTACGTAATATTTTCAAAATGTTCATTTAGAAACGTCAGCCAAAGAATAAGTTTTGTCTCTATGTTTTTATGTATTTCTGTGCGACTGATTTACGACGCATGGCTGTGGTATATCTTCATCTGTCATCCAGCCGTGTGTTGTTTACTTTTTATATTTAATTTTATATCTTGGACTAATGATATTTTCCTTGACTAGATGAGAACTCGTTTATGTTTGTACTACATTTTATAAGTTGCAGCTTGTTTCTGTATTTCATGACAGTAAGATTCTTTGAGTGTTTGTTATATATTTTTGTACATGAGTGTCATTTTAGGACAGCCTGATGATGGTATAAGTATTTTGCCGAAATCGATAGCTGATTAAAGTTATATTTAAAAACCAGTGTGTTTATCTTCTCTCGCTATTCTCATTAGTGATAGAACAACTGGCCTAAAATTCCTCTCTACCCATCACGAGATTTAATATCCACAAATGAGCCTCACTCAGAAAGTGTGGTTAATTTAAAGTTAAGTTTTGAAGCCTTCAGCAAAATTTCAGCGATATCATATTAAAAATAATACATAACCTTTCAAAAGTCCCCTCTCATAAATATACTCCTCTGAAGGCACATGGATCTCTGCAAGAAGAATCGCCTTCTCTATTTCTCAAAGATATTCACTCTTGCTCATAGAAATCCCTTCAATAGTTAGTTGCCTCCTCCTAAGGAGGATCTCTTTCAAAACCAGGTCTGACCGCTAATGTAGGGCTATCATCTCCCATAGATTTGTGATGAAATAACACGATTTTCCAAAGAACATACGCGCAAAAATATGTCATCATGACATTCATGTTTTTGAAGGTTCTCGCAAAAAAAAGACCATAGACAACATATCCTACGACGATTCGCATCCAGCTACCGAACTCACAAAAGGCTGCTCGGTTCTCCAACAATATGGATCCGATCGTGTTCAAACTTGGAACTCTGCAGTAGAACTCTCCCCCCACCGGGAGTGCCCATTAGAAATTTACGGAGATTACATTATGTAAGGGAATCTTTCTTAAAATATTTTCAACGATGAATGACTTTCGCTTATACATTTTCGAAAATAATTTGAAATCCTACGTGTAACTATGGTCGTATGTAGGAGCGAACAAATATAAAATTTGATTCCCAATTTGCTCTCATGCAACCTTTATTTCAGAAAATTTCAAGAATGGTACAGGTTAGAGAGAGGGAACAATTAGAAGACTCCCATTCCTCTGTTCTAAATTGAAATGTGGGGATAAAACATACTGTTTACATTTATTAAGAAATAATCGACTTATTGCCTTTTTCTGAAATCCAACTTTGGCAGTCTTATTTTGAACCTCCTGTATATCATAAACTAATGTTACCTACAAAATAACATTGAATAACTTCTCGGTTCCGAACCAATTTGATAAATCAGATCTGATCTTGTTCATTGCGCCCTCGGGAAAGACACAGTTTCGTACAAGCCTTCATCGGTATTTTTCTTTTAAAACAATGAATATAACTCGAAAACAACTACTCACGATAGCCAGAAGGGACTACTATTTAGAATGAACGTAGAATTTGGGAATACATTTGAAAATGTAATAATACAGGTTGTTTCATTTGGAATAAGTAAATTCATATCCATTTCCGGTATAACCGGAAGTAGTAAATCATTTAATATTTTATTTTACTTGCCTCATGTCTTCGTAGAAAATCTCAAACAGATCCAATATGCAGGGTGTAAATAAATAGTTGCAAGAAAATTCAAGGGTCAAAAGGTGTTTACTTGTCAAATATTGGGTGGGTCTTTCATATATTTTTTTTTCAGCATCCGTTGCTTGTATACAACACTCTATAGATGGCGACAAAAAAGCAATTTTTAATATTTTTCTTAGAAACTGAAAAAAAGTATGAAGTTGTGCGGACGTTATTATGCGAGCGAGAAAGCACTCTGTTGGTGATGTTCCCTATGTTTGAAATGGGTAGAAAATGCCACCCCTAAAATTTATTGAATATTTTTCCTCCGTATTCATCCGTGAACTTCCAATGGGCACCCCCGATCGGGCACCCTGTATATTTATATACGCATACATGCAGCGCTATAAGCTCAGTGGTTAGACCGTTTGACTCGTGAGCCTGAGGTCCCGAGTTCAATTTCGGGGCTAAGAAAGACTTTTTTTAGTAACGGCAGCGGCCCCCATTCACTGTTGAATAGCGATGTGTCTAAGGCGACGTAAGGGCACAGTCACAAAGCCAACAATGAACACAACTGACTCTCCTAACTTGCACGAGCTCATGGGAGGGGGCCCCTTGAGGAAGACCCAGGAGGGCCAGTACAATAATATCAATATATTAGTATAGCCTCAGATTCTAAAATAGTAAACCAACAGTGGAATTATCTAGCTTAAGGGAACTTTTTTGGCTTACATACAACTTATTGTGCACTTCCATACATTCGTTTTTGGGGTAGACGGTCACGGAAATTGGTGCATTTGCTGCACGTTACTGCAACACGATATGGATACCGAAGTGGATCGTTTCGTACCGAAGTGTTGGTTTTGAATTAAAGGCATTACCCTTGCCATAATATTATGTGTCGCCGTATTATCATTACAGAAACCGTATAAGCACAAAAAGAGGTTCGTTAAATTCTCGCTGCGTGCATAAAAAAATTCCGGGAATAAATATGATGCTGATGAGATCCTACACTAGTAATTATGTTGATGTCTAGATGAGCATCTAATTGGCAGCTTTCAAGTCGAGTTATAATCCAAATTTGACGCTAAACAAACGTAGAACTTGGTTATATTTCTTAGGGAAAGTGTTGAAGCACTGCGCTGATTTAATGCAGAAGCTTATGCGATATGAATATTTGATTTGTGAAGGATTATAATCAATCGATAACGATAACTCATGAGATCTGGCATTTCACAGGCTTCTACATATTATTATCACATTATCGCTCCGACCACACTCTCAACTCTATGGACGTTAGTCTCGTTGGCAGATGTATTGCATTGAAGTAAAACTGAAAAAATCATACTGCTTTGAGGATAACTTATCTAGGAATTTGATGGTGAACGGGAAAAAAGTACGGCAGCATCTTGCAGCTTGAATCGAGAATTCCGATAGTAGATTCATTCCTGAATTTAGTAAATAATAATCTACGGAGTTAATATTCGAACGCTACACAGGGTGTAACATTTCTAAGGCCACTATTTTTATCACACACGCACAAGCTAATAGGTACAAAGTTGAACTGCAATAAGCCTGGGCGTTTTAAAAAAATGTAGGAAAGCTCTGTGGACAGGGCCTTTGGCGCTCTTGTTTAAAAGTTGATAAGTCATATCTCCGAAAGTATTGGTTTCTCAGAGTTGAGAATGATATAAATGGATTCTTATGATGGAACTGCATCATAAAAGGAATTCAATTCGAAAGAGTGTAATTTAAACTCTGACAATTTCAACTGCCTAGCTCACTCCGTTCCAGAGTTATCTTGTTAACGGCCGGACAGAATCGATTTTGACCAAGGATTCTTGACCAGTCAGTAGAACCAAATCGTTTAAGACAATTTTCAACCAGAAATTCTGAAATTACAGTTATTTGGGCAAATTGTTTTTTTTTTTGTTGAATACGCAGCCCTTTTTGGCGCCCTTGTTGCATTCGGTTACAAAAATTATCGACCCTGGTCTATAATGTAAACAAACAATTTGAGATTTTCATGTCTGTTTTTAAGCCTATATTTAACGAATGTTTTCCTTTAGTATATCGTAAACATAGATCTCATAGAATTAATTACAATTCAGATGAAATAAGGCAGTGCAAGAAAAAGTTAGATATTCTTTTCACGCTGAAAAGCTGCAATGATAGATATATTACGCAATATAATAGTGTTAAGAAGGAATATAACCAGCTCTTAATTGATTTTAGAAAAAAATTATATAGTGATAAATTGAAATTTTTGGAAATAAAAGTAAAACTGTGTGGAATGTTGTAAAAGATATTAGAGGTCAAAAAAGAAAATGTAAAAATCAAATGCTAGGAAATTCAGGGGAAATATCAAACAAAATCAGTAGTTTTTTTGCAAACGGAGCTAAAGAATTGATAAAAACACAGAAACATATTGAATTCAGTGGTACTCACATCCATAGGAACTCAAAGTCAATGTATGTAACTCCAGTAACACATTTAGAAATAATAGAGATAGTGAAAAAAATGAAAAATAAGCTCAGTAGTGGGGCTGATGAGATTCCAGCATCATTGTTGAAATTTTGTATTTTGGAGATACTTGAACCAATTGCTTATATTGTGAATAACTCACTTGAGAATGGTATTTTTCCTGATTTACTAAAAACAGCTATAATCAAGCCAATTTATAAAAAAGGTGATCCTTTATTAGTGGAGAACTATAGGCCTATTAGTCTCTTATCATCTCTCTCGAAAATATTTGAAGCAGCAATGTCTAATAGAATGGTTGATTTTTTCACAACAAACAACATATTTGGCAACTTCCAACATGGTTACTTAAAGAACAAATCGATATATACTGCAGTACATGATTTTACTCATGAGATACTATTAGGTTCTGAAAATAAGCAGTATATACTTGGTACGTTTCTTGATCTCTCAAAAGCATTTGAAACAATAAATCATGAAATTCTATTTGAAAAACTCGAAAGGTATGGCATAAGGGGATTAGCGTTAGATTGGATAAGGTCTTTCTTGGAACGAAGGACTCAAAGGGTTGTTTTGGGTGAGGGCGAAGGAGTTTCAAATTTAGTTGAAGTTGATATGGGAATACCGCAGGGCAGCGTAATAGGGCCACTACTCTTTATAGTCTACGTAAATGACATTGAATCAGCAATACCATTTGGATCACTTGTAAGCTTTGCAGATGATACAAATGTGCTTATAAGAACTAAGAGTCTCAACGATCTTTTGAACAACCATAAAAACGCTCTTGATAACCTCACAAATTGGTTCTTGGAAAACAAACTAGTTCTCAACATGGAAAAAACGAGTAATATGTTCTTCAGAACAACAAGATCGAATCTTATAACACCGGAAGAAGTGATGGTGAATGGATAATTGACTAACACTTCTTCCTCCACAAAATTTCTAGGATTGTATCTAGATGAGAACCTTCAGTGGGATACTCAGGTGGAGGAACTCAAGAAGAAAATTTGCAGAGCTTTGTTTTCTATGAGAGTTCTAAAGCCTTATGTGAGTCAGAAAGTACTGCAAGTTGTGTATCACGCGAATTTCCATTCTCTTTTGAGATTTGGAATTATTTTCTGGGGTCGCAGCTCTTATATGAACGATTTATTCATAATACAAAAGCAAGCTCTCAGAATCATGCTGGGTTTGGGGAGGTATGATTCGTGCAGGGGACTTTTCAGAGAACATAACATCTTAACCATTGCAGGTCTATACATATTTGAAATATTGATGTTCATTTTCAGGAACAGTTTATTGTTTACCAACTTGACATCGGCTCACTCCCGAAATTTTAACTATATAGTCCCTAAGCATAAACTCAGTATTTATGAAAGAGGTTCATATTACTCATCAATAGTAATTTTCAACAAATTACCTAATAACATTAAAATTACAAGAAATTTCAAACACTACAAGAAGCTGGTGTTCTCCTTATTAGTTCGACTAGAGCCATATAAGCTATCAGACTATCTGGGAGATTCAGTGTAGCTTGTAGATTAATTGGTAAATTCTTCCTCCATTGTTGTTGCTTCAGTTTGTTGTTTGGTATTAGTTGGGTTTGGGGTGTATGGCATTGTACTGGTAGGTGGGTTTACTATTTGATAGAATTTTTGTTAAAATTAAGGACGAAGATCATGCTGAAAATGGTTTGCGGGATTGTAAGCACTCCATTTTCATCAATGAATGAATAAATATTATTATTATTATTATTATTATTATTATAAACCAAAACAAGAGGATCGTCGAATTCTTGCTGCAGCAAGAATGGGTTAGGTGAGTATGCTGATGCGGGAGAGATGCAGCAATGGTAATTGTGTTCTTATTAAAGAAACGCCCATATAAGTTCTTAATTGGCAACATTCCCGTCAAGTTTATAATTTGAATTTCGCGCTAAACAAACCAAGGCGTTGGGTAAGTAAAGTATTATATTCTTTATACGTGAAAGCGTTGAGCGTTCCACTTTAATCATTCCAGAAGTTTCTGCAATTTCAATGTGTAATTAGTGAGCGAATATAAATAATTAAAAGCGACAATCAATAAGGTTGGGCACACCTAAACCTCAGCAACTATAAATAGTCATATAAGTAGGTAGGAAAAGTATGATTGGATTAATATGGAATCCCATAATTGCTATCAATAAAGAAAAGAAAAAAAAAAACCATGCAAAACAACAACCAACAACACGTTAATTCACTAAGACTTTTTACAGTAGAATCTAAAAAAAATGGATGGACCAGGGTGTGATTACCCACTATATGTTTTAAATTATTGGGACATTTCTGAAACTCATATTTGAACTAAACGTTCAAAATATGAGGAATTTTCCGAAATAGAATATTATAGTGTATAATGTGATGCTTCGGATGACACATTTCTGATTGCCTTCCGTAATTTGTCATTTTCAAAATTTGTTCAAGTATCGAGGGTTTTGGGTTCTGACTCATTGAGTCCTCCTTGGGGTAGTGCTTCAAACATTTCAACAATTTTCCAACATAAATTAAAGACTTTCTACTTTCTATTTGAAAGAATTTAGGAAGGCAAAAATGTGAAGTCAGGAGTTTTTGCGCGCATTTTCTTCTGTATATTCACGCCTCAAATACCCTCACGAAATACTGCATCAACCTTGAAGCCAACTTTTTGCAACCGAGTATTGGGAAAATAAAATTCGGCTTAAAGCTTTGTGCGGAATCTGACAAACAGTTTCTGAATAAGAAACTTTTTTATTTTTGGTGCTCTTGTTCCTCGGAATAGAGTGCTTATCAATATGCCCAAATGTCTGTATTTTCCAAATTTTTGGCTGAAAATGGTCTTAAACGAATTGGTTCGACTCACTCAAGAATCCGTGGTCAAAATCGATTCTGTCTGGCCGTCCGTTAACACGATAACTCTCGAACGAAAGGAGTTAGAAGATTGAAATTTGCAGGGTAGGTTTGTAGCATAAATATCTCGGACGAATTCGTTAAGAGGCAAAATCCACCAAGCGGTTTCGGAGTTATGGCCGTTGTTAGCAAAAACATCTTTCATGAATATTTCCGCAACCGATCACTTGATCTGTCTGAAATTGAGCATTTATCAAAATTCGATTCACGATAACTCTCGAACGGAATGAGCTAGGCAGTTGAAATTTTCAGAGTAGGTCTGGGTGATAAATATCTCGCGGTTAAGTTCGTTATTGGGCAAAATTGGCCAGGTGTTTTCGGAGTAACAAAAAACATTACAAATTTTAAATTCAATTTTTTTTGAGATGCAGTATCATCATAAGAATCCATTGATATCACTCTGAAATCTAACAAACTAATACTTTCGGAGATATGATTCATCAAAATTTCAATAATTATTCTCGATTCTATACTATTTCATAGAATCCTTATAATATAATTTGCTGATGTATGTAAATTCAACATGAAATGAGTCATAGAGACCTACAATTGAATTTAATTACGAAAATTCTCGAAAATTGACACACAGTAGCCAAATTGAAAAAGTGGGAAAGCCTTGTCGACAGGAGCTTTGGCCCTTTGACAAATCATAATCATAACTCCGAAAGTATTGGTTTCTCAGAGTTGGAAATGATATCAATGGATTCTTATTCAATTTATTTCATTCAGTGATACAGTTCTATCATAAGAATCCATTGGGAATGATATCATTCCCAACCCTGAAAAACCAATACTTTCGGAGATATGATTTGTCAAAGTTTGAACAAGAGCACCAAAGCTGCTGTCCACAGGACTTTCCCACTTTTTCTTGAATATCTTCTCTACTTCTATAAAAATATAATATAGTAGAATCAAATTGGACACTTTTCGGTAGTTGTTTCAATTACAGAATTTCATCATAATGAGGTGGAATAATCAACCTCTACTATATTTTACATCAGAAGTTTTTGTCCTAAAATTGTTAGTTTGATTATAAAATAATTAAATATTACTCATATTCTTTTCGGTTATAATTGCACAAGTGCATCAAAATTACCGATAATTTTGCAACAAAGCGTTGTATCTAAAAATTGCATGAGTTTATTTTCATATTTTGGCGAAAGAGCCCAAGTCCGAAGGACGACAGCTCTTTCGTCAAAATATAAAAATTCAAAGACATTATAATTTGTCGAAAAAATTAAGTAGGCTGCTGACAAATGGATATTTATATTAACAGTTATCAAGAAGGTTGTTGTCAAATAAAGTCCAAATATATTTGGATTGTTCGAATTTTTATAATGTCTAGAGAGTTTCCGTAATTTCAAAAGCAATCCGCCGTATTCACAAATCATTCAATCTCCATTAAGTCCTAACGGAGGTCCTCAGTTAAGGATAAATTTGAATCGCTACCTCAGTTAACGTATTTAACGGTGGTGAAACAGGCCTGTTTCACGTTAATTTTCACGTTAATTTTCACGTTAACTGAGGTTGTGATTCCTATTTATCCTTAACTGAGGACCTCAGTTTGGACTTAACGGAGATTGAATGCTTTGTGAATACGGCGGAATAACTTGTAGGAGGAAAATCATATAAAAGACTTCCCCTTAATTTTCATGGAAGTATCACATCCTAAAATTGTTTGCATCAGTTCAGAAACACCCAGTATATCCGTCATAATATCATAATTGAAATCAAATTACAACACAATACAAACTACTTTGTTATTAGACCTTTGAGTCAGTCTGGGGTTTATGTTATTGAAAACGGTCAAGTTTACGTGATTCCGATAGAAATTTTCTTATCATTCTAACCTTCCGTGTTGATTAAGTGTGTAAATAGTATTGTACTCTATTTGTGCTTGACCCCTTGTTTCAAAACATGTACATCTGGCGTTACTCATTGGTATGGAAGAATGGCGCTTATCTTGGATTTATATTGGAAATATTTGATATGGAATCTTTAAGAGTATAAACCATTTAAACCCACATTTCTTAATGTGTCATCCACTTCCGACACGAAAAAATCATAATTATTTCGTTTTGATGTATACAGGGTGTTTCATCATAAACTAGACAAGCGAGGGTATTTTTGAGCAATATTCTATTGAGTGTGGTCAGTTAAATGTAACCTATGAAATAACAGTTTTTGGTCACACCTCAGTATTTTTGGCGCTCTTGTTCCTCGGAAGAAAGTGCTTATCAATTTGCCAAAATGTCTGTAACTGGTATGAAGTAAACGTAGTGCTTCAAAAACCTCTCATTTTATAGCATGTTTCATGAAATCTGAAGACCCCATAGTTGTTGTTTATGTTCATTAATGAGCATAGCGAGGTGGAGTTTTATTGAAACATCATCCCGAACCACTTCGAGGTGTACTTTAATTGCTGCCCCTACCCGTTATGCGCAACGTACCGGACAGCATCAGATAAGGGGGTAATAAATTTCATCTAACAACATAATAATAATGATTTATCGAGGAATAATTAGCTGGTAACCACGATACCAAATGAAAATATGGGTAATTGGAATCAAGAAAATGTATCCTACCGAGATGAGCGAATTTAAATAAATTCCAGATGAGCATTGACGTTAGGTCAGGTGCTTTTGCGCGCTTCTTTCCCTGATCAAAAAACTTTTCTCAACCGACTGGGTTCGACTCACTGATGAATAATCCAGAGTCAAATACAATTCTGTCCGGCCGGTCGTTGGCACGATAACCTCTGAACGAAATAACTTAGGGCCAATTTCAACAAACATGTAAACGGAGTTTACACGGTTTGATATTTGTCAATATTCGAAATTGAGGATTTTTGACACTTTTTGCCGTGCTTGTTTCGTGGATTGTAGCTAAGAAATTAAGAATATAAATATAAACTTCATTATTTCATATTATCTCGTTGGCTCTTGACTTCACGTCAGTGCTTGAACCAATTTTTTTTCGTAATTCTTTATAAATTTTCTAGGAGTACGGTTCTAAAAGAAATTACACACGTCTTTATGTCAATATTGTACAGCTAGTTACCAAGCTTCAATTGGATCGCGTCTAAATTTTTTGAGTTATCGAGGAAATGGTATTTCTGGTGGGTATAACTCCCAATCCGTTGGACCGATTGTGCGCAAAAAAGAACTCATCTCTCACATTCGGATGCGCAACCTAACCTGAAAATTGCAAGTCCCTATCTCCTTTCATCCGAAAGTTATCGAGGCAACGCTCACCCTTCCAGTTACTGAACTCACACAAGGCTGCTCTGATCTCCAACAATATAGATCAGATCGTGTTTGAACTTGGAACTTGGCAGTAGAATAAGGGTCTGAAGGCTCTCGCAATTTCAGCGAGTTTGGGCGAATAGATTCTGATATATAGAATTTTTTTGAATGATATTCAATGATTTTTTAAAAATGTATTGGTGATACGATCCTCACAAAATTTCGCAATAATTTTTGCGTTGGCATTCTTCAACAAATAACCGTGCTCGAATTGGATCGGTTTTGTATTTTTCGAGTTATTGAGGAAATAACATCCGAAGTTGGGATGGCTATAACTCCAAAACCGTTTGGCCGATTATGCCTACAGACAAACTCACAATGTCGCATTCAGATGCACAACCTAACCTGATAATGAACTTTTTCCGTTCTCAGGTTATCGTGACGTAAAGAATATTTTTTTAAAATTTTTTTAAAATTTTGTAGTGACACGATTCTCACAATATTTCACAAACATCCTGGGTGACCGTTGCCTCGATAACTTGCGAACGAAAGGAGATAGGGACTTACAATTTTCAGGGTAGGTTGCGCATCCGAATGGAAGAGTGGAGTTCGTTTTTGGGCATAATCGGTCCAATGGTTTCGGAGTTATACGCTCTTCAATTATGTATGGAGAAACCGGCATTCTCTAAACCGAGATTCAGATCTCCCTTTAGGTTAGACCGAGTTTGTTAGATCTGAGATTAATGATTTCTTGGTGAAATTGGCCCTTAGAGATTTCAAATTTGCAGGTTTTGAGGCATAAATATCTGGGCAAAATCCACCCATGGTCACGGAGTTATAGCCCTATTAAATTTTGTCTTCCCAATAACTTGAAAAATACCGATATGAAGGAATTGCAACTCGGTAGTTAGTTGAAAAATACCGACGTAAAGTCGTACGAGGCGATCAAATGACTAATAAATTTAAAAAAAATTATTAAAACAAATCTGTAAGTATCTCAGAAATCATCCGTCAGATATCGCTGAAATTTTGCGAGTCTTCAAAACCTTATATTACGAGTACACCCATGTTTTAGATTTAAACTCAATCGATTCTATATTGTTGGAAATATTGGGAAAATATTTTTTTCTAGAAGTCAAGAAGTATTAGGAGAGTTCAGCATGAGCGATTTCAACAATATTTTGGTTGCATAAAACGGTAACGTTACGTTTTCGTTAAAATAGCTGCTTCCCATTGGCTTATTGTCATGCGATTTTTCTTAGACTTCGACTCATTCCACGGCCTGCTCCAGCGATAAATCGATCGATAAGAGGTAATTGCCTCTTTACCGAGAATCGTGAGTCGATCGGGAGTCGGATAGCGTCATGAAAAATCGTACGAGTGTCATAAGATCGAGACGTTCGAAAAATCACGATAACGGAAGTGGGTGAAACTAGGTGTCCAATTTGTAGAAGAATGATAGCCGCGATCCCGTTCCGCGACTCAGATCTGATAGATAAAATCGGGTTGTTCGAGAATAATTGAAGGGTTTCATTCTTCGATACACCTCGCGTATATTGGGACTGAATTTAGTTTGATGGATTACTTCTCAATGTATTTTTGCGAGCTCTTATCTGGGCCCAAATGTCTGTAATTTTTGCGCGCATGCTAAAGGGGGACAGCGTGCTACCATTCAGTCCAAATATCTGTAACTTTCGAATTTTTTGCTCATTGATGAAGAATTCAAGGTCAAATTTGATTCTGTCGGCCCGGCCGTTGCCACGATAACTTGAGAACGGAAAGAGATAGCGACTTGAAATTATCAGGGTACGTGGCGCGTCCAAATGCGTCGGACAAGTTCGTTAATGGAGAAAATCGGCCAAACGGTTTCCGAGTACCAATTTTGTTTTCAACCAACACAGACTCGATCAAATTGAAACTTGGTAATTAGTTGTAGAATACCGACATGAAGACGTATGTGGAATTTTGAGAGGATCTTATTACCAGAAAATTGAAAAAAAATCAATAGAAAATATAATTCATCCCACGAAAACTTGAGTACGGAAATAGATAGCGACTTGCAATTTCCAGGGTAGGTTGCGCATCCGAATGCGACATTTGAGTTCTTAAATAGTCATAATCAGCCAAACGATTTTGGGGTTATAACTATCTGAAATTTTGTTGTTATTTCCTCTATTACACAAAAAATCCAAAACTGATACAATTCAAACAAGGTAATTAGTTATAGAATGCCAACGCGCAAATTTGCGTAATTCTGTGAGGATCATACCACTAGAAAATTTTAAAAAATGATTGAGAATCATTAAAAACAAATCTATATATCAGAAAACCATTCGTCCGACATCGCTGAAAATTTGCTAGAGCCTTCAGAACCTAACTTTACAGCCAGGTTCCAAATTTGAAAACGATCGAATCTACATTGTAGGAGATCTGAGCAGCCTTGCGTGAGATTAGCAGCTGGGTGGGTGACCGTTGACACGATAACTTTCGATCCTGAAATTACATGAGACGCCAGTTTTTTCGCATATTATTGAATATTTAATGAATTTCAATTCTGATGGAAAACATATAATTTACGAATTTCTTTGCCAAAAATGGCCGATTAGATTCGACTCACTGATAAAGAATTCACACGAAATTCAGCAAAAATTTTCACATCGGCATTCTACAACTAATTACTGAATTGCAGTTCGATCGGATGTGTATTTTTTGCGCCTGTGTTCCGCAAGGAACAGCTTTCTATCATTTGAGTTTATTTTCACAATAATAATTGCTAAAATACGAAGCCCATGGAGCTGAAATTCGGTACTCGATTGCGAAACCAAGGCCAGAAGGTTTATGCGGAATTTCAACGGAATCAGACAGACAGTTTCTGAAATATAAAATTTTTCATTTTTTTTAATGATACGATCCTCACAAAATTCAGCAAATATTTGCTTGTCGGCATTCTACAACTACTTACTAAGTGACAATTCGATCGGATGTGTATTTTTTGAGTTATTGAGGAAACAATATTCCAAATGGGCATAACTCCGACAAAGTTTGGACGATTATGCCTCGGATTATGCCCATTAACGAAATTAACCGTCGTATTCGGATCCGCAACCTGCTCTGAAATTTTCAAGTCGCTATCTCTTTCCGTAATCGGCAACTTCGAAAAAGCCCTTTCCGAACGCTTCACTGATACTCACTATTGTTTTAAGCTTCTTCATTCAAGTATCACAGAATAATAATATGTTATTATACCTTCGAAAAAGCCTTTTCTGAACTATGCCGATCTCCTCTTATATTTCAGCTTCTTCAATAGAATATTATAGATTAATAACTTCTATGATACTTTAATGAAGAAGCGGAAAACTTCACTTCTGTTTACAACTTCATAATTAATGTTATCATAAAATAATATTATTCTATAATATTTTGATGACGAAGCTGAAAAAAAGTGAAGAGTTCAGAAAGGGCTTTTTCGAAGGTATCATAGAATAATATTATTCTTTGATACATTAATGAAGGAGCTGAAAAAAATTGAAGATAAGCGGAGAGTTCAGAAAGGGCTTTTTCGAAGGTTTTACCAAAGCTGTCGTTTGGTCTGAGTAAGGAGTGTAATAAATGTGACCAAAAAAATTAATGGCAGACGATTTCGTTGGTTATAACCTCGTGGCAGATGTTTATGAGAAGTATTTTAAAAATTCTGATTTTTATATAGTATGACATTTTCAATAGTATTATTTTGAAATTCAACATTTTTCTTTAACAAGGTTAAGGGTCTTTTTTTCCTTTATTGCCATAAATAGGGTTAAATCACATCTCGTGAAGCCTGAAAACCAATCAAGGTATTTGTCAATAATTCACTGTGTTGCTCATAATTTTTTGTGATATCTATAAATCTAAATATAAATAACCAAGTATTAATAAAAATACTTGGTAATATGGTACACTTAAAAAATCAGTCGTCTCATATTTGGATGCTTACTGGGACTGGAAACCATGAAAGATTTATAGATATTACAAAAATTTATGAGAAATACGGTGAGTTATTGACAAAAAACTTGATAGGTTTTCTGGTTTTTGCGGGATGTGATTTCAACCCTGTTTTTTTCAATAAAGGAAAAACAGTCCTTTAACCATGTGAAACAAATATTTTGGGTCTTAAAAATGTTTTGAAAGTTTGGGAAACGCTGATTTGTCACCGGATTTGTTACACTATCTGTTTAATGTTCTTCAAGAATTTACTTGAAACATGTATAA
The DNA here is from genome assembly GCA_937662695.2 of Halyzia sedecimguttata. Classification (NCBI taxonomy): domain Eukaryota; kingdom Metazoa; phylum Arthropoda; class Insecta; order Coleoptera; family Coccinellidae; genus Halyzia; species Halyzia sedecimguttata. The sequence goes on along the minus strand of OW569411.2, from coordinate 29,415,959 downwards.
TACAAGGAAATCCGAAGATGTAGATGATAGTCCTTTTCAACTGTTTGTCAGCTACAAAGCTTCTGACATTAATGAAAACTTTAATAAATAGGCACTCTGTTCGTAGAACAGCGCGCCAAAAAGTTATGAGCTGACGCTAGCTCAATACCTCCATGCAAAGTTGAACTTTATGAACAATTTTTGAGGGCTCATTACATTTCTAGCATATGGAAAAATGCGTCACAAAAAAAATCCTAGGATGTTAATTAAATCCATTAGGATACGGTTGGGAACAACAAGACACATCATACGTGTTTAAGTAGTTTGAGGGAGATATGATTCCATGTTTAGTTAGTGATTTATTCAATATATACCAGGTAATTCTATTATGCTCTATTCTATTCTACATTTGAATTGTTCAGTTCAAAAATGTATACATTATATTTACAGACGACAGCGAAGATGATGAACAAGATGAAGACCGAGATGATGAGCATTATGACAGCCGGACAATATTTTGATCTCCCGGGCCTTCTCAAGACCTATCGACAAGAAATCTTAGATCAAGACTCAAGATCTGCCAGCGAAACATATTTTAATACACTTTTATGTGTTTATATCATGTGCAGCCATAGGTACGACAAATAAAATAAATAATAAATAAATAAATAAATAATGACAATACAAATGATTCCGACGATGAAACTGATGAATAATAACCCATTAACAATGTCTATAAAATAATGTATCAATAAAAATGGGTTCAAGCCCTGTGGACAGGAGCTATCGGGCGCATGTTCATTCTGGAACACAAATTTTCCATTACAATAATCTTCATCTAGCTTCTATTTAGTATCAATTCCTGTAGAATGTGATCATAATAATTGTTTTTCATTTTCCAACTGCCCGATCCCAACAATACTTAGATAATATTATATCCATAAATTAAGCATTTCATTATTGCATTTCTTGAAATAGGTACCTTTTCAAGTCGATCAACATCGTCCTTCTTTCGACGTCTAAACTATGACTTGATTCTTTATGTTTATGTCTTTGAATTTGTTTTCGGTGGAATTCAAAGAGTTCATAGAATAATCGATGAAAATACTGAGAGAGACCCAGGAAATTTGACACATTTTGTCTTATATCTCCAGAAATTGAAATCGTATAGAGCCAAAATTTTGCACAATGTTGCAAAATACTACAATTGACGTTAGTACAACTTTTTGTTGCAATCTGATGAATAGTTCACGAAAAAAAAATTTTTTTTTCGAAAAAATTAAAAGAAATATTTTTTTAAAAATTACCAACATTTTGATCATAACAGAATTTTGCCAAAAGTTGCGCGTTTATATCCTCGAACTGACTACCAAGTTTCGATTCAACATCTTCTTTAGTTCCTGAAATATCAGGGAAATAACCTCAAAATTTTAAATGTCTATAACTCCTAAACCGTCCGGCCGATTTTGCCCGTTAACGAACTTAACCGTCGCATTTTGATCAGAAACCTACCCTGAAAGTTTGAAGTCGATAGGACCTTCGGTGCTCCTGTTATCGTGCCTACGGCCGGCCGGCCTGCCGGCCATACGGCACCCAAAAATCTGACACCAGATTCGTAATCAGGGAGTCCGAATTAGTCTATTAGCCAATTTTCAGCTCGAAATTCGAAAATTACAGACATTTGGACGAAATGATAGGACGATGTTCCCCTAGAACATACGCCCAAAAACTTGAAACATATTTTCATTAATATCAATTAACTGAATATTATTAAAATAGATATTATTATAAATTTATAAACGACCCATCTTCCCCATTCATTATTAAAAAGTAGTAAGTATATTTTTTTTATATTTTTCATAATACATAATTATTTTCATGCAGAAATTAAAGAAATAAAAGTATTACAGTAGTTACCTATACACGCACTGTAAATATATATTGCCGGAGAAAACGTCTGCAGTTTCATAAATAAGTTGATATAATATCTATTGAAAATAACATTTATAACAATCAGATTTCATTTTTTTTGCAAATTTTCAAAAACCTCTGCTATGAGGTTACAACCAACAAAATCGTCTACTATTAATTTTTATTATACTCTTTACTTGGTCTGACGTACCTGTCTTAACTGAGTGACGTCATAGCTACCTCCGCAGGGCTTAGTGGTTCCCCATCTCATGTAAAATAGCTATACATAGGAGGGTTAATAAGCAAAATATCACCTTTTGTAAAATACATTCGCTCTGCCATCCACTGGCTCTTAGACTATTAGGAAAGAGATCAGAATAGGCTTTTTCGAAGGTCCTCAAGTTGTTACAGATTACACACCAACCCATCGCTTGTCTTCCCTTTTCGAATAATGCTATGCAATCTCAATAGCAACAGTTGAATCCCGTTATCAAACATGCATATTCGATAATGCCTGTATTAAACAATTTCACGCTTCTCTCAATGTAGTAAATCCGCCTTCATTTGCCATATTCCGATTATGAGCAGGCGTTAAACGGGGCTTTATCTCGAGCCGATAATAACGAGAACATTTCGAGATCATTTCCTCCTCGCTTTTTGTTACCGTTCCGCGCCAATTCTGAGACGCCAAGGGCACCGGTTGCTGGACGCGGTAAGGCAGAAGATATATTATGAAACCGTTCTTGGGCCTTGGGGTGGATTCTTGAAAGATTGGATTCGGATGAAGGAGAAAAGGAGGAAATTATCGTGATCACCGTTTACTTGCTTTTGTGGCTCCATTACTTTACGATTAACACTGACATCAAGCGCGATTGGAATTACCCGTTTATTCGGTGGTTACTTTGCACTCCGGAAGTGTGCTGACTGTTTATTGAATATTCGTGAGCTTTGGCTCATCCAGCCTATTAACATTGCACTGGAGGTAGAGCAGAGTTGAAGAAATACCTTCAGTGTCTGTACCAAAGATTAATTTACCTATTTAATTATAAAATACATAGGAGATCGGTGAACCTCCTAGTTTTACGACAGTGCCGCGTTTAGCCCAGAATACGCCCCTGGAAGAAGAATAAAATTCCGCCCCTTCTTGTTATATACCGCATTAGTTAGGTTAGAATCATTCTCTTGGCGGGATATTCATATTCAATTTTTTTAACATGGGAGTCTTATGGATGTTTAACTTTGAGATGAAACCACCCAATTAGTACAGATACATCAAATAACGGGTACCTTTATCATTAGTTCATGTTTTCATGTCCTTTCCACATCAAAATCTACCTCTATTTATCCTTAAATCAAAATTGAAACCAGTGTAGTTCGAAAAATTTCCGTATGTCGTAGATGACTTCTGTTGTGCGTCCTTACATGGCCGAGTTAGGGCTATGTTATTATTTTTGACTGATTTCGAGTGAGCTAAGACATACGTCAATCGAATTTGCTCAACACTTTTATATTCATTAATTATTTTGGAAATATGCAATTTTGTTATGAAAACTTAACTCTAGATTGTTGAGAAAGGTTCACTTAATCTGTTCTAACAGAAATAAAGAGATTAGCCATCATTTTCTTATGATAAAATCAGATAAAATTATAATAAGGGCGCTTTACTTGATCATTGAAAATTTGCTCCACAATGTTGATAAGCTCCATAATTTTCATTTTTCTAGTAGGCTAAGTAGGCTAAGTATGCTAAGAAATCACCGAAGTTCCCCTCTACATTTTTCAATTTACACCATGTCAGGAAATTGGTATATATACAATGCCCTACTGCTGACCTGATCTTTTAGGTTTTAGGTAGGAGTTCTGAAGTTGCTCTTCTTGTAGACTCTTCAATATTCTCAGGAACAACCAAATCAACAGGCACTTTTATTAATTATTCCACTATCGACAAACATATTAAGCAGTCAAGAACCAAAGATTAAAATTGGACAAGTACACAATTTAAATGACAGCGTCTTTTTTATTTGTAAACAAGCATTTGTTAATAACCATAGCGTTGGCAACGTTTGCCATTCACCAACCTTGTGATTATTTGAATATTAAGATGCATTTAGAGGTTTAATGTCCTTCCAAATTCGCCTATTTTATTATCAGAGTAGGGCAGTTATACAAAAAACATAGTATGATATTTATGTAAAAGTGATTTTATTTTATTCGTGAAATAATTCAACACTTATAAAATAAAACATCACTTTTAACACTCACATCATGAATAACTATTGTTCGATCCTAGTTTAATAGCACATTAGTGAAAACTTGTGGATCTATGTTTTGAATTCGTTTCGTATTCGAGTTTCCATATTTCATACCACCGTAGTTGGCAAGCCACTTAGTCTTTGACATATCTGCATAGAAAAAAAGGTGTGAGGTTTGGAGATCTTGTAGACCAGTTAATGGTCCCACCTCTGCCAGTCCATCTTGCCAGAAACTGGTCATTAAGACATTGCATCAGAACTGTATCATACAAAATTAAATTCAAAACGTAGGTCTATGACTCACCTCATACGGTAGATTTGTATATATCAGCAAATTATAATTAGAGCAGTTCTATGAAAAAACCGTGTTGTATCGTGTTTCATCACTTTCGGACCAGTCTATAGGGTCCAAAAATATGTTTAGAATGCGCTGAGTAGAGTCGATTCCGCCAAATTTTGAATCATTCTCTTAGACCAACATTTCCACGAGTAATCGACCTATTCTAGAGCTGTTGACTCACCCTGTTTATTAATTCAAGTCAAATTTAATATAACTAAATAAAACAATGTATGTTCTTTTATATAACATATACTATAAAATATACAAAAACATGTAATATAGTTACTGTAATATATTAAATTAAGGACATAAAAAAATAAAAAAACTCATTTTAACATTGATAAACTTCAAACTATCGAAAATATCGACAGATATAAAAATGTGCCGAAAATCCCAAGCCGCATCCGAATGTGAAGCGAAGCTAACGATTTATTACTATAATATTCTGCAATATTTTTACGGTCTCTGGCCCTTCGGCATTCCTTCCGCATCCATAAGCAGGACCGGCTGCACCCCAACATTTTTGCGCCTATATGGTCCTGCATGGGACAATCTGTTTTTAATGTTTTTATTGCGATTACAAAGGGACCGCAACTATTCGTGCTTCCTATTTCATATAACAAAGCTCCATAATAATCAAACCCCATCCAATTGCTATTGGCATTACCCACATCTGGAGATGGGGCAAATATTGTAGAATTATTTATACCAGTCAACTGGGGCTTCTTTACCTGTGTGGGTATCTTTGCCAGATCGAATTTTTGTAAAAACAATTTTTTTTCCGCGACAACAGGAACGCTGGCATAGCCGCCGTTTGAAAAATTCGCGGCAACGGGATACAAGACCAGGGAGTAAGAGTTCAACCGTTGTACAGTGACTGTGTTGCGAATTTCAACCATGTAAGTAAACCTGCCATTTTTGTGTCTTTAAAAGTTGTTGCTATGCTAATGATTGCATCTCCTAAACCTATCCAGATCAGAATTTTGTTGTTATTGTTAGTTATTCATTAATATAGTCGGGTGTTGCGTATGATATTAGTTATAGATTTAACTATTATTAAGGACATTTATAAGCCATTGTCAAAGCTGCCCCGAAATTGAATCATAATTTTTTTTTTTAGAAAATGGTTCGAACCTTCAAACGGCAATCGAGTACACGGCGAAATCGGGATTATAGTGAAGAGCAGTTACAAACAGCCATCAGAACAATAAGAAATGATGTTATGGGCTACAAATTAATGAACACATTCTATTTCCCTGTTATTGATGAAACTGGCCTTATATTGGAAAATGAAATTAAGGCTGAGCCGCAGCAAAGCTCAAGCTCGAGGCAGCGATTTACATTTGTGGAATTTCAAACTAGTTTAACCCATTGTTGGCGCTCTAGTTCCTCGGAACTGAGTGCTTATCAATTTGCCCAAATGTCTGTAATTTTCGAATATTTCGATGAAAATGGTCTTAAACGATTTGGTTCGACTCACTGATCAAGAATCCGTGGTCGAAATTAATTCTGTCCGGCCGGCCGGTCCGCTCGGCCGTCCGGCCGTAGGCACGATAACTCTCCAACGGAATGAGCTAGAGAGTTGAAATTTTCAGAGTAGGTTTGGGGGATGAATATCTCGGCTAAGTTCGTTACTGGGCAAAATCGGACAGAAGGTTTCGGAGTAATAAAAAAAATTTTTTTTTTTTACAAAACAAATTCCAAATAAAATTTTTTTTAATAAGCAGTTTTATCATAAGAATCCATTCATATCATTTTTAACTCTAACAAGCTAATACTTTCGGAGATATGATTTTCCAAAATTTCAATGTAAATCGTATTTCACAGATTGATATAATTATTCTATGTATATTCTATGAATTGTCATAAAGTCAACTTGACAGAAGGGAATATTGTAACTTCAAGAATATTGGGGTTGAAATACTCGTATTTTAGCGATGCAACGGGGACCTCACCCGAAAATGTTTGAAAATATTACGTAAATATTGAAAGCATAATTCTGTAGTTCGAGAGAGGAGAAAATTTTGTGAACGTAGATCAGGAAATTTTTGATCGATTACAAGGTAATTTATTATTACTTATCTTCTTTTATACATGTTTTATGGAATACCTACTATTTGTTGGTACTTTAAACCTGTTTTGGGCAATTGTCATACGGAACTTGTTTTTTTGGCGCTCTAGTTCCTCGGAACGGAGTGCTTATCAATTTGCCCAAGTGTCTGTAATTTTGGAATTTTTGGCTGAAAATGTTCTCAAATGATTTGGTTCGACTCACTGATCAAGAATCCGAGTGCGAAATCGATTCGGTCCGGCCGGCAGGCCGGCCGTAGGCACGATAACTCTCGAACGAAAGGAGTTAGCGGATTGAAAATTGCAAGGTGGTTTAGGAGCGTAAATATCTCGGACAAGTTCGTTAATGGGCGAAAACCATCAAGGGGTTTCGGAGTTATGGCCGATTTTAGTAAAAATTTTTTATGAATATTTCCGAAACCGATCACTCGATCTATCTGAAATGTAGCACCAAATTGTAGAATCATGACCTTTATACGCATGAGAAGTTTTGTATTGACCAGATTACCGCAAAGTGTCAAAAAAAAAAATTTGAAAATGTGGTGCAGTTCTCATTCTCATGATTGCTCATTTAATCTTGATAAATAAACTATTATTTGAATTGAATTTCCTTTTTGATGCAGTTCTATCATATGAATACATTGATATAATTCCCAACTCTGAGAAACCAATACCAGATATAATTTGTCTGTTTGAACTAGAGCGCCAGAAAGCTCCTGTCCACAGGGCTTGAACCCATTTTTTTTAACCCTAAAATTTATTGTTTTATTTGTTTTTTACTCAAATTCAGTTTATTTTTGACGGCATATATTTTATAAAACATAGTAGTATCGCAAAGTTACCTTCGTAGCATGTTTTCATTGCCCTATCTATTAAATTCAGTCATTTTTCAACGATTGGCTCCGCAATTGGGACAACTCCGCCACATTTTTGACCTTAAAAAAAAATGATCGCGTAAATTTATTATGATAACTTTTAGGATTGGATTGAAAAAACACAAAAATTTCACATATTTCAAGCTCGAAGACATTTTTGAAAAAATATCGTTTTTAAACTAAAATACCTACCACAAAAATGTGCAAAGTAGCCCCAGTTGACAGTATTAATTATATTATGCAACCCGGATTTCCATCATTTCAGAAATGGATAATGATTTCTGTTTTCCAACAAATCAAAGAAGCTACATGAGAATTTTTCTTTTATTCCGGAAATAAATATTTGGTGAAACTCGTTAATTCCTCCATTGGTCGGTGGCGTCACTGTTCGGCAATCGGGCACGTGCTTATCAATACAGAGTGAGTAAAAAATAACGCTCAAAATCCATATCATCTGTCTATGACTTCTATATGAGCCCGACGCTTCAACTATCCCTATGCTCGGTCTGTACGGATCTGCGGTGAAAGGTGGATTATGGACGAATTTTAAATTTCTAATTTCAGTTTTTGTGAGTATTCTTTATTTCCCCAATGTCTTCTACAATATAGATCCGTTCGAGTTCAAATCTAAAACTTTACTGTAAAGTACGCATATAAAGGCTCATACAATTTCAACCGGACGGATAGTTTCTGAGATACAGAATTTTTTCAAATATTTTCTAGTCATGCGATCCTCACAAAATATTGCATAAGTTGGTGTTTTTCAAGCAACTGACCTGTTTTAATTCGTTCAGATCAGTATTTTTTGTTGGGAAAACAAAATTCCAGATGGATATAATTCCGAAACATCTCGAAGGATTATGTCCATTCGAACTTGGCCAGTGCATTTGGACTCCAAAGCTACTCTGCAAATTTCAATTCTCTAATAATTCGTTGCGTTCGAGCGTAATCGTGCTGACTGCCGGACAGAATCAAGTTTGGCCTAGGATTCTTCATCAGTCAGTCGAAACTAATTATTTGGGACCATTCTCAGGCAAAAATTCGAAAATTGCAGATATTTGGGCAGATTGATTGGCGCTCTGTTCAGGTGAACAATATACTTCTGCTCTTATTTGACGTTTTACCACCAGTGTTGCTCTCTTGGTCCCGCCTGTTTTTTGGCGCTCTTGTTCCTCGGAACAGAGTGTTTATCAATTTGCCCAAATGTCTGTGATTTTCAAATTTTTAGATGAAAATTGTCTTAAACGATTTGGTTCGAGTCATTGATCAAGAATCCGTGTCCAAATCGATTCTTTCCGGCCGTCCGTTAACACGATAACTCTCGAACGAAAGGAGTTAGAAGATTGAAATTTGCATTGTAGGTTTGGGGCATAAATATCTCGGACGAGCTCGTTGACGGGCGGAATCCACCAAGCGGTTTCGGAGATATGGCCGTTTTTAGTAAAAACATTTTTTATGAATATTTCCGCAACCGATCACTTGATCTGTCTGAAATTTAGCATCAAATGGTAAAATAATGACCTTTATATGCATGCGAAGTTTTGTATTCTTCGCGTTGCCGTAAAGTGTCGAAAAAATTTTTTTATTTTAAAATTTTGTTCCTACAATAACTCTCGAACAGAATGAGCTAGGCAGTTGAAAATTTCAGAGTAGGTTTGGGAGATAAATATCTCGGTTTGTTAATGGGCAAAATTTGCCTGATGGTTTCGGAGTAACGAGAAAAAATTTTTTTTTTTACTACAAATTTCAAATCCAATTTTTTTTAAGATGCAGTTTCCCCATAAAAATCCATTGATATAATTTTCAACTCAACAAGGTAATACTTTCGGAGATATGATTTTTCGAAATTTCAATCATGAATCGTACTTCTATGTTTTCACCGAATGCTGTACTTATTCTATCTATGAATTATTATATGATCTGTATTCTTACATGTCATCTTATTTTCCTATGAGAGATAAATGTCAAAATTATTTCTGGTTCGTTATTCTTGATATATAATACACCTCCTCTTTAGAAAACAAAGTATGATTGAATGCAAAATGACCAATGAAATAACCTCAGCTATACGTATAATTAGGAGGATGATATGATATTATACTTTCAATGGTGATAACGGTGATAGTATAATGCCCGTGGAAAATCCATATGAAGATGGAAATATATTCTTTGGAAAGATACATAATCAAATTGGGTACAGAATATCTCCAGTAAAAAAAATTGCAATATTGCAAGTATAATAAAATTGATATCATATAATTTTCAGGGTACATTTGAGTAATGAATATCTCGGATATGTACGTTATTGGGGAGAATCGGTCTGTTTGAATTTAATTTCTTTCATGATGCAGTTCTATCGTAAGAATCCATTTATATCATTCCCAGAAACCAATGAATTTCGGAGATATGATTTTTTAAAGTTTGAACATGAGCGCCAAAGCTCCTGTCCTCAGGGCTTGAACCAATTTTTTATATGCACTACCTTCCATGATTTTTTGGCTGAAGTCACACGTCTATATTATTTAATAACTACTTTCAATGTGAGGTCTAATGATATATCGTTTAAGACCATTCTCGGACAAAAATTCTAAAATTGCAGAAATTTGGGCAGATTGATTGGCATTCACCCGAACAGCGCAAAAAGAAGGGTTCATGAAAAACCCCATCAATGACCAAACCATCCTCAACAACAAAAGGCATTTCTGGCACAAAAGTTAGGGTTGCCATTTAAAAGAACACAACTACCCTCAACCCCTCGTAGGGGATGAAAAGATGCGTAATTTAAAATAAAAATTGAACTATTCCAGCATTTTTCTACAAAATAGTGAATAGGTATGAATTTTATGCGTTACCTTTTACCTACCCTTCATATCAACGCGGTTTCAATCTCAACGACATCGAAATTATCCTCCCGTGGACGCAATTTTGCTTACTATAAATGGTTTTGGACCACACTTCGGCACTTTTGGTTATTTGCTAGATTCAATTTATATATTTATTAATAATAATAATAATAATAAGTTTAATCACCAAAGTAAAAGTTACATATTTACATATGTGAATTTGATTAAACAATATTTTGAAATGTATTTCTGAAATATGATTCATGAATGATGGACACTTTTATGTAATGGGACCGCCCAAGGCGCCCCTAAATACTCGGCGCAGTCGGCGCCCCAGGCCTCTACCCGTCCTGAGGGTGGAAGTAAGGGCCGGTTTCTCAATTGCGAGTTAACCCGAGGTTGCGGGTAACCCGAGTGTTACGCATTCATGAATATCGCTAAATACATGCGTCAACTCGCAACCTCGAGTTAACTCGCAATTGAGAAACCGGCCCTGAGGCAGATAAACGAATAATCCCGTATTCCATGGTTTACTTTCATTCAGGGCCGGTTTCTCAATTGCGAGTTAACTCGAGTTTGCGGGTAACCCGAGTGTTACGCGTTCATGAATATCGCTAAATACATGCGTAACTCCCAACCTCGAGTTAACTCGCAATTGAGAAACCGGCCCTCAGAAACTCTAAGGGCCGGTTTCTCAATTGCTAGTTAACCCGAGGTTGCGGGTAACCCGAGTGTTGCGCATTCATGAATATCGCTAAATACATGCGTCAACTCGCAACCTCGAGTTAACTCGCAATTGAGAAACCGGCCCTAAAATATCGACATTACCACAGTGGATAACTGCCTATCATGTTAGAGTTCACCTGGGCTTTTCACCCTAATATATGGAACATAGTTTCATAGTCATGATAGGAAAGTAATGACTAGGTATAGCATTTCGGATATTTGATTTAACGGATACTCAAGAACCAGCATTTCTCCACGAATTTTGCCAATAAACACATAACAAACAACCAACGTAGAGACAAGCAATTACATTTATATCTGTGTACCCAATTGAAAGTACTCCACAGGTAAGAAGTAAGATAATCAAGTCGTGAGGAATTCTTGATTTACTCTATTCAACTTCCTCTAGAATAATTGGATAACAAGGCTATTTCTGTAACTCTTCTGCACAGGCTGAAACTATCTATTCAAATACTCATTAACTGTATCGTTCCAATTTGAATCTTTTCAATTTGCGTTTCGAAATACTGGTAAATGTCGGAATAGTTGGTTAAATAACAAGGAGATTAATGGGCTTATCGTATTTTTCATTCGATATTTATCGCTGACATCTCACCTGGTAAATGGATGGAAACGACCTACTTGTCGCGGAGACGACGACTTATGAAAATTAATTAATTTGCACCGCCAATTTGGAGGACATTTCCTGTTAATGTTCCGTCGTTAAAATTACGAATTATAATTTAGATGAGGCGCCAATCTATATTCTTTGTGAAGTGTTATTAATGTCGACCAACAGTTTCATGTTATCCATGAACAATTCTGATAGCTTGGATGGCTGGAGTTTTTGCTCCAATGTAGGTTTTGACGATTACTCTGAAACCTTCATACTTCCTGATGCATTTTGAATTCTTAAATATCGCCACTAAAAGGTATTACTATTCCCCTCAAAGAATGAATATCAATGCAGCGTGAAAATATCCGGGTATTTGCACGAGTGATTTTAGGTGTTTATTTTTCTGACGTTTTAAACCATCGAAAACATTCGGGATGATTGTCAAATAGTTATTTATGTACCAAGATCGAAAAACTGTCTATTATAGTCTAGTCTGCAAATTGATATCCGAGGCGGATCCGAGGATAGCAAGCAGGCGGGACAATTGTCAGTTTTTCGCCAAGGTGCATATTACATTTTTTCGTCGACCTCCACATATTTTTAAGAATTTCGGACCTATGAAATAATTTCACAATATCAAATGACATATTTATATTACTGTATATTGTTGTAGGGGGTAACGTTGCAGTGCGAACTTAAGGTCTATTGTGCACACACTGAGAGAAATGTTAGGGTTAATAATTAATAATTCTTTATTTGGGATAGATTTATTCATTATTAATGAATTTTATTAATTATTAATAAATGTTATTAATAGTTAGATACACTTGATTTTAAGCTTATTCCTCAGAAATATATTATTTATTTAGGCAATATTTATTAATTATTAGAAAGGTTTATTAATAGGAAATAAATCTAATACAGAAAAGTCATGTTCGAAAATATTATTAACTATAACAAAATGATTTATTTCCACCAAACAAATATTATTTCAAGTTAAAATTTGCCTTATTTCTGTCAAACAAATATTTGTTGTATCATCATTTAATCAACATTTATTTATTAATAATAAATCTTGATTAGACCTGAATAAGTGTTTATTTACGCTCGGATCTTTATGTTCCCGACCCCACCCCATCATAGCGAATTGCGACTCTGAAAATCTTCTAATTCTAATTCAGTCTTTTCCTTTTCTTCAGTCAGATATGATATGGTTAGGATAGTGTATTTGTGAGTTACTACGAACTAAAAGTTTTGTGATAAGTGTGTGAACAGAATGTCCGATTTCCAGGAGTTTTTGTTTGAAAATGGTTTGAGCCATTTGAGAAGTATATTCGAGTTGGTTGAAAATCAATGGAGTACCCTATAAGAAAGGAGTGGTATGTCAATACGGTCGAAATAATTTTGGAGAACCAGTGTTTTGTGTTATAGAATCTATTGAATATAACAATAAATATTATCGTTTAAATTGCAAAGAAATTTTGTGTTTCGGTTTTGATAAACATTTTCAGGCCTATCAGGTAAATTGTATTTCTTCCCATACCTTTAAAGTTAATGTCCTCGAAGACTTTTGGCCTTTTCTAACACATATCCACAAATCAGCTAATGGAAATAAATATATTTCATGTATGTACCCAATTGTTCCTGAAGTTTAGGTGAGACAATGCCATAAGTGTAATTTTTGATTTAGTGTATGTGAGAGCGAATTTCTTGAACCTAATCATAATTCGACCAAATTGTTAATTTATTTGCATTTAAATGTTTCTGACAAATTTATTATTTCTTGCTTCACATAAATGAGTTGACTTCATAAGAATTTAATAATTAAGAAAAATTATGTTCCATTATCTGATACTAAAATATTGATGAATGTATAGTTAGACTCGAATTATATTTTTACTTTTTTTGATTTTTTGAAAGTTGAATGTTGAACCTGTTATTTTTTTCTCATTATTTAATAAATATTACGTTTTGTTGCGTTGAATGCTTGTAAAGACTAGACTGATTTTATATTTTGCAAGAGTTCAATGTTGAACCTCCTAAAAACTTTTTTCTTATTATTCAATAAATATTACGTTTTGTTGTTGAATCTGTACTGACTAGACTGATTTTATATTTTTTAAAAGTTTGATGTTGAGCCTGTTTATTTTCTAATTATTCAATAAATATTACGTTTTGTTGTTGAATGCATATTAAGACTAGACTGATTTAATATTTTGTAAGAGTTTAATGTTGGACCTCCTAAGTATTTTTTCTCATTATTTACTAAATAATACATTTTGTTGTTGAATGTATACTAAGACTAGACTGATTTTTTTTATAAGTTTAATGTTGAACCTATGTTGTGTTTTCTCATTATAGAATAAATATTACGTTTTGTGTATTTCCTTTATTTTATTTTTCATGCACCACCCCTATATATTGTTGATTGACTCAATAATACATAACTTAATTAAGTTCCATTCCAATGAAACATAAAAAGGCTAATGTGATGGATTTTAATTATTCATTCCCCTCAGTTTTCATTCACTTCAGTTTTCATTTAATTAATCATATTTATTGGAAAATATAATTTTTTTTCGAAAAAAAAACCTTAATTTACTGTGAAAAACTTGTTATTTACAAAAGTATAAAATTATTCTATAATAAATTTTATTTATTTACATGAAATATAATCCACTGAATATAAATTTATATTTGTTTGGTATACCAAACAAATATAAATAAAGATATATTCATATTTCAGAAAAGAATATTTCTCATAAATATAGGAAATTTATTATAAGAAATTATATATTCATAAGAAATAATGAATTTATTGAAGGAGAAAAGAAATATTGTTATTAAATAACGAATTCTTATTAATAAATATATATTATTCATGAGATAAAACAATGTTCATTCTATGAAAGTCAATAGTTTATATATAAACTACTGAATGAGCATTGTTTTAACTCATGAATAATATATATTTATTAATAAGAATTCGTTATTTAATAAAAATATTTCTTTTCTCCTTCAATAAATACATTCTTTCTCATGAATATATAATTTCTTATAATAAATTTCCTATATTTATGAGAAATATTCTTTTCTGAAATATAAATATATCTTTATTCATTATAAACTAATGATATTCATTCAAAACAAATATTTAATTCTCATAAATAACATTTATTTATTATTAATAAATCGTAATTGAATGATAATATAATTTTGTATCTATTAATAAACCTTTTCATCTATTAATAAATCGTATATTAATAATTAATATATATATCAATTTTTCACAAATATATATTTATTTTCAAAGCTCAAACAAATCCATTATTTGGGACAAATAAATATTTATTACGCCATATATGAATAAGGGGTTTATTTAATATGAATAAACTTTATTATTTATAAATAAACTGTTCTCTCAGTGCATACACTTATAACGGGTGATTTTTTAAGAGCTTTCGGATTTGATTTAAGAAAAAAACACATAGAATTCAGAAAAATGTATGAAATATTTATTTCAGTCGATAGAAAAATTCATATAAGTTAATGTTTGAAGATTATTTCATATAAATGTTGGCCGCGGCTGTGCTTCAAATGGTCCATACGCCGGGTCCAATTTTGGCATACTCGCTCCAACATATCGGCCGGTATCTCACGATTTAATTCTTCAATTTTGACTTCCAGTACGTCAATCGTTGCGGGCTTCTCGCTATAGTCATGAGCCTGAAGATAGCCCTACAAAAAATAATTTAGATGCGTTAAATCACACGATCTAGGCGGCGACTTAATTTAGCGATAAAAAAGTGGATCTTCACCCAACTTTGCCAGCGCCCATTCATTAAAAGTTATCTGTTGTGGTAGGTCGTGCTGCTTCAATTCTTGCACCAGCTGTATTTTAAAATGTTTCACATCTAAATCCTTCCACAAAATTTTCAACATATTGGAGTAACAGAGGGCCAATTGCTGCGAATGGCGCCGAATCGACAACTCACTGTCATCACTAACACTGGCGGATACAGCTGCGATATATTCCTCTGTCCGCACTCTACGTATGTGTGTTGGTGGTTTGATATCCAATAATATAAATTTGGTGCGAAATTTAGTCACAAGATTCCGAATAGCCGCCTGGGTAGGTCGACCAAACTGACCTACGGAACTAAAAGCTCTGATAAGGAACAAAAATAGAGCACGAAGAATCGCTCAAAGAACTTTATATCCCGAAGATAAGAGAGAGGCCAACAGACTAGCCAACCTAGTCAAGGAAGAAGTACAGAAATACAGGAACGAGAAATGGCAAGTGCTACTAGAAAGCATCAATGAAGACTGCGAAGAACAAGACGCCCACTACAAACCAATGTGGCGTCTGAACAGAATCCTGAAGAAAAGGAACAACAAATCACGTCCTTTACACGGCGTGAATGGAATTGTATACGCAGATGAAGACAAAGCGAACGCCTTCGCTGAAACACTAGAGCTCCAATTCGCACCGCATCGCACACCAGACGACGACATCGACTTCGAAGAGAGAGTGGAAAGAATAGCAGCACGAATACTACAAACAGACACAGAAGAACAAATAAGACCCACAACAATCGACGAGTTGAAAGATGAAATCAAACACCTCAAACAGAAGAGTGCACCCGGCGAAGATAGAATAAACAACACTCAAATATTCCGATTGAATACCTGGAATTCATCGTGAACATCTGTAACGGCATACTGAGAATGTTTTACTTCCCTGAAGCCTGGAAGAATGCCACAGTGATAATGATCCCGAAACAAGGAGAGGACCAACTATACCCGCAGAATCACCGCCCGATAAGCTTACTATGCACAATTGGAAAACTGGTTGAAAGACTAATACTACGACGACTAGAAGATGAACTAGAAGAGAAGAAAGTGATCCCACCAGAACAATATGGATTCAGAGCTGGACATTCAACAGAACTCCAGACACTAAGATTGACGGAAAATATAATCCACAATATAAATAGGAAACACATAAACGTGGCAGCCTTCCTAGATGTCTCGAAGGCATTCGACAAGATGTGGCATGAAGGACTAATCTACAAGATGAAAGAAGCTAATATAAGCCTACCGATCATAAAGGTCATTGGAAAATACCTGAAGAACAGTTCCTTTCAAGTAAAAATTGGAAGACATAGATCCCGCAAAACCCCCATAACAGGAGGAGTACCACAAGGAGGAGTACTTTCATCGAAGTTGTACAACTTATACACGGCAGACATACCGAATGTACTCCCACACTGTTCCTTTTAAGGTTCGCCCATAAAGGGTTTCTCCTGTATAAAAAAAAAAAAAAAACCAAACTGACCATAAAATGGAAGAAGTGCACAATATACATTCCTAACCGAGCATAAATTTTGATAATAAAATTCAATAATTTGCAAGCGTTGTTCGTTTGTAAGTCGATTCAAAGTTAAATTATAGACCAAATTGAACGTTATTTGTATTGAACCTTATCCCTAGTGACCACAATACGGTCAGTTATTGTTACAGACACTTATGTTTGTATTATACCGTATCATTCCGTATTCTTAGTGACCACAGCGGACGAGAAAGTGCTAGCCTTCAATAATAGTCGACTTTATGGTCGCAATTTAGTACGAAAATGTCACTTTTCATAGAGGTCGACGAAGAAAGATTTTATTTATTTAAATTACACTTAGTATTATTTCTGCCCTACAATTGAAACAGAGTGAATTTATTTTCGGGAGATAGTCCTTCGTACACCCCTCTTGCTTTACAAATTATCGAATATTTTCCTCCTGCACTACTGGATATATTCTGAACTCAATTTGGATAACTTGCCGAAGTATATATTTCCATCATCATCATATGGATTATACACGAGCTATCTACTATAGATGAGGATAATTTTCGGTAGGTACAGCATTATTTGAAATCATTGAGTTGCGATTTAATATTGAAATTTTGAAAAATCATATCTCCGAAAGTATTAATTTGTTAGAGTTGAAAATGGATTCTGATAACGAAAGGGCATATACAAAAATTGAATTTCAACTGTCTAGGTCATTCCATTAGATTGATTAGATAGTTATCGTGTCTACGGCCGGCCGGACAGAATTGATTGTGACCACGGATTCTTGATCAGTGAGTAAAATCAAATCGTTTAAGACCATTATCATCCAAAAATTACAGACATTGATAAGCACTCTGTTCGGAGGACTAAGAGCGCCAAAAACATGTGCGCCAGGAACAAGAGGGCAACACGGGAGGAAAAACGTCAGATGAGAGCAGGAGTATAAGGTCATTAGGAATTGAAAATTGTTTTTGGCGCCCTTGTTCATCTGAACAGAGCGAATAGAGCGCATATGACCTGCCCAAATATCTGTAATTTTCAAATTTTCGGCCCAGAGTGGTCTCAAACGATTAGTTTCGACTCACTGATGAATAATCCGAGATCAAACTTTATTCTGTCCGTGCAGCCGGTCGTTAGTACGACACAATAGACCTTATAATCTCAGTGCAACGTTACCCCCAAACAACAACATATAATAATTATACAATTTGACTGCAAAACTAAAAATATTATCAAAAAAAAATTGTATCTCATAAACTATCTGTCAGATATCACTGAAATGTTTCCAGTTTTCAAGAGTCTTCAAAACCTAATTTCATAGCGAAGTTTTTTAAACTTGGCAAAATACAGAAATAATGATAAACGATCTTGTGATTTTTGACGCGAAGGCGAACGAATTTCTAGATGCAGTCTGAATTGATATAAATAGAATTGTGATGTCACTTTTATAAGGGAAGAGCCATTTGTTTAAAAGCTGATATTAAATCGATATTTGATACCCCTCGCGTACTAGTTAAGGAGTTCTAGGCAACTTAATCCCATTTGGTGCGAACTGGTAGGGAGGAAATTCCACCAGCGACACCAGGTAAATCCTTACGAAATCCGACCCTTTGCGATCATTTATGGAATTCAGTATATGGGATATGAGAACTGATAAGTTCAATTCCTACAACACTTCTATGTTCTAAGGTTGAATTGTGTAATAAATCTGCACCATTCATAGAAGATTCAGGATTTCATATATTCTATATTTTCATGATATTTCATGACTTATATCATAGTTCAGATATCGCTAGAATTTTGCCTTCAAAACCTTTTTTGACAGCCAAATTCTAGATTTGAACTCGGTATATATATTGTGAAAATATAATTTTTCTTCCTGGCTGCCATGCTGACTTCGGCTGAACTGGATGTGTGACAGCTCTGGCTATGAATTTGAACAAGCGGACCAATGCTCCTGACCTCAATCAGATTTCATCTAGAGATGTTGCTCTATAGTTCAAAGTGCGTCTCAAAATACTAAATATTCAAAGCAATAAATAGTGATATTACTGGATTATACATCAGGATGTTTCAGAATAAAATACCGTGAATTGGGGATTGTATAGATCTTGACGAGAAATTAAGAAAAGTTAAACAACATTTTTCGGTAGACCTTTCCGTTAACCTTCTACAGGGCGATGAAGAGAAACTGTTAAATACATTTTTTTTATATTCTCCCTTAGATTAGAGATATTAACTTGAAAATCGGCATGTATTTGCGCACCCTGTATATTATAAAAAGGTATACTCATAATTAATCCTCATACGGTTTTCTATCGAAAAGATACTCTTAGTTCATGTCCCTAGAGCATTGCTTTTTTGAGTTATTTTAAATTCTACAAGTACATGACCGCGAATGAAAATTTAAATGAACATACAAAACGAAATTCCTTTATTTTTCAGAAAAGAATATAATGTCAGATTCAAATGAAGCACAGTAAGTATTAAACAAATACAATGGCAAAAAGTGTGAAATATGTTTATTAACTTACTATTAAATACTGAAATTCCATATTTAACACTTTCACTTCATCACCCTGTAGAATATTAACGGGAAGGTTTACCGAAAAATGTCATTTAGCTTTTCTTCATTTCGCGTCCAGATCTATAAAATCCGCAATTTACGGTACTTTATTCTGAAACACATTTTATATTCCAATTGGGCTGTACCCTTTATAATCCTTTAATATTCCATGACCCACTTATAAAGAAAACTGCATCTAGAGCAAAAATAGATATTTCAAGTAACTTTTCCTGTTTGAATTGAGTTACGTGCCCTGTGTTGCATATTACAGTTGATGAAGCCACTTTAATCCACAATATTGAAGCAAGTAACAGATCACTGCCAATATTTCATTTATTATTTACCAGAAATTCAACAACAGCCTCAACTGTCAAGTATTAAAATTGCAAACATCCATTTTGACATTACTGACTCGGAGTTGTCGATTTAACTCTGTCATTATGAGGGGTTAAATTTGTATAGTTTCAACTCTGGATTAAGCTATATCTCTTGAACATGCAAGACAAATTATCAATTTAGCCCTGGGCTAATATTTAACTTAAGTTAATTAGGATAACCCAAGTGCCCCTAAGGAATGAAAATACAATTGAAAAAATAAATATATATTCGTCAAATATTTAATACATTTCTAATCATGAATATATTCAATCAAACGTCCTTTAGAATATGAAGTGAAAAAACAAAAAATGTTCATAAAAACTGACAAAACTACATAGAAAAAATCTACAGAGCCAAAATGCAGTGTATAAAAATATTAACATGAAACTACAGTACATTAAAAAATCAAAACTAATTCCAAAATAAAACTATAAGATGCAGTGCATAAATTCATTCATTCAGGAAAAAGGGTGCATTAAGCAAAACTGGTTCAAGCCACATCAACTACATTAAATTTTGTTGGATACTGGTGGATTTCCCTTGATACAAATCCATATTGATTCAAATGGAAATTTATATGATTTACACTTATTTGTATGATTTAGACTGAAGAAGTCGCTATATCGACTATATCGACAAATTCGGCTGAGGTAAAAAATTTAAAGATTTTACAATGCACTTTGACGCCGAAAGAGAAAAAAGGTCCGCAAACGTAGCTTACAGCTTGATTCAAGGATTCCAAAACTCAGAGCGGATCCATATAAGTAGGTAGTTAAATTTCTGGAAGTTCAAATTTTATGACATTCAATCAAGAATATGTCGGAAACGGTGCATTTAAGGAGAAATGATGAATATTTCAATTTACTAAAATGATTGAGTATTTTGAATGACCCAAGATGAACTTCATCTGCTTTCTTTCTTGTTCTTCTTCTTCTTGCTAATTTCTTCAAATTTTAAACAAAAATTCACATCAACATTAATTTTCTTCGGAAAAACCATGTCAAAGCTATAAAGTAAAAACTGATGTTTATTTAAACGGCCTGAATTTGGAAAAATGTGTAAAAAGAGTACCATTATTTGAGAGGAATCAATGGTTCAAATTAATGTACAACTTAAAGACTCGCCCTGTATATCACGGTTGTGGGATCACATGCAAAAAAAAATTATCAGTGTTCAGTGTAATCACATTTGACTATAGACTTGTTACTCAGGTCCTAAACTAATATTTTTTAATGATTGGACCCCTTCTTTCAGTACTTCATTTGCCGATTTATTTACATTAATTTGGTCCCTCCATAGCTCCAACTTTTCTTCATGCACTTTCATTTGAAATTTCAACTATTCTTCTTGAAGCTTCATCCACTGTACATTTTTTTTTCAATTTATGTTCTTGATAATGTTTTCTGTCCAGCCTAATTTGATTCAAAATATCATCTTCACTGCATCTCGACCATCTTCTGCATCTCGAGTTCGTCAGTTGACGTTGACTCAACACTATCATTGTTTTCAGGTTCTTCCAGAAACAACTTTTCATCTAACTCCCTAAGCACATATGCTCCTCGTTCACTACATATTAAAAGCACTGGATAAAGACATCTATTACGAAAAATATCATCCATTTGTTGAAAAAATTCGAAATCTTTTATCCCCCCACCTGAAGTGTTGTTAGTGTCTATAGTTGCTTTGTAGTCTTTATAAAGCTCACGCCATTTATTCTGACAATTTGTAGCTGAATACCCAATGTTTTTTTCATGCAGCATTCTTTTTGCAATTACCTCCCACAATTGTTTGTAGCTTTTACTGTCCATACATCCCACCTGAGACCTACACTCCTTGAAATAATCAGTCAAAATGATGGTATCAGTATTCGACCACTGTTGGTTGCCTGAAATATTATCATTACTACCAGATGATACTGGTGCAGATGCCTCATTCTGTATAATATTTTCAGACATATCTACAATAAACAGAAAAAAAAATCGTTTAAAGCTCAAAATCATAATTTTCCTCAAAACTTACCAAAATTATTATTATCGGAATTCATTTCCTCAAACTTCACAATGCTCAATACCTCCTGTAACCAAAACAACACAAAACACTAAATCCAAAAATATATTACGATGGTATAGAAACGATCACGATCAAAAGACGAAATGACAACGTATAGTACAATGAAATCTGCATTCAAATAAATCTCCGTTGCTCAAAATCTCCACCACGTTTTACGTTGAACCTGCGCAGTGATGGATTCAAATATTGGTTTTGGACAGTGAGCAAAGCGCTTATGCTCTAACGAACATAACATAACAATGCTACTTCGCCTAGGGATGAAACCAAAGAATTTGGATGTATCGATACGATTGTTTTGATACCGATGGTAACTGAATTTTCGGCATCTTTACCATGAATGCGATCCCAAACAGGTATTCCAGCAGCTTCCATTATTATGGATAAACTTGAAGATTTCTTTCCCATGTTGAACACCAATCATAATAATACTTACACCATTAAATAAACAATAAATCAATTCTTCATACAATCCTTGCCATTGAGAATTTATAAAATCCCGATATCTAAGTATTTTGACGCGCATGTTCTGGGGAACATCTGCAAGCTTTAGGGTAGGTTGAGCATTAGAATGCGAAATTTGATTTTGTTAAAAGGCAGAATCAGCCAAACGATTTTGGAGTTTTACCCATCTGAGATTTGGTTCCACAATAACTTGAAAAATACGGAACTAATTCAATTCAAACATGATAATTAGTTGTAGAATGACGACGCAAAAATTTTTGCAAAATTTCGTGAGGATCGTACGACTAGAAAATTTTTAAAAAATCATTAAGAATGGTATCTATTTGTAGAATATCGACATGAAGACGTGTGTGAAATTTTGTTTGAATCGTACCACTAGTAAATTTCAAAAAATTTAGGAAAAAATATCAGGTGTCTCACGATAATTTGAGAATGGAAAGAGTTAGCGTTTTGCAAATTTTGAGGGTAAGTTGCGCATCCAACTGCGACATTTCGTTAATTAGCATAATTGGCCAAAAAGTTTTGGAGTTATACTCAACTGAAATTTTGTTGTTATTTCCCTCGTTATTTCCTCTATAACTCAAAATATACAAATCTGACCAAATTAAAACTCGGTGATTACTTGTAGAATGCCGACCCACTAATTTTCGCGGATTTTCGTGAATATCTTATCCTGAAGTTACTTGTGTCCACTACCCTCTGACTAGATCTCCGGCTCGCTTTATCCACTGAGCTTGAAGCACTCGTCATTCAATTCAAATTAGCCTACTTGAAAAAGCGCGCCAAAGAGCACTGACTTCACGTCAATGCTTTTTGATATTTTTTCAATTTTCTCTGACAATTCTGTCTGTTAATACAGTCTGGCAATTAGTTAATCGAAATAAAAAAATTGATTCAAGCACTGACGTGAAGTCAGGAGCTTTTGCGCGTATGTTCTATTGTCCATTCTCCTGTATATTGGACACTCTTAATCGAATTTACCATGGTGAATTCTATTGTCCGTTCTCCTGTATTCGATACCCTCTTAATCGAATTTACCATGGTAAATTAGTTTAAGAGTGTCCAATACAGCAGAACGGACAATAGAATTCACCATGGTGAATTCGATTAAGAGTGTCCAATATACAGGAGAATGGACAATAGAACATACGCGCAAAAGCTCCTTACTTCACGTCAGTGCTTGAACCATTTTTTTTCGTAATATTTTTTAATTTTCTTGGGGTACGGTTCTTACAAACTTTTTTTTTTTCGTAATTATTTTGAAATTTTGAAGGGGTACGGTTCTTACAAAATTTCAAACACGTCTTTATATCGATATTCTACAACTAGTTCAAGCTTCAATTCGATCAAGTTCATATTTTTTGAGTTATCGAGGAAATAATATTCCAGGTGGGTATAACTCCGGAACCGTTGGACCGATTATGTCCGTAAACGAAGTTAACTCTCCCATTCGGATACGCAACATACCCTGAAAATTCCAAGTCCCTACCTCCTTTCGTTCGAAAGTTATCAAGGCAACGGTCACCCATCCATCTACTGAACTCACACAAGGCAGCTCGAATCTACAACAATATATATCCGATCGTGTTCAAACTTAGAACTTGGTAGTCGAGTTAGATTCTGAAGGCTCTCGCAAAATTTCAGCGATATTGGATGAATAGTTTTTGATATATAGAATTCTTTTCAATAATTTTCAATGATCTTCTAAGAATTTTCTAGTGATACGATCCTCACAAAATTTTGCAGGAACTTTCGCGTTGGCATTCTACATCTGATAACCATACTTGAATTGGATCGGTTTTGTATTTTTCGAGTTATTGAGCAAATAACAACTTAATTTGAGATGGGTATAACTCCAAAACCGTTTGGCCAATTAAGCTTATAAACAAACTCAAATGTCACGTTCAGATGTACAACCTAACCTGAAAATTTCAAATCGCTTTCTGTTTTCGTTCTCAGGTTATCGCGTATTAAAACAAACTTTTTAATAAGTTTTTTAAAATTTTCTAGCTATACGATTCTCACAAAATTCCACGAACGTGCTTAGGTTTATATTCTACAATTATTCACCAAGTTTCAATTCGATCAGAGTCATATTAGTTGAAAACAAAATTATTACACGGAAACCATCGGACCGATTATGCCCATTAACGAACATTTCCGTCGTATTGGGATGCGCCACCTACCCTGAAAATTTCAAGTCGCTACGTTTTTCCGTTCTCAAGTTACCGTGGCAACGGCCGGACAGAATCAAATTTGACACAAATTCTTCATCGTTTGAGACCATTTTCGTAAAAAACTCGAAAGTTACATGGCAGAATGATAACGCGATGTTCCCCAGAACATACGCGCAAAAAATAATGCGGTTAGGGGACCCCCGTTAGTAATACAATTGCTTGCGCCTATTCTTCAAATCCGAATGTAATTTAATATGGAACTTCCAAATATGGCTCCAAGGCCACGGTACAGACATGTCAACTCGGAAACTTGCTCACTTTGGAAGTTCTAAATTATTATTTTTTTTTGAAGCTCCTAGAGGTATTTTCTCAGTGAAATATTGCATACCCCATGAGCTGATTATTGATCAACGAAGTGCCACAAAAAAACACAATCCGATATTTGGTTTCGGAATTTCAAGCAAAATACACACAAATAGTTAAACATTTTTTGAATTTTTTCTAGTCATGCTATCCTCACGAAATTTCGTACATGTGTTCGCAACGGTACTTCGCATCTAACTAACGAGTTTAATTCAATCCGATCAGTATTTTCCGACCTATTGTGAAAACAAAATTCTCAAATTCGTGATTTTTTTTTCAATTTATAGCCATCCGATCAATAAAAAACTTCGCAAGCATATAAACACCATGATTCTACAATTTGATGCGAAATTTCAGATATATTGAGTTATCGGTTTCGGAAATATTCATACAAATTTTTTAAATAATAATGGCCATAACTCCGAAACCTCAAGATGGATTTCGCCCATTAACGAGAACTTAACTGAGATATTTACGCTCCAAAATTACAGGGTAATTATAATACTCATAATATGACAAATAAATATAAAATAATCTACAGAAACGTCCTGATTGTAATTATCATCAAGAATGCAACTCAATATCGCTATTTACAGTTCAAACGAACCCAACTGTCCTTTTCACATTAATAAGCCGGATGTCATCATCTCCTGCAGTAAATCATCCTATTTTCGTAGTTGTGCACGTTCTAGAAGAAAAATCCGTTAGGATTATATCGGCGAACTGATGATTTGTACTCGTTTCGGGGTAATTACCGGCAATTTAGGCAATGGTATTCAATTTGGAAGAAAGCAAGGTTTACATAGAGCATTTGATTATGGAGAAGAAAGAAAAAATTATGAATACGAAATGGCCCGGCTTCATGGTGGGCATATTGCTCAAAAGCCCCATTCACCGTCCTTTAATGAGTATCATTGTGGGTTGAAGGACACGAATTGATTAGATGATTGAAATGCAGTCGTTACTGGAGGTTTTTATTTGAAAGGAAGGAACAGAGCATGCTGAGAATGTTCACCTCTTTTCATTTGTTTGTGGGAGAAACAAATATCTTTACCGGTCATGACGGAAAGACCGTTACGGAATAAGTTCGAAAGAATTTTGCAAAACAAATTATGCAAACGCTGAAATGGAGTCAGGAGCTTTGACTCGTTCATTGAATGATAAATAAACGAAATTCCGAATCGGCATATCAGAAAACAATGATATTTGAAAAACAATTATATTGTGTCTGAGTTCTCCTATATAAGTTGCTCTATTTCTAATTGTCCCAGTTTTTGTATGATTATAGGTTACAATATGGTACTTTAGTTTGATTCACTTGATATCCCACCTTCGAGATGGTTATGCTCCTTCAGAGTATAACAGGCTTCCCTTTCGCTAAATCCTCAAATTCTACCCCTGAGGCTATATACCATGAACTTTCCGAGAAAAACCGTATACAAAAAACCCTATAAGCTAGCCGGAGATATAGTTGGTTTGTTGGCTTACCGTTATCTTTTAAAAGGTAGGTGATAATGATGTCTCTCGAAGATATCCACAAAACTTCCATTGAAATGTGAGGAGTCATAAGTTCATGTATATTTTATGGAGAATCTTTAGTCGCATCCTGTGCTTAGCCACCCATTCATAGCACGTACCCGACCGCCAACCTGCAACTCCAACCTGACTCGCGACTAATCTTGAATCGCACATACACTGACAGATAGGTCGGGTGTGATGAAGTGTGAGCCACCGCATCATTGATCCTTTTCAATCAGCGATAAGTCGTCCTAATAACCTTTATTGTCTAATAGCGAAATGCACATACACAGGCAGATCGGTCGGGATTGGGGCCGCGTAGGCTCTTCTGCACGGCGAGCCCCGAATCCGTTTTGACAATACACTGACCGATGGTCTGGCGGTGGCGGACGAGTTGGGACCAGCTGATCGAGCGTATCCTCCATTGAATAGGGCCTTTAAATGTATGGAATTATTCATAATCCGCGTCCTTTTTGGTGTCCTATATAAAACGCATCAGTTCCATTCACAAACTTGGTGTGATTAAATGGTTCATTATATTTAAAAGGTAATTTTACGGGAACTATTTCACCATAAGATATTCTGTCATGTTCTCAATTCAAAAAAGAATATCTTTCAATAATCAAGAACGAATTTCGTGAAATTGGTTTACAAATTTAATCTTTCACATTCCGCTATTTCTCTAGATCTTGTTACCAGAAATTAGTTCAACATTGTCACTATGTAACGCGTTATAATATTAATGGGACTTCTTTCCTGGTAGATTTCCATTTACGCAACTTGTTCATTAGAGGAGCTTCAATTTTATGAAGTAAGCCAAGGTTCCGAAAATAGACAGATAAATGGGCCATTCTATTGTCCGATGTTGCCGGGTTAGGTGATTTATCTGTGCAATCTGATGATTTCACTACAATACAGGGTATTTATAAATTATTGTAAAATCAAAGATGGCTCTGGAATGTTCACATATTTCATTTTCTGTGCGCATGACAAGCATAAACTCACTTTCTTATTTATTTACATTGGACATAATAAATATTCTGAATTGTTATTATGTTTAGAGCTTTGCTTCAAATGATATTGAGCTGAAGGAA
This sequence comes from Halyzia sedecimguttata, assembly GCA_937662695.2. Lineage (NCBI taxonomy): Eukaryota > Metazoa > Arthropoda > Insecta > Coleoptera > Coccinellidae > Halyzia > Halyzia sedecimguttata. The sequence goes on along the minus strand of OW569411.2, from coordinate 29,388,372 downwards.
TCGAGAGCGAATTATTCATTTGTTGGGATTCTATTCATCAATGGCGTTTTCAACAGATTTCATATCTGGCTAATAATAATTAATAATCCTCATAGTGAACTATGTATTTGGTATAGGTACATAAATAGTTTACAATATTAAACAGGAGATATGAATATTAAATTGTTTGCATGATCACATGAACCGTCTACTTGTGTCATTATACTGATAACTGAATGCATATGATTGCCGCATGTTCTAGGGAACAGCGTGTTATCATTTTGCCCAAATGTCTGTAATTTTCGAATTTTTTTGCTGAAATAGTCTCAAATAATTCGACTCACTGATGAAGAATTCGAGGTCAAACTCGATTATGTCACGCCAGGCGGCCGTTGCTGCGATAACTTACAAACGGAAAGAGATAGCGACTTGAAAGTTTCAGGGTAGGTTGCGCATTCAAATACGACGGTTAAGCTTGTTAATGGTTATAATCGGCCAAACGGTTTCGGAGTCGGATTTTGTATTCCAAATCACTCAATACAGATCTTAATAAATTGAAACTTGGTAACTAGTCGAACTATATCTCAGAAACTATCCGTCCGATATTGTTGAAATTTTGCGAGGGCCGCCAATACCTAATTATCTGCAAAATTTCATGTGGATCGTATCACTACATAAATGATAAAAAAATATTTCTTAGAAAATTTTATATTTCAGAAACTATCAGTCTAAATTCGGTGAAATTCCGCAAATACCTTTGAGCCGCCATTTTACAATTTCAGCTCGATCGACTTTATATGAGGCGTGAATAGACAATGGAACATGCGCTCAAAAGTTAATGACTTCACGTAAGTGCTTTTTTGGATTTTTTTGAATTTTTGTAGGCGACTCACCATTCTCAACAAATGAATGAAAGGTGATTAAACCTTTGAATACATTAGTTGAAATATGATTTGTATCACACTTACGCAATAACCAGCAAAGTTAAAAATAATAACCACCACACGGATGCGGAGCTCGTTTTGAGGGAGTAAATGAAAATGTGTTGAGAATATATTTTGGCGATGTGTGTAGGGTGTTCAAAAGCACAATTTAAAATTATTTTCACTTACACAGGGTGTTCGAAAACAATGATATAGACCAAAGTTACATTTTATTCGATGTAACACCCTGTATTTTACCTTAAAAATGAAATTATGATGAGTTTTTTCATATCACCTTATACCTTAGAAGCACCATTTACGAGAAAATGGCGAAATATTTGAAAAATGTATTTTTTTAAATAGCAATTAATGAAGAAACCAGTTACGCTAGCAATACAGACAGTATTTTTTAGAGTAGACATATTGACTACTCCAATACAGAAAAAATAATTTTACTCTGGAATATAAGGAGTGATCATAATTAATTTTCAAACATCAAGTACAAATAATGGTCGGAAATTGCAGAGAAACTAGTAGGTGTAGGTGTAGGAAAACCTTGTGAAGTTTCAAAATTAATTTTTACGTTCAATGGGATATAGAAATACCGGGTGTGCCATTTGGAATAAGAAAGTTTTTGATCATTATTTGTAGTTGATGTTTGAGAACTAATTATGATCACTCTGTATATTCCATAGTTATTTTTTTTCTATATAGAAGTAGCCAATATACCTACTCGAAAAAATACTGTCTGTATCGATGGCGTAACTGGTTTCTGCATTAATTGTTATTTAAGAAAACTCTATATTTTCAGTTTTTCGCCATTTTCTCGTAAATGGTGCTTCTAATGTATAAAATGATATGAAGAAACTCTTCATAATTTGAGCTTGACATTCTATTTTTGAGGTCAAATAAAGGGTATTACATTCAAAAAAATGTAACTCTGGTCTATATCATCTTTTTCGAACAGCCTGTATATATGAAGATTATTTTAAATTGTGCTTTTGAACACATCACAAAAAAAAATTCTCAAAATATCTTCATTTACTCCCTTAAAACGAGCTCAGCGTCTGTGGTGGACCACCCGGTATATTCTGTTGATTGAGACCATACAATTCGACGTATGATACAAGAGCTTAGGGAAAAACCTCAGCAAAAAACCCTGCCTCCCCTTGAGTGTTGTGATTTGAAAGAATTGAATTTGTTTACAAAAGAAGTTGAAAATTAAAATATTGATGGACATTTCTTTCTGCAATATGGATTCCTTGGCCAAAAAACGGAGAGGTTTCTCCAAGGTACCCGAAACTCAACTTGAAAAATGAATAGACAAGAGGAGAAAACGAACAAATTAAAATTGGTTCAAGCCCTGTGGACAGGAGCTATTGGGCGCATGTTCATCTTCCTTGTGGCCCGTACTGACCAGTAAAGAAAAAAAGCAGTATCATGTTGAATACCTTAATATTATTCTGGAACACAAATTTTCCATTACAATAATCTTCATCTAGCTTCTATTTAGTATCAATTCCTGTAGAACGTGATCATAATAAGTGTTTTCCATATAATAAAATGTGTTTGAACTTGGTATGTAGGAAATCTGACATCAATTATTGGAATTAATTGATTTGACAAACAGCCGTCAAATGAGGTAAATAGATTTTTGTGACGATTTTCTGTGACCATAGAACGTCAAAACACGCTGGAATGTGAATTTTAAGCAATATCTTCTGGAATTGAGATCGTATCGAACTGAAATTTTGCACACTCGTGTAGAATGCTTGATTTAACGTCGGTACAAATTTTTTTATTAAAAAATTTTCCAACTGCCCGATCCCAACAATACTTAGATAATATTATATCCATAAATTAAGCATTTCATTATTGCATTTCTTGAAATAGGTACCTTTTCAAGTCGATCAACATCGTCCTTCTTTCGACGTCTAAACTATGACTTGATTCTTTATGTTTATGTCTTTGAATTTGTTTTCGGTGGAATTCAAAGAGTTCATAGAATAATCGATGAAAATACTGAGAGAGACCCAGGAAATTTGACACATTTTGTCTTATATCTCCAGAAATTGAAATCGTATAGAGCCAAAATTTTGCACAATGTTGCAAAATACTACAATTGACGTTAGTACAAGTTTTTGTTGCAATCTGATGAATAGTTCACGAAAAAAAAATTTTTTTTTCGAAAAAATTTAAAGAAATATTTTGTTTAAAAATTACCAACATTTCGATCATAACAGAATTTTGCCAAAAGTTGCGCGTTTATATCCTCGAACTGACTACCAAGTTTCGATTCAACATCTTCTTTAGTTCCTGAAATATCAGGGAAATAACCTCAAAATGTTAAATGTCTATAACTCCTAAACCGTCCGGCCGATTTTGCCCGTTAACGAACTTAACCGTCGCATTTTGATCAGAAACCTACCCTGAAAGTTTGAAGTCGATAGGACCTTCGGTGCTCCTGTTATCGTGCCTACGGCCGGAAGTACGGCCGGACGGCCGGCCGGACGGCCGGACGGCACCCAAAAATCTGACACCGGATTCGTGATCAGGGAGTCCGAATTAGTCTATTAGCCAATTTTCAGCTCGAAATTCGAAAATTACAGACATTTGGACGAAATGATAGGACGATGTTCCCCTAGAACATACGCCCAAAAACTCTATATTTTCAGTTTTTCGCCATTTTCTCGTAAATGGTGCTTCTAATGTATAAAATGATATGAAGAAACTCTTCATAATTTGAGCTTGGCATTCTATTTTTGAGGTCAAATAAAGGGTATTACATTCAAAAAAATGTAACTCTGGTCTATATCATCGTTTTCGAACAGCCTGTATATATGAAGATTATTTTAAATTGTGCTTTTGAACACATCACAAAAAAAAATTCTCAAAATATCTTCATTTACTCCCTTAAAACGAGCTCAGCGTCTGTGGTGGACCACCCGGTATATTCGGTTGATTGAGACCATACAATTCGACGTATGATACAAGAGCTTAGGGAAAAACCTCAGCAAAAAACCCTGCCTCCCCTTGAGTGTTGTGATTTGAAAGAATTGAATTTGTTTACAAAAGAAGTTGAATTTTAAAATATTGATGGACATTTCTTTCTGCAATATGGATTCCTTGGCCAAAAAACGGAGAGGTTTCTCCAAGGTACCCGAAACTCAACTTGAAAAATGAATAGACAAGAGAAGAAAAACGAACAAATTAAAAATAATACATAACCTTTCAGAAGTCCTCTCACATATTACTCCTCTGTAGCCGCATGAATCACTTGAGAAGCATCGCCTCCGCAAGTTTTCAAAGATATTCACTCTTGTTCTTAGAAATTCCATCAATATTTGAATTCAAAAAGGAAAATGTCGTGGCTCGTAAGTTCAGGAGGGTCTATTTCAAAACCAGGACTGGTTAATCCAAACGATGATTATTCAGAACTTCAGATGTTCGAAGAAGGCTACAGGCCCCTTATGTAGGGCTTTCATCTCCCATAGACACATGCTTTAGAAAGAAGTGATATGTCAAAAAAGTCCTCGAAAATTTTTAAGGTGACTCAAGAGGAAAAATGCTCATTATTACATTTTGAACGAACTAACAGACTACTTACTGATGATGTTGACATCTGATCAATAAATCTAAAGAAATCGGGGATTACACGTTGTGCTCTATTTCAGATGTTAGGGAATCAAAAAACAAAAAACTGCCACTCGAAGACGTTTGAATAGGGGAAGGAAATTCTTACGGGACGAAATGATATTTCAGAATCTAAAGCTAACTAACCTGTCAACCCTTATTTATTCCATTTAGCTGGGTGCAGTGTATATAGGGTGTCCTGGCACTACGTGCCTCTTTAATGTCTGTTCTTACGATGGCCCCCTACGAAATATGTACCACCAAATGGTACTCCCATAATTCAGGTGTTTCTGATTGTGACTTGTGACTTACGATCGACTCAACCGATCATTGAATGGTTTCTTTCTGGGTTTTCTCTCCCAAACTCTGAAAAATATATATATTCTCGAATCTCAGAATAACAATCAACAAAATAGTTCTGAAGATTTTTTCGTTAAGCGTCTGAAGAAGGAGTCTGATATAGACTTCGAAACGTTACGATATAGTTGTTTCTTCGTTGATGTTGTTTCGTTGTTATTTGTTAGGCAACATTGTTCAATTGATTGCTTCTGACAAATATCTTGTGTTCCTTACGCAGAAGCTAGTCACCAAATAATAATTTTTTTATTTATAGATATTTTTCAGAGTTTGGGAGAGAAAACCCAGAAAGAAACCATTCAATGATGAATATACCACCCACAGTATCCTTTAATGTTTGACTCAACCGATTCTGGTATTTTTTTGAATTTGAGTCAATACAAAAATCAGTAGTGATTTGTTTCCAACACCTTCCCCATTAGTCTTCAAGCCCATCAGGGACGGACCGACCATAGCAGTTAATGGTCAGAAACTTTTTTTCTGGTTGAAAATATCGGAAAAATTCCTCAATTTTTGAATTTTGTCATTAATTCTGCAAAGAAAAGGTAGACAGCTGCAACATTGAAAAATGCACCGTTTTCGAGTTACAAGCATTTTATGATTGAATATCAGAATATTTTTTCATGAATATTGCGAAGTGTTTATTCTTGCTTACTCTTGGTTACTAAAACTTCTCCTTCTGTGATTGTTCATTAATCTGAAACTTGGCAAAAAGAAAACAATGAAGATGTGAATATGCAGTTCATGTATAGGTTTGTATTGTGTAATGTTTCAAATTCTATTTGTATTGATTCAAATTCAAAAAATTACCAGAATCGGTTGAGTCGTTCGTCAGTTATCACAAAAAAATTAATTATGGGAGTACCATTTGGAGGCACATATCTTCAGGGGCATCGTAGGAAAAAAATAAAGCATTCACTAACTCGTATACACATATATTTACACATGAGAAAGAGTCACGTATTGCCGGAACACCTTATATAAATCTACTAGAATTGTATACAACCCATTTGAAGCTAATTTCGATTAAATAAGGAGACTGAGCCAAATTTTGCCGAATTTGCAATTTGTATTTAACTTGCGGCTTTACAACGCGAGCCTGAAATTTTGGCCATGGCAACATCGCCTTGGACTCCCTGCCAGGAAGGCCGTCGACCTAAGTTTTACAAACTTCTAACTGCTATTTCCGTAACGGAGACAAGAACGAATAAATCGCAAACCGGACGTTTTTATTTTGACGCCGATATCGGTTTCAGGGAAGAGGTGCTAGGATGTTTCCGGGCAAAAGAATTGCCTGGCAGGTGCATGTTTTATGTTCACAGGTGTTAGAATCGGGTAGTACACAAAGCCCTTTATTGTGGAGACCTCTCGTATTTATCTTAGAGGCAGTAATGTAATAAATGGGTTTCGTGGTATTTCAGATTCTTGAACAAGATAGTGAAGCAGTTGAATAAGTAATTCATATTTGCCTCAACGCATTTCTAGAGATGAATATCTTGCTTGGGTGGTACTCTAACTCTAACTTGTTGGGAATTCACAAGGATCTGACAAAATAAGTAAAACTATTGATCTTCAGGAATGTTTTCCAGTAACAGGGCGATATAAACATGTCCAAAAGTCTCTATTTCCCTAATTTTGAACCGAAAATGATCCCAAATTATCACATTGTATTAGGCATATTGTTGTAGGGAGTAACGTTGCACTGCGACCTTAAGGTCTATCGTGCCTCCCCGTAAGAGCTGTCGATGTCATCACCATCTACAGCTCGCCTTCCAGTACCATAGTTCTGATGAACTCCAGTATCTGGGATGGCTTCAAGGAGGCTACGTTTTCGCTACTGCAGATTTCTTGACAAAAGCATTGCTTGTGTAATTATTACGTTGGGCCCCAATAAGCCCCGTAATTTTTCTAAAATTTACTAGGCGTACGGTTCTAAGAAAAAATTACACACGTCTTTATGTCGATATTCTACAGCTAGTTACCAAGTTTCAATTCGATCGAGTTTATATTTTTTGAGTATCGAGGAAATAATATTCTAGGTGGATATAACTCCGAAACCGTTATACCGATTATGCCTGAAAGGAACTTAAGTCTCCCATTCAGATGCGCAACCTTCCCTGAAAATTGCAAGTCCCTATCTCCTTTCGTTCGAAAGTTATCGAGACAACGGTGATCCATCAAGCTATACTGAACTCACACAAGGATGCTCGGATCTCCGACAATATGGATCCGATCGTGTTCAAACTTATAACTTGTCAATAGAGTTAGGTTCTGAAGGCTCCCGCAAAATTTCAGCGATGTCGGATGAATAGTTTCTGATGTATAGAATATTTTTCTATGATTATAAATTATTTTTATACAATTTTCTAGTGATACGATCCTCCTAAAATTTTGCGAGAATTTTCGCATTCTACTAATAACCATATTTGAATTGGATCGGTTCTGTATTTTTTGAGTTATTGAGGAAAAAAGAACCAAATTACAGATGGGTATAACTCCAAAACCGTTAGGCCGATTATGCTTATAAACAAACTCTATTTTCACATTCAGATACATAACTTAACCTGTAAATTTCAAGTCGCTATCTCTTTCCGTTCTGAGGTTATGGTGACATAAATAATATGTTTTAATAATTTTATTAAAATTTTCTGGTGTACGATTCTCACAAAATTTCACAAACGTCCTTAGGTTTGTATTCTACAACTACTTTCCAAATTTCAATTCGATAGGATCTGTATTGGTTGATGACAAAATTATTACTTGGAAACCGTTGGGCGGATTATGCCCATTTACGAAATTGTCCGTGGTGTTTGGATGCGCCACCTACCCTGAATATTTCAAGTCGCAATCTCTTTCCGTTCTCAAATTATCGTGGCAACCGACGGCCGGCCGGACAGAATCAAATTTGACCTCGAATTCTTCATCAGGTAGTCGAACTCAATCGTTTGAGACTATTTTCGGCAAAAAAAATTCGAAATTTACAGACATTTGGGCAAAATGATAACGCGATGTTCCCCAGAACATACGCGCAAAAAGTTGTATTTGCTGAGAGGAATATTATGGTTAACATTAATGTACAACTTGAAGACTCACTCTGTATATCAAACTTGTTTGAACCATTTGCATCTCAGCTTCGAATTCCTCAGGTAGAATCGTCATGTATTTATTCAAAGCGAATCAACAACAATTAATGGAATCATTCAACAAAATATCATCGAATCTGTAAATTTGAATTATGGGTTTGAATAAATTCGTGCCCTCTGAAATTTCTCCATGCCGAGAATTTAAAGTAAGACATGTATTTCATATATCATCCACCTCGTTATGGAAATATGACACATATACGTCCAGTGAAAGTACTTCTACGTGAAAAACACAAATCTCCGAACACCTCACCAATTTTTCATGGGAATGTAGTCACGAACACGAAGTCGGATAGCTCACTTTCCGATTTTTCTCAAGATTCTTCAACGCAGATAATCCACATTTTGAACGTCATTACCATTTCTTCTCATTCTCTAACGTTCCGCCTCTTCGAATAAGCTTCTTGATTTACGACAAACCGGTGACTGTTACATGTTTGATGGTCTTACGCAGACCGCGATAGGCATATTTGAATACTGAATTGTTGATGGAAAAGCAGGAAGTCAACGAGCAGACAGTCAGGAAGATCTTAGGCACGTTCTGCCTTGTTGAGTCCGTCGCCTTTCAAAGATCTCTGACGTAAGGAACATTCTTCAGGGCTCCGTGAATTGGAAAAATTTGGCAAGAAACTTTCGAAAATTTACTATTGCGCGTATGTTCTGGGGAACATTGCGTTATCATTTTGCCCAATGGTCTGTAATTTTCGAATTTTTGGCTGAAAATGGTCTCAAAAGATTGGGTTCGACTCCCTGATCAAGAATTCGAGGTCAAACTTGATTTCGTCCGGCCGTTGCCACGATAACTTGAGAACGGAAAAAGATAGCGACTTGAAATTTTCAGGGTAGGTGGTGCATCCCGATATGACGGACAAGTTCGTTAATGGGCATAATCGGTTTCCGAGTAATAATTTTGTCTACAACCAATACTAATCCGATCGAATTGAAACTTGTTGAGTAGTTGTAGAATATAACCATAAGAACGTTTGTGAAATTTTGTGAGAATCTTATCGCTAGAAAATTTTCGAAAAATTATTAAAAAATATTATTTACGTCACGATAACCTAAGAACGGTTAGCGAAAGCAAATTTCCAGGTTAGGTTGAGAATCTGAATGCGCCATTTGAGATTGTTTATAGGCATAATCGGCAAAACGGTTTTGGAGATATACCCATCTGAAATTTTGTTGTTATTTCCTCAATAACTCGAAAAGTACAAAACTGATCCAATTCAAACATGGTTATTAGTTGTAGAATGGCAACGCGAAAATTCTTGCAAAATTTCGTGAGGATCGTATCACTAGAAAATTTAAAATAATGGGTTCAAGCCCTGTGGACAGGAGCTTTATGGCGCTCTAGTTCAAACAGACAAATTATATCTCCGAAAGTATTGGTTTCTCTGAGTTGGGAATTATATCAATGTATACATATGATAGAGTTGCATCCTAAAGGAAATTCAATTCAAATAATAGTTTATTTATCAAGATTAAATGAGCAATCATGAGAATGAGAACTGCACCATGGAAGAAATCGAATTAAATCTGGCCAATTTTGCCCAATAACGAACTTAACCGAGATATTCATCTGCCTAACCTACTCTGAAAATTTCAACTAGCTAGCTCATTCCGTTCGAGAGTTATTGTGGAAAATCTTTTTTTAAATTTTCAAATTTTTTTTTTTACACTTTGCGGTAATCTGGTCAATACAAAACTTCACATGCGTATAAAGGTCATGATTCTACAATTTGATGCTAAATTTCAGATAGATCGAACGAACTTGTGCGAGAGACCATTCGTTCGAGAGTTATCGTGCCTACGGCCGGTCGGCCGGCCGGACAGAATCGATTTCGCACTCGGATTCTTGATCAGTGAGTCGAACCAAATCGTTTGAGACCATTTTCAGCCAAAAATTTCAAAATTACAGACACTTGGGCAAATTGATAAGCACACTGTTCCGAGGAACTAGAGCGCCAAAAAAGCAAGTTTCGTATGACAATTGCCCAAAACAGGTTTAAAGTACCTACAAATAGTAGGTATTCCATAAAACAAATATGAAAGAAGATAAGTAATAATTTAAAATTACCTTGTAATCGATCAAAAATTTCCTGATCTACGTTCACCAAACTACAGAATTATGCTTTCAATATTTACGTAATATTTTCAAACATTTTCGGGTGAGGTCCCCGTTGCATCGCTAAAATACGAGTATTTCAACCCCTATATTTTTGAAGTTACAATATTCCCTTCTGTCAAGTTGAAATTATGAGAATTCATACATAGAATAATAATTATATCAATCTGTGAAATACGATTTACATTGAAATTTTAAAAAATCATATCTCCGAAAGTATTAGCTTGTTAGAGTTGAAAATGATATGAATGGATTCTTATGATAAAACTGCTTATTAAAAAAAATTTGATTTGGAATTTGTTTCGTAAAAAAAAATTTTTTTTTGTTACTCCGAAACCATTTGTCCGATTTTGCCCAATAACGAACTTAGCCGAGATATTCATCCCCCAAACCTACTCTGAAAATTTCAACTCTCTAGCTCATTCCGTTCGAGAGTTATCGTGCTTACGGCCGGCCGGACAGAATGAATTTCGACCGCGGATTCTTGATCAGTGAGTCGAACCAAATCGTTTAAGACCATTTTCTTCGAAATATTCCAAAATTACAGACATTTGGGCAAATTGATAAGCACTCAGTTCCGAGGAACTAGAGCGCCAAAAATCATAGTATTGGACCCTCCTAATCGAATTTACCATGGTGAATTCGATTAAGAGTGTCCAATACAGGAGAATGAACAAGAGAACATACGTTCAAAAGCTTCTGACTTCACGTTAGTGCTTGAACCAATTTTTCTCCAAACAAATTAAATAATCTAGTAAACGTTGATTGATTTCAACAGTGTTGAATTATACTAAATTTCTAAAAGGTTAATTTCCTCATCAGACACTAAGCGAAAAACGTTACAAAGAAATTTCCAAGTTCTAGAACTCTTCCTTCAAAAATTTCAACTAAACATGCTTAATTCCAATTGAGAAATTTGCAAATTTGTTTTCTCTGTTCATCAAAATACAAGTCGACCACATAATTTTTCCTTTAGGCGCTCTTGATTATCGGAACAGAGTGCTTATCAATTTGCCCAGATGTCTTTAATTTCGATCGATTTTTGATCAATAATCCGTGGTCAAAATTGATTCTGTCTGGCCGGTCCGGTCCAGCCGGTCGTAGACACGATAACTCTCGAACGGAATGAGCTAGACAGTTTAAATTTTCAGAGTAGGTTTGGGAGATAAATATCTCAGTTAAGTTTGTTAGTGGGCAAAATACGCCTGAGTAACGAAAACAAATTTTTTTTTACATTACAATTATAAAATTTATTTTTTTTTTTAAATGCAGTTCATCATAAGAATGCATTTATATCATTTTCAACCCTAACAAGCTAATACTTTCGGAGGTATAATTTTTCAAAATGCCAATAATAGATCGTACAATTATGTTTTCACAGGATGCTATAATTATTCTATCTATAAATTATTATATGCTCTGTGTTCATACCCTTACATGTCATCTTATTTTCCTCTAAGAGACATTTCAAATTCATTTCAGCTATGGAGTTGGAGTTGGGGTTGGGGTTGGGGTTGGAGTTGGAGTTGGAGTTGGCGTTGGTTATATTTTAATGCCCGTGAATAATCCATATTATGATGGAAATATATACTTTGGTAAGTTAATCAGATTGGGTTCCGAATATCTCCAGTAAAAACAGAACTGGAATATTGGCTTCAAGTTTCAATTGATATATTATAATTTTCAGAGTGGATTTGGGGAATGAATATCTGGGATAAGTTCGTGGTTTCGGATTAATAATATTTGGCACTCTTGTTTTTTTTTTAAATACTTTTTCTAATTTAATTTCTTTTGTCAAAGATGGAACAAGAGCGCCAAAGCTCCTGTCCACAAGTCTTTCTCACTTTTTATATCATCAGAATCTTTGTTTTACTTCAATCCATCATGTGATCTCCATTGATTGTACATACATGCTATTTTTGATTTTTGTATGTCTCTATTCCCTAAGTTGTGATGTTCCGACTTTCTTAACTCTAGTGTTCTCGATATTCCTCCTATATACGATTTACATACACAGTATGGAAAATCCAAATGGAATAAATTCATTATCTTGGTTACTGTACATATTTATGGAAAATCCCGAAACTCGTCAAATTCAAATTTTAAATTGTCATTCTTCTTCGTAAGAATGCGAAACCTCCCTTCAACCCCCTTCGAAATACAGGAAGTATGGGCTTTTGTTGCATCGTTTGAAAGGTTACGTCAATCTCTATTCAGAAACTTTCATGCTTATTGCTAAACTTAAAATAGAAAAAAATGAAAGTATATGATTACCGAAATTCATTTTAATATTCCCTCGAATACAATCTTATTACAATATAACTAAACTTATTTGCCTTCAAGATGTGATAGAAAGAAGAAAAAAAACAATAATATTGTGTTTTCCAGATGGTACCATGAAAACCATGAAAGTAAAACACTTTTTGTGGCAATGTTAGTTTATTTAATGGTGATAAGTTGTAGTTTATAAATTGTGTAATTTGTGTTTGAATTTCATTAACTTCAATTTGGAATAATGGTTCGATTAACGGAAATGCACAAAATAACAATTTTACGATTGGTTACGGAGTGAGTGAGTTACGAACACAAAAAGAAATAAGTCGCTTGTTTCCGAATTTGTCGCCTATATCCCAAGGGACAATAAATAAAATAGAGAAAAAATTCGCGAGTTTGGGCATGTAAGGCAGATTTAAAAAGCAGCTGCTAATACATTGTGTGAGGATGTGAAATTAGATTTGAAGCTTGATTTTAGAGATAATCCACATAAATCGAGTAGAGATGTCTCCACAACATTCAATTGTCAGCCATACATTGATTATAAACATATTAAACCAAAATAAAATGCATCCCAATAAAATTTTACCTACCCAGGAGCTCTGGGAAGAGATTTATAGGAGAATTTATTTCTGTGAACAAATGATGGACACTCTTTCTCTCAACGGCCGTGCTAATCGTCATTGCCGCTACTGGTCTACCACAAATCCTCACTGGATGGGAGAGGAACACACGCAATTACCTCAAAAGGTTAATGTTTGGGCAGGAAATGTTCATGGGCCCCTTTTTCATTGAGGGCAATTTAAATGGTGATAAATATTAAGGACTACTTCAAAATGATGTCGTTCCAACTTGCAGATTAATGTCCTGATCAAGGAAATCCTCAAGTTTCACGGAATACGATATGGTTCCAACAGGATGGAGCAGCACCACATTACCAATGCAATGTCTGGCAATACCTCGACGCAATATTTCCAAAGCGGTGGATCGATCGACTGGCCAGCGCAATCCCCTGATCTTAATCCATTCGATTTTTTCTATGGGGGATATTGTACCAAATTTCGCTAATCACTCGAATTTATTTTTTTCTAAATTGATTTTTTCAATAAACATGAAAGTGTTCAAACGATGTATCACCGGCCTTTCGAAAGGGGTTGAAGGTAGGGTTCGCAGTTTTAAGAAGAAGAATGACAATTTAAGATTTAAATTTGACGAGTTTCGATATTTTCCCTAAATATGTACAGTAACCAAGATAATAAATGTATTCCATTTGGTTCATACTCACTGTATGTAAAATCAATGCCGATCACATGAGTTAGGAATGAATATCTAGAAATTTATTAACAATGATAGCCTTGTGACATGGTGCGTTACCGTGGTAAACCGTTATACAGGGTGAGTCTTTGACCACTGCATTAATTTTAACCAAAGATTCCTCTCATCAAATGAAACACTTTTTGGCGCTCTAGTTCCTCGGAACTGAGTGCTTATCAATTTGCCCAAATGTCTGTAATTTTCGAATTTTTCGATGAAAATGGTCTTAAACGATTTGGTTCGACTCACTGATCAAGAATCCGTGGTCGAAATTCATTCTGTCCGGCCGTCCGGCCGGCCGGTCCGGCCGTAGGCACGATAACTCACGAACGGAATGAGCTAGACAGTTGAAATTTTCAGAGTATGTTTGAGGGATAAATATCTCGGCTAAGTTCGTTATTGGGCAAAATCGGACAGATGGTTTCGGAGTAACAAAAAAAAATTTTTTTTTTTACAGAACAAATACCAAATTAAATTTTTTTCAATAAGCAGTTTTACCATAAGAATCCATTCATATCATTTTTAACTCTAACAAACTAATACTTTCGGAGATATGATTTTTCAAAATTTCAATGATAGAGTTATTCTGTGGCTATTCTATGAATTGTTATAATGTCAACTTTGACGTTGTCTCATTGTAATTCATTCCAGTAATGGTATCAATATGAGAATTAGAATATTATCATACTTTTGTTGGTTGATATTTTCATGCCGATGGTCAATCCATATGATGATGGGAATGGTAATGGTAAGTTAATAATATTGAGTTCAGAATATCTCCACTAAAAACAAAACTGGAATTGAGGAATGAATATCTCGGATGAGTTCGTTGTTGGGTAGAATTCGTCTATTGGTTTTGGATTGATAATTTTTGGCACTCTTGTTGAATTTAAATTCTTCTATGATGTTTGAATTCAATTTCTGCTAAGATGAAGTTCTAAATTTCAATAATGAATCGTACTTCTGTTTTCACAGAATGCTATAATTATTCTATCTAAGCTTTATTATATGATCTGTGTTCAAACTCGTACATTTCATCCTGTTCTATAAGAGAGAGTCAAATTCATTTCAGCTATTTTAATTTGGTTTCTTCCATGGTGCAGTTCTCAGATTGCTCATTTAATCTTGATAAATAAACTATTATTTGAATTGAATTTCCTTTATGATGCAGTTCTATCATAAAAATACATTGATATAATTCTCAACTCTGAGAAACCAATACTTTCGGAGATATAATTTGTCTGTTTGAACTAGAGCGCCAGAAAGCTCCTGTCCACAGGGCTTGAACGCATTTTTTCATTTACCATTTTTCCAGATTCGGCTCAGGTAAAAAGTTACAAGCGTTTAAAGATTTCACAATATGCTAATACACTCCCGCATATAAATTATCTATGACATTGTTGGCGGACGAGAATAAGGCATTGTAACGTGGTTTACAGCTTGATTCGGGATTCCAACACTCAGGGATGGATCCATAAAAGTAGTGAAATTTCTGGAGTTTTCCATTTTAAAACATTCTTGAAGAATATCTCGAAAACGGTGCGTTTACGGAGAAATGATGAAGAATAATATAATGTTCTAAAACGATGGAATATTCTTGAAAGGACTCAAGAAAAACTTTATATGCTTTCTTTATGCTAATTTCGTTTAGTGTTATGAATCCACGAGTCCATAACTAGAAAACCAGTAGAAGTAGAAAATAACTAATATTTGGAAAATATGTATCATAGTTATAGGAAACTTTACGCCAACATTCATTTTATTCGAAAAAAGGATGTCAAAGCTACAAAATAAAAACTGATTTTTTTAAAAATTTCAACAGCCTGTATCTTTTTACCTGAGCTGAATTTGGAAAAATGTTAAATGAAAAAAGTGTTTCATTTGATGAGAGGAATCTTTGGTTGAAATTAATGCAGTGGTCAAAGACTCACCCTGTATAGCACGCAAAGCACAAATGAGATAAACTGACAAAATGCAGCACTGTGAACAAACTAAATGACCTTCAAAATCGAATTTCGCAAGCCCTTTCATGACAGTAAATATCAAATGAGTTACTTACATGAAATGGGATGGGGAAAATATTGGGAAATTTCAGAATGTTGACAAACAATAGTGGAAAAGGAAACATTTTGATGAGGATATAATATATCTTGGAGTGCAATTTGTTTGTTCGTTGTTCTCAGTATATGTACATACATATAATTATGTCCTATTATATTCGGTTCATCATTCCACTAATGTTGATATATGAATTCACATTCAGGACAAAAGGATATTTGTGATGACTCGAGTAATTTCAAGCTGCATAATTTTCCATTATTTAAAGTAGAAGAGACATAAATGGTCTGGTCGTTTTAATTCATTCAGTACTGTTTCAATTCTCATACTTTGAACCTCCGTACCTATTTCCTGTTCTTGGTAGAATGATTTCTCCCATTGGGTCATGTCCAAAGGTCATGTCTCTATGCAAATAAGATTAAAGCTCTCAAAGCATGCCGAATTATCGAGATAAGATCCCGCAAAGGCCTACCTTCCCGATTTTTACCAAAGCCGGCTTGATGAATGTTTTAGAAGCGGAAGGGCATTGTTGTAATATCATTATCTCGCAATTATTACTGGTTTGGATTCGGAAAGCACACTCACGTCGTCATTAGATTGTCATTGGGAAAGACATTTGCATTTATTTATGTACATTGGAAAATGGTTTATTATTATTCGTTGCAAAAACTTCGCTCGTTCATTGCAGATACGAGAAACAGTTCACGTCGTGATCCTATTTGAATTAATGCAGTTTTATGAGAGAATAACAGGCGCTTCAGAGCAGAATATGAATTTTACACAATGGTTTATTATTTCAGCAATCTCTAACCTTCATCGCCTTGAATTCTGCCAATACAGAACAGAGGAGCAAATATACTGGGTCGCTGATATGTATGGAAACGGTCAATTATATCCTAAAGTAAGATAACTAGCGAAAAGAGAAAAATTGGTTCAAGCCCTGTGGACAGGAGCTTTTTGGTGCTCTTGTTCAAACAGAAAAATTATATCTCTGAAAGTATTGGTGTCTCAGAGGTGGGAATTATATCAATGGATTCTTATGATAGAACTGCAACATGAAGGAAATTTAAATTTATAAAAGTGTCGTTTAAAACAAATGTTCCAAAAATTATCATTTAATCAAGAGCGCCAAAAAAAGAGCAAACAACAATGCTCTAAAAATTGTCATTTAATTTATGTATCAAGATTAAATGAGCAATCTGCAATGATTTAACCTCGTGGAATGGGTAGTTGCAACTTACACTCGGTGCATAGTTTTCACAACTCGAAATACCTCAGGAAAGTATCATCAAGTCTAACGCAAGGCTGGAGACAATCATAGCAGATTGTCCATTTATTCCTGATATTTGAGTAGGTAGAGGCTTACGAACAAATTATTTTTATAATTCAAAATATATTAACTAGCAACATATGAAAATACTGAATACAGGAACATGTCTTACTACTTAAGGAAGTAAAATGTAATATTAACATCAGTGGTCAACGAACAGTAATTTGTTTTGATGATTCCATTATGTTCTTCTTTCCTATTGCCTTCATAAACTACATCATTAAAATGATCCAATTCTAAATCTTCTGAAACATCATCCCGAATTTATACGTAAATTATTCAATATGCAACCAGTCAATATTATTTTCTGTTTCAAAACAGTCTTGTATATATTCACAAATTCAAGAATCGGATACTTGTTTTTCAAACTACGAATTGACATAACTCTAATAGCTAGATAAGATGACATTTATGAACAGTGAACACAGACAGTGGATACACAGAAATACGATGTATTATTGAAATTTTGAAAAATCATTTCTCCGAAAGTATTAGCTCGTTAGAGTTGAAAATGATATCATTGGATTCTTATGACAAAATTGTATCTTGAATAAAATGAATTCAAAAGTTGTAATGTAAAAAAAAATTTTTTTTCGTTACTCCGAAACCATTTTGCCAATAACGAATTTAACCGAGATATTTATCCCTCGAACATATTCTGAAAATTTCAATTGTCTATTTCATTCCGTTTGAGAGTTATCGTGTTAACGGCCGGACGGACGGCCGGACAGAATTGATTTTGACAATAACGAACTTAACCGAGATATTATCTCCCAAACCTACTCTGAAAATTTCAACTATCTAGCTCATTCCGTTCGAGAGTTATCGTGTTAACGGCCGGACGGCCTGACATAATTGGTCAGTGATTGGAACCATATCGTTGAAGACCATTTTCAGCAAAAATTCAAAATATCAGGCATTTGGGCAAAATGATAAGCACTCTGTTCCGAGGAACATGAGCGCCAAAAAGTAAGAAATGATGGATATTTATTATGAAAATAACACAAGGTGGTGTATATGGATATGATTAAATTTTAATTATTATTTTTTTAGTGAAAATGAAAAAGCATTATTGCTCAGGTCTGATTAAAATGCATGAAAAAAAAATATTTATTTATTTATAATAATGAATATCCTAAATATTTAAAATTTATTGAAATCAAAAAGTCCAAAAAGTTTGGATGACCAATACCGTATAGTAGGTGTTCAATTTTTGTTCCATGAATAATTTAACTGTATCCGATAAAACGTAATGAGTAAGTAACGCCCGGTTCATAAAAAATAATGTTGTATATTCTTTGTCTCAAGCTTCTTTGTCATGATTTAATATTCAAAAACACTGATTCATATGGGGTCGTTCAAGCTCAATATTCGTCATAAGCATAATATCAAGTCATGCATTTAAACTACTTGAAACTGTGCTTGACACAGAGACAAAGACTAAAGTTTGTTCCATGAACCTGGCCTATAAGAAAGTATGTATGTGTGAATGAATAATACATGGCTTAGAAATGTTTTTCAATCTAATACACAGGGTGTTACTAATTGATACAAAAGCTTTTAGGAGGTAAACTTCGACGAAAATTAAGGGAATTCTTTAATATAATTTTTTGTTCCAAGCTCCAAGTTATTGAAAATCGAAATTAGGAAAACCCCCTGGATATTAGAGAAATTTGAACAATAATAAGATAATTGTCATTAAGACGTTATTTGATAATAATTAATATGAATACATTTGACAGTAAGCCTTAAGTAGTATGTACTTAATTTTATTAACAAATTATAACGTCTCTGAATTTATGTCTGAGTACCTACCTAATATTTTATTTTTGTGTAGTCAAAATAACAATTTTAAGAGAAGGATTCATGAGACAAAAAAGTTGCTAATCAAAAGGTTTTGAAGCAAAATATAGTAGTTCATGGTGAAATTTCGGAATTGAAAAACTGTCAGTCAAATTTCATTCTTCCGAATTGTTCACATTATCAAAGATCAGAAGTACAATCAGGTAGAAAAGATCAGACACAAGAAAACCCATATGGTACATATATCATGGCGTAATTTTCCCCTTATTGCGACGATCCAAAATTGTATTGGTGAAAAATTGGGAATGCCCTGTGGACAGGATCTTTGGCGCTCTTGTTCAAACTTTGACAAATCATATCTCCGAAAGTATTGGTTTCTCAGAGTTGGGAATGATATCAATGGATTCTTATGATAGAACAGCATCATGAAAGATATTAAATTCAAGAAAGTGTAACTAAAAAAAGAGTACCAAAAATTATTAATCCAAAAACACCAGACCGATTCTGCCCAATAACGGACTTATTTGAGATATTCATTTCTCAAATCTACTCTGAAAGTTATTATATTATATATTATATTATATCAATTGAAATTCCTTCCAGTTTTGTTTTTACTGGAGATATTCCAAACTCAATTCGACTAACTTACCAAAGTAGGTATATATTTCCATCGTCATATAGGTAGATTATCCACGGGCATTGAAATATCACCCAAAAAGTATAACATCATATAATCCTCATAATTATACGATAGCTGACGTTATTTAATTGGTAATTTTATATTCAATCATACTTACTCTTGTTTTCTAGAACAGGAGGGGTATTTTATATCATGAGTAACGAACCAGAAATAAATTTGACATGTCTCTCATAGGAAAATAAGATGACATGTATGAACACAGATCATATAATAATTCATAGATAATAATTACAGCATTCTGTGAAAACATGGATTTTTTGTTGAAATTTTGAAAAATCATATATCCGAAAGTATTACCCTGTTAGAGTTGAAAATTATATCAATGGATTCTTATGGTGCAACTACATCTTAAAAAAAATTGAATTTCAAATATTTAATGTAAATTTTTTTTTTCGTTACTCCGAAACCATCAGGCCGATTTTGCCCAATACCGAGATATTTATCTCCGAAACCTACTCTGAATATTTCAACTCTCTAGCTCATTTCGTTCGAGAGTTATCGTGTTAAAGGTATCGATTTTGACCACGGATTCTTGATCAGTGAGTCGAACCAAATCGTTCAAGACCATTTTCATCAAAAAATTCTAAAATTGCAGACATTTGGGCAAATTATTGAGCACTCTGTTCCGAGGAACAAGAGCGCCAAAAAGAGATAACAGCAATGTTCATTATGTTTAGCACGAACAGGGTTCGTTTTTCGTGGGGTATCATTAGGTATTGGCGAAAAAAATTATGTAGTCAAATAGTTCTGTTCGTTTTACTTCTACGGTCTTCCCTTATATGCCACAACACCGCTTTATTTTTGGTCTCGCTGGCCTTCCTTGTTTCAATTGTTCTTCTCTGCACAATCCATAGACCCAATGTAGTATACTGTTCTGTACTTCAAGAAATCTTAATCGGTATACTGGAGAGTAAAACAATAATGAACTGTAAAATCGATTTCCCCTTGGAATCACACATGTAAAAATTGTTGTTCAATGTGAATCTAATGAGGATGCAATGCATCAACGTAAACTTGGAATCATAATTCTGTAAGTTATAATGTGAATTCATTACACCAAGTAGAAGAAAAAAGATCATTAAACATTCAACATCATTTTCATTTACTTGCGCTTTACTACATCTGTGTTGTCACGCTGATGAGCGAAATTGAAAATCGAGATATTTTCATTACAACGAACCTGATATGTTAGTATATTCACAAACATACATTCATATGCACACATACATGAGCGAATAATGTAATGTAAGCGAATAATTTTATTTCCCTATTCTTGAGTGAAACCAGTACTCGGGGAAAATATGATAATTCATGGATGTTTCACGGATATCAGATGCCTTATATATTTCCTAGATGAAATGGGTTTGTCATTCTTCAAGAAGCCTTCGAACCATGGAATTTTCTTTCATGTCGGCTTCAACCATGAGAAAATACACTGGTCGATGTTTGCCCACTTCGAAAACGATAAACAACTCATATTGTATGTATATTTTTATCGACTTCATATTAATCTATTGGGGGCAATATCAATTATGCCGACTACCTATTAGAAGCTAAGATATTAAAGAGAACTGTTATGATAAATGCAAATTCTGATCAGGATTATGAAGAACGGTGCAAAGGTAACAGAAAGGTATATTACCACATCCTCAAAATACATCACAGTACTATGGCACCTTCAATTTGGTTACAAACCACCACATTTACACTTAATTGAGTAAAACTTCCATGTTTGACCAATACAGAAATCTCAAAAAACCTTTAAATTTTCTCAAATAAGGCTTAAAAAAAACAGGTTTGCCAGAAGCAATCAATAGAACAATGTTAGGCAACATTGTTCGATTGATTGCTGAAAAGAAAATTAGACTTTACCGAATATTTCGGGAAATTAGCATTTTTGAGCAGTAGTATGTATTAGACTTATACATTATTTTTTAACGTAGATTCCAGCTGAGCAATACAATTTTTTTTTTCATTTCAAAAAAATTGGTTTTGAGGTTTTTAAATCAACAAGTCCAGAGCGTTCCTGCCAATAGGGTCCTTCATAAATGGCTTCGTATAATTAATATACTTATGCATATATTTCACAAGTCAAATAGACCCCAGGGGGTTCATTGATTTGCCGAGAAAGCAAGAGCAGACGCGGTTCTGGCTTCTTGGCCTTCATCAGTACTCTGTAGCTTCTCAACAAATTCAACTAAACTGACCCGGGTTAAGCCTCTCAGAGCCGGCTTTGTCGATCATACCTAATCGCCCACCCCACCTATGAGAGAAAACACGGAAATCAGCCTTTCCCCTGGGGAAAGGAAGAACCCTATTGGCAGGAACGCTCTGGACTTGTTGATTTATTAACAACGGTATCGCCATTTTTTATTATTATTTGAGGTTTTTGTCGTGATTGAATATAACATTGAAATAGAAACACCCTGTATGTTCAATGAAATTTTAAATTAACGAAGGAGAAGCATCGGTATGTTTTCTGATGGAAGCTTTAAAATTAGGAATTTTCATGCAAAAACCAACAAGTTATTAACATTGGAATGAAGCCCTACTTGAGAAAATTTTAAGGGTTTTTCAGATTTCAAACGAACACATTGAAACAATGTAGAATTCAATGGGTAATCTGATTATCAATGAAAAAACTTGGTATTACATAAAAGAATGGTTATAATTCTGAAACCACTCGATGGATTTTGGCCATTAAAGAACTTAGCCGGCGCTTCGGACTACAAAGCTACCCTGAAAATTTCAACTCTCTTCCTCATTGCGTTCGAGCGTAATCGTGCTGGCTAATCGTTTAAGACCATTCTCGGCCAAATATTCGAAAATTACAGACATAGAACAGCGCGCCAAAATCGAAAATTCATTAGTATCATCGAACAAATCTGAAATTATGTCCAAGAAATAATGTCTCCTAACAAAGCTTAACTATAAAATTTCAAGTGTTTATTTCGAGTCTTTTTTTGAAATATTCAAACGAACGGTCTTCGCGAATCAGCCTATATAGTTAAGTACGATCAAATAAGGCAAGTTTTTAATTTTTGCCTTGAAATGAGTTTCTCCATTATTTTTTGCACAAAAAATAATTCTATCGAAGGAGTCCGATCTAGTCTCCGAAACGTTACGAAATAATTTTATCGTTGATGTTGTTTCGTTATTGATCGTTAGGCAAAATTTTTCTAGAATACATTGCTTCTGACAAATATGTTTCTAAAGGCGAAGCAATTCACAAAAAAAGAATATTGTTTTCAATCACAGATATTTTTCAGAGTTGGGTGTAGTATACTATATACGCCAGTGTTTGGCTACTGATTTGAAAAGGAACTTCATATTTATGATATTTCACTATTATGATGAATAATTTAAGTATATCACAATGAAATTTTTAAGGCAAAGACGTCGTTACGTCTCATGACGTCACATTTTGGGAAACGTAGATTTGGTTTTTTCAAAAAAGGAGCTCTTTTGTAAAACGTGAATATTTGTCTATTGAGTTAACTTTTTATTTTACCATGTGTGGTCTCACCTTTGAAAATAATACTTTTACGAAAAGATAACTGCGAGTAAAATTTCTTGTTAAGATTCGACCTTTGTAGAGCGATTTATTGCGTATTTCCTGTAAAAGAATGCTAAAATGCATTCAACAACTGAAGTGGAAAGAAACTTATCAGTTTTCTAATACCTACATTGCCCAGTGCTGGTATTCTTTTCGTCTAGACGCTATGGAAACCCCCAATCTGTGAAAGCGTTGATTGAAGTATTAGTTAGTAGTACAACTAATACTTCAATCAACGGTGAAAGTTATCTATCAGCTGTTGCTGATAGATTATATGCAGAAAGCAAGTAAAGTTAGTTCGGATAGTGGGAGAAATTCCTGATTTCGAATTCCTAAGATTAAACACCCTAGAGGCGCACTCATTGGCGTTTGCATCTGAAATTTAGGTTGTATTCCCTCTCTTTTTCATAAACGACAAATGAGAGTATTGTTGTAACATATCAAGGTGGTTTTAAGATCGAAACCCCAATCATTGTTAATATTCCTCCTGTCCAGATGAAGGAACCTCCAATTTTTCTTCTATCTGGTCTTTTATATACACTTTACACTGAAATAATTCACAACTACACTACTACTACTACTTCTCTTAGTGCAAGACACATTACTTCTATATTGCTCGGTCGCGAAACTAATACCTCTTTAGTTCTCCTTTCAGCTATGTAGTCACTTCTTCCTTGCTATACATTTTCATATAGAAGGAAGATTTTAAATTGTACAATTACTCCGTGCTATTTATCACATTGTCGATAACAAGAAAATACAGTTTGTTGTTGTGTTTAAAGTGCGTTCGAATCTTTGACCACTTCCTATCCTCATAATTGTTAACTTATTACTTACGCTGTAATCAACGAGATTACTGCTGGGTACATAAAGTTAAGTATACTCCTTTACTCATACCCATGATAAAACAATCTGGGTGTACAATTCTGGACCTTCGAAATAACATTATATCCCTGATAAAAGAATCAGGACTCAACATTTCACCCTTCGAATAAACATAATATCCTGATAAAACAATGAGGATCCAACAGACGTATTGTTACATTAAAAGGTAATAGCAACTATGGAGGAAACGTTGGAATTAATAAGAAAATAGGAAACGTTGGAATTAATGTTCACTCTCATAGGAAAAAATTCACTTCATGGCAAAAAATACACCATCAATCCACGTAACTTCTAATCGCGTATCATCCAAATTCCTCCATAATTAAGCTTCATCCACATATCCCATAAACGACACAAGGGAAGAATCTCAGGCAACCAACCAACCCATAATTAGTATTCAGTGTTTTATCTCGCAGGCCAATCAACACCAAGAGCAGCCATTATCTCATCAAACCGACGACGTAAGACATCCGCGATTCCTTCGTTAACAATACGGGTCCGTTGAAATACCTCGACGTTTACCCACACATCATTTGCAAGAATCTCTTACTTTACATATAATGCAGCTTACGGTGGTTAGACCTCACCCACTCTGCCTGTCAGCTCATCGAGATCGAGTAGTATGCGAGTTCCAGGAAGAAAAGCTGAGATGGAGGAAGGCGCTCACAAGGTCGTCTTAGTGGATGGATTTGGATAACAACTGTATTGATCTTGGGCTAGATTATACTTTTCCCCTTTTGAATATTTTTTGACTCGGAGTTCTATGATCCTAACTTGCAACCAAACATGGCCGCCTCAGAATTTCCGGTGAGAGTGAGTCTAACTAAAAATAACCCCCATACTTCTGAATTCTGATTGACATTTACTCGAGTAAAAAAAAAACAAAGGAGAACTGAGAAGATTGGAAAATATTTGTTATAAGCAAGGGGCATATTCAAGATTAAAGAACGACCGAGGGTAGAATATTCCATCTATTTTGATACTTAATGTGATTGGGTGAGTCCTGCTAAATTTGAACTCGAAATTTGTCATCATCCCTATTCTATTTTTAAAATTTAAAATTCTGAAATATCACTAGTATCTCCTGTTAATATGTTCAAAACCTATTCCTGCAAATTTCCATTTTGAAAGAGAGCATTTTACTTGCATCACCCTACAGGTTTTAAACAGAAAAAGTACTTCATATTTCCAAGGAATATTGATAGAGCGGCAGCTTGGAAGCAAGCTTGCTGTATCTGTCCAAGCTATTAATTATCGTTTATGCAGTGTTCATTTCTCCGATTATTATAATCTTGCTTACACGTCTTCATCATGAAGCTATCCCTAGATTTATGCCCTATGTAACTGCCCACGATGATTATTGTTACGCACAAAAATCTTCTTCTGATTTTAATATCAACAGCACCCGTATTTCTCTATACATTCTCTTTCTAAGTTTTGATGCTGCTTTTTTTTTAGGAACACTCTTCGAGGATGAGACAGCCTAAAGAGAAGATGCCTGACCGACTGATGAGCACTGCGATATTATGTGATATTGTTGGAAAGTTTTTTTTGAAGCATTTTCTTTTTAATTATCTAAATATTTTTGAATGATTTATTCAAATGTATGAATTTACTGTTTAAAGAAATATTTTCCTATTTGTCGAGTATTTACAAACAAAAAATAAAATGCAAAATTTCATCATTGTGCTTAATTTCCCTTCTCTAATTTATTAGTTTTCGATGTAGATTATGGCTTTCAATCATAAACTCTGTTTGTTGAAAAAGATTTTATAATAATCTTTTTCAGCAAACAGAAATTATGATTGAAAGCCATAATTTACATCGAAAACTAAGATAATTAAAAAGAAAAATGCTTCAAAAAGCTGTAAATTTATATTGAAGGTGAATACGATACACGAAAAGTACTAGCAGCTAGAATACGTATGTAAATTCAAAATTCCCGCCGTTCGATCATTTCTTGCAACCAAACATGGCGACTGAAAGTGTTGCCTTCGATTAGTTAGGAGTTTTCATTTCTTATAGTTAGTGATCTGTCTTTTAGAGTATATGGGGCTTCACACGGGATGAGAGTAGGCGAGAATATAAAAAATCTCGTCTCGGTCTCGCCAATTCCCAAAAATTAAGTCTCGGTCTCGTCTCCTCTCGCTTAATTCTGAATAATAAATATTATAATATATAAACGTAATGGTAGATAACAGTGAATAATTTTGTAAAGCTATATTTATTACGCTCTTATGCAAAAATATTTGTATCTGTACATAATTTTTAAATTTTAATCAGAGTTAATTTCATCTTTTAAATTACTCGACCAAGAATTCAAACATAATCACGCTTGCATCAGATCATATTTCAATGATGTACGTGTTTTTGCGATGATCATACCTGCTGTGGAAAGTTATCTCTTAACAGGTACGGATGTAGCCATTAATAAATCATCGGCCATCTTGGAAAGCGTAAGAACTTTTTCATGCACTTTCCACCTCTCTAAAATAAGTTTTATTCCTTTCCTCTTTCTAACAGCAAATGTTTTTCAAACTCAGCTTTCCAATGTTTCGATGTTGATGTTTTAAAGAGGCTATCGATGTCGATACATTTTTTAATAGAATTGGATAAATTGATATCGTTTTCAAATGAATACCCTCCAAGTGGGTGTTCTTGGCGTATTCCTCATTACACTGTTCGAAACATTGAATAGCTTCATTTTCATTTCTTTACCAGTTTTATTACATGTACTTCCACAGATGTATCCAATAATTGTTCACATCTTCACTACATGTAGCACAATAAAAAACAATAAATTTCTCTAGATGGTCAAATAGAGACGAAATTTTAAAAGCATTGGTATTTAGGGACAATAAAAGTTGTCCGTTAAGTATTGAATTCATAATGGGATCAGTTTTTATGGATGTGAATTCTATTTCTTCTTGAAAAATAATCTCAATTATCGCAAGGTCTTTGAAAAATCGTGTATTTCTAGAACGATCGATGTATAATATAGACAAAATATATTGGTAATTATAGTGGAAACTCTTAATATTCAATTGTTTTCTGTGGGTGTTGGAAAAGGTCGGGACGTATATAAGAATGGTTTACTGTATGTAGGTGTAGTAAATAAGACGATCTTCCAGTTAGAAATTTTCGAGTCAAGAAACCTTTTTCAAGGTGGCGTAAGGACACAGTAACAAAGCCTAAACAGAACACAACTGGTTCTCCTTACTCGCTCAAGCTCTTCGAAAGCTTATGAGGGGTCTCCTTGGGAAAGACCTGGGAGGGTCAGTATAATAATATACAAATACAAATAGTATACACCTGTATTACTCATAAGTTTATTTTTTAGACACATATACTCAACCGAGATTAAAAAATCGATCTTGAAAACAACACATTCAAACCTTAAATTTAAAAATCTGCAGGGCATATTTATGATAAGAGATGTTACTATCAGAAGTTATAAGAGCAGTTAACAAGTTGGAATAAAAATTTGAAAAAATTATTTCAAATTTAAATTATTTAAAAAATCGATCTTGAAAACAACACATTCAAACCTAAAACATAAAAATCTGCAGGGATAGATATTTATGATAAGAGATATGTTACTATCAGGAGTTATAAGAGCAGTTAACAAGTTGAAATCAAAATTTGAAAAAAAATATTTTAATTTACAATAAAATATTTCACAGATCGTCACAAGAGTTGATATTTTGTAAAATATATTGATCTCTATGTAGACCTTTCCTAATTTTTCGAATAAAAACTTCATGAAAAAAATTTAACGAGACTCTCGGGTTGAGCTGTATATGGTCTCGGTATTGCCTATAATATTTTTCGAAACGTCTCGTTTTGTCTTGCTATTCCGAGACGATACAAATGCCTGTAATTTTCGAATTTTTAAACGAAAATGGTCCGGCCGGCCGTTGCCACGAGAACTCTCGAACGGAAAGAGATAGTGACTTAAAAATTTCAGGGTAGGTTGCGCATCCGAATGCGACTTCTTGGTTGGTTATTGGGCATAATGGTCCCAACGGTTTCCGAGTACTAATTTTGTTTTCAAACAAACCATATCCGATCGAATTGAATCTTAGTAACTAGTTGTCAAATACCGACACAAATACGAATGTAAAATTTCGTGAAGTTCGTATCACTAGAAAATTTAAAAAAATCATTGAAAAATATTATGTATCCCACGATAACTTGAGAACAGAAAGACCAAACGACTTTCAATATTCAGGGTTAGTTACGCAACCGACTGCGACATCTGAGTTCGTTAATAGGCATATTCGGCCAAACGGTTTTGTAGTTATACCCATCTGAAATTTTGTTGATATTTCCTCAGTAACTCCAATTCAAACATGGCAAATAGTAGTAGAATCGCATCACTAAAACATTTTTTACAAATAATTGAAAACAAAATCTGTATAATAATAATAATAATAATAATAAGCCTTTATTCTCCAACAGGTTTTTTCAACCCAATTACAGAAACTATCCCACTGATATCCCTGAAATTCAAAACCTAACTTTACAGCCAAGTTCCAAATATGAACACGATCTATATTGTTATTGTTGTTGTTGTTGTTGAGTTACGAGCGGCCTTGGGTGTGTTCAGTAGCCGTTGCCACGATAACTTTCAGGGTATATATAGTATAACTAAAAAATGTAGTGTATGTAGTAGTAGTTGTAGAAAACCTACGCAAAGAAGTTACTGAAATTTTGTGAGGACCATATTTCTACAAAATTAAAAAAAATTGGTTCAAGCCCTGTGGACAGGAGCTATTGGGCGCATGTTCATCTTCCTTGTGGCCCGTACTGACCAGTAAAGAAAAAAAGCAGTATCATGTTGAATACCTTAATATTATTGATTATTATATAATAATCGATGAAAATACTGAGAGAGACCCAGGAAATTTGACACATTTTGTCTTATATCTCCAGAAATTGAAATCGTATAGAGCCAAAATTTTGCACAATGTTGCAAAATACTACAATTGACGTTAGTACAAGTTTTTGTTGCAATCTGATGAATAGTTCACGAAAAAAAAATTTTTTTTTCGAAAAAATTAAAAGAAATTTTTTTTTTAAAATTACCAACATTTCGATCATAACAGAATTTTGCCAAAAGTTGCGCGTTTATATCCTCGAACTGACTACCAAGTTTCGATTCAACATCTTCTTTAGTTCCTGAAATATCAGGGAAATAACCTCAAAATTTTAAATGTCTATAACTCCTAAACCGTCCGGCCGATTTTGCCCGTTAACGAACTTAACCGTCGCATTTTGATCAGAAGCCTACCCTGAAAGTTTGAAGTCGATAGGACCTTCGGTGCTCCTGTTATCGTGCCTACGGCCGGAAGTACGGCCGGCCGGCCGTACGGCACCCAAAAATCTGACACCGGATTCGTGAGCAGGGAGTCCGAATTAGTCTATTAGCCAATTTTCAGCTCGAAATTCGAAAATTACAGACATTTGGACGAAATGATAGGACGATGTTCCCCTAGAACATGCGCCCAAAAAATATTAAATAATGTTATTTATATCACGATTACTTGAGAACGGAAAGACTTAGCGACTTGCGATTCTTAGAGTAGGTTATCCATCCCGATGCGAAATTTGAGTTCGTTAAAAGGCATAATCGGGCAAACGGTTTTGGAGTTTTATCAATCTGAAATTTGGTTGTTATGATTAGGATTATATTCTTTTAATTTTGATTTTTGAGCCATAAACAGTGGAATGACTGTTGACTTCGTCGGTTGTCAGAATCTGATGCCAAATCAACTCTAGCGCCATCATCGTTTAGAGAGTGAAGTAGAATAAGATTTGACAATTCTAGATCCGTTTTTCGGACAAAAATTTTAAGGTGTATTAATAGGGAGTGCCCCACCGCAACCTGCGCCTCTAACGAATCGTCAATACTTATTCGATTTCATTCTCATCTCACCAAACTTCGCGAGCTCGGGTAGCCTGATCTAGTTCTCTGAGTGATCGATACGCTCGCCTCATGACCGCGTGAGAATATGGAATTATTCAAATTCGAGAAAGTAGAACAATCGATAGCGACAGTGCGGTAATAATATAGGGCGTTACGTAACAACGGTATTTACTCATTCTTCGAGATCATTGTTTCAGGCTCGTATGACTCGGTTTTACTTCTTGGGATTCGGCTCCTTGGCCTGGATGTTTCACCATGGAAATCAATCAAATTACTCGATAACTCAGTCAAAATTATACAGGGCCCAACTAGCAAAATAGACCCCTAAAAGAACGAAATGGTTTCATAACTATCGTATTGGGCCGCTTGAAAGGATAACATTATTTTTTAATGCGTCTCAATACAACAATTTGGTCATAAAATAGATGTATTTCTATAATGCTGTTGTATAGAAGTTCTTACAACTCATATAATACGACAAATTTTATAACAGTCGCATAACGTACTATAAAGTTCCTATAAAATAATTTTAAAACAGTGTTATACAGATTAGAATACGGTTGCATACCTATTGTATTACTTATAATAGCGACGTTAAAAGATGGTTATAAAGGAAGCTGTATAAACAGTTGCATTAGAGTTCTTTAAGAGAAGTAATAAGATGTTTGCTTTACGCAGAAGTTGACCACTACACAATAGATATAAAACTATTTTATAATCATCTTATAACTAAAACAGTATTCACTCTTATGAAGAGCTTATAGAATGAAAATGTAGTTCCAGGATTAAATTTATCTCATGTTCTGCGTTATAGAATCATCTACATATACCTACAAACATATAAACATAACCCAATAGTAATAGAAATATTACGCGGGTTTTCTAGCAGTTTTCGGGTTCAAAATGAATTCGGCAATATCTGAGTGGAAACAAATAAAAAAGAGTGCTAATTCGTTTCCCAGTTTGTGGGAACAATCGTCAACTCTTTTCTATTATTTTCCTCGGTTTCTACTATCTTGAACATATTTCAAATATATGAATACCGGTATAAATACATCCAATAATTTGAGGTTAGTTCACGATTGGAAAGAATCTGTATAAAGAAATTATTCGAAACACAATATAACTAAATCATTGTTTGATGTCGTAGCGAACGCATGTTAAGCGATACTTCTGTTCTATTATGTAGTTTGTAAACGCGCTAAAGGATTATACGGAAATCTAACGTACAGTGTTGCTATCTTGGCAGTTAGTAGTTATTCCGACATACATAAAATCAGTAGAAATAAATAGGTAGACTTTTTTATTTTATTATGATACATCTTGTAGTTCAATATGTTCTAAAAGCACCTACAATGTATGTTTTGCAATTCAATCATGAAAAGTCATATATATTTGACACGGATTGTCACAAGGGTTCATTGTAAATTTTAACAGTAAACTTGTGCTGAAGAGAGTTTAGTCATATGAACAAACACAATATTGCGATAGATTCCTTTATTTTTACTAAGAAAACAACTTTTTTCTAAATAATAACTGAATAATTAGCACAAAAAAAATCTTGTGTAGCCTACACTTTATGCAAAACAGCAACGTGTACTTTTTGCACACAATGTGTTGGACCACTCACTATACCCGTGGTCCAATCCTGATCCTTTATATAAATATCTACCTATCATTTCTGTAATAAACAAAATCTGGCAACAGTTGAAAGTGGTCAAGAATAACACTGCACCATGATTCCTGAGACTGTTAAAAACAATTTTATGGCGCTGCATTAAACAACATAATAAAACTTTAATATCGTATACAGCTCAGATGAAAACAGAATCATTGTATAAGGTATCTAATTTGTATTCTACCATATACGCCATATTTATTAAACGTTCGGCTGTTCAGAAACCGCCGCCATTGTGAAAAAAATCATATAGAAACGAAAAAGGGTGAAATAAAAATGGATTTTTTAAGGAAATATGAGATTTTTTCCGCTTTTACAACAGCCACAATACATGCTTTGTTTTAAGTTGAAAAAACAACAAATAATACATTATTTTTTATTTTTCAATACCAATAAAATGTACGCTAAACTGAGGCGCTTTAATTTTTTACCAACAAAATATATATATATTGTCAGAAAAGTTAGCTGCGCAAATAAATTTGGCCCCCACAGTAGCGATATGGTCTTCAATATGATTAACAACAGGTCCCATCTCCATCACCCACCGCCATAATAATGCCTGATTTTGGATTACTCCTCTGTCATGACACAACGCGAACGTTTACAAACACATACCTAATAAAATATTCTTGTGATAATTCTATTCCGAATTTCAACGGTAGAGAACAAAATTATTGTATTAGCTATTCTGTCTGCATTATAAAATACTTATAAAATACTTTCATGGTAGTTCTATATGTGTCCGTTAAATAGTCTTAAACCGCATACTTATAGGACAGTTATATAGTCATCATATTGATTATCCCATAACGGTTGTGTAGTTTACTAAAGGATGTCCTAAAAGAACTAAACGGTTGTGTAAAGTGGGGCCCTTTTTGGTTGTAAAGGCATTGTATAATGGGTTATATCCACATTATAAGATTTTCACGTTTCTATAAGATATGCTGTATAGCAGTTCTTACAACCTTTATAAAATTATTTTTGCTAGTTGGGGGTGACCCAAAGAAAAGGAAATGGAGCTAACTAGGACAAAACTACCTGCATCTGACAACATTACTAAACATGGGAACTTCTGTTCGTGAGTTACATTGCAAGCGCATTGTACCCTGTAAGTATCAGTACAGAAAACGCGATCATATAGTGTGGAAAAGCCAAATGGAATAAATTAATTATATTTGTTTAGTCTACATATTTAAGTAAAATCCCGAACACATCAAATTTTAATTTTAAATTGTCATTCTTCTTCGTAAAATTGCGAACCCTACCTTCAACCCCCTTCGAAAGACAGGTAAAACCCCCAATTTTTCAAAGAGGAAGTATGGGCTTGTGATACATCGTTTTAAAGGTCTCGTTTTTTTCGTTTCAGAGATGTTACAACTTTCATGTTTATTGCCAAAATCAAATCAGAAAAAAAAAATGTGATACCGAAATTCATTACAATATTCGATGGAATATTGTAATGAATTTCGTCTTATTACAGTAATACTAATCTTATTTGCCTTCAAGATGTGAACGAAATTGATCACTCCTGAGATGTTGAATAATGTTGGAAAAAAAATTTTGTTCAGGGTAGGATGTTGCCAAGGCGTTGGCGGTGAACACTCTGAATATCTACCTATTTAACATTCATAATTTTTTGCTACAATTTAGTTTATGATATTGTACCAAATTTCACTTGATTAAATTTTTGCTAATTTGATTTTTGCAATAAACATGAAAGTGATAATATTTCTGAATAGAGAATGAGGAGAACTTTCATACGACGTATCACAAGCCCCTACTACCTATTTGAAATTTGGGGTTTGTACCTGTCTTTCGAAGGGGGGTTGAAGGCAGGGTTCGCATTTTTACGAAGAAAAATGACAATTTAAACTTTAAATTTAACGTGTTTCGGGATTTTCCATTTATTTGTACAGTAACCAAGATAATGAATTCATTCCATTTGGCTTTTCCAAACTCTATAATAAGTAGGTACGTTATCATGCTTAAGGCAGGGCGGTAGCAGCACTGAGTTTCAGGCGACGTTATCAATGCTCTGACTTGCTTAACGAAGCCTCCTACCAAAAAATTACACTGAGGATACTATCAAGTCTACATGACATCGTGTTGAAGGTTGGTAAAAGAAAGGAAGAATTAAAATTATTACAGCAAGCAAACATCCTACTCAATGCAGTGAGCACCTTATTCCTTTGTCATCATTTTTTGGTTAACTCGATATCAATTACTTCATTAATGAATTTGATGTACGAAGGAAAAAAAAGCATAGAAAACCGTGAAGGTCTTTCACATCTTTGTACCTTTTTCATTGATACAGCCTGTATAAGATTGGTAGACATTTGTCTGAATTGTCAAATCATTTTTCGCAACCAACATTCTAGCAAATATTTTGCTAGAATATTTTAGTTCAAGCCATTGGGCTGTTCTTTCTTCACTCTCGAATGGTCTAAGCCTGATCTTATTATTCATTCTCTTCGGAAAAATTTGCTTCATTAGCTCCAAAATGAAATTCGCCTTAATATGATCTTTTCTGTCGGTGGTTGGATCTTCACTATTTTACAAATTCATATACATATATTTGTGAGATTGTTTACTTTCATGACCTCCATCTATTTCCTGAAAATAGATCGATCCTCAAAACCAGCATATTTACTTAATATTACATCGACCAATAAGTTTCCGGTCTGACACACAGATGATCCACAAAGACAGAATTAATATTGTGTTGTAAATACTCAATTTTTGATCGAAAAAATGGGTTCAAGCCCTGTGGACAGGAGCTTTCTGGCGCTCTAGTTCAAACAGACAAATTATATCTCCGAAAGTATTGGTTTCTCAGAGTTGAGAATTATAGCAATGTATTCTTATGAAAGAACTGCATCATAAAGGAAATTAAATTCAAATAATAGTTTATTTATCAAGATTAAATGAGCAATCTGAAAATGAGAACTGCACCATGGAAGAAATCAAATTAAAATAGCTGAAATGAATTTGACTCTTTCTTATAGAACAGGATGAAATGTACGAGTATGAACACAGATCATATAATAAAGCTTAGATAGAATAATTATAGCATTCTGTGCAAACATAGAAGTACGTACGATTCATTATTGAAATTTAGAAAAATCATATCTCCGAAAGTATTAGCTTGTTGGAGTTGAAAATGATATCGATGGATTTTAATGGTGAAACTGCATCTTAAATAAAAATTACAGACATTTGGGCAAATTGATAAGCACTCAGTTCCGAGGAACTAGAGCACCAAAAAGTGTAATTCCCTTTCCGGGATTTGAGCCCGCCTTCTCTCGTTCCGAAACCGAAAACCCGATCTTGT
This sequence comes from Halyzia sedecimguttata, assembly GCA_937662695.2. Classification (NCBI taxonomy): domain Eukaryota; kingdom Metazoa; phylum Arthropoda; class Insecta; order Coleoptera; family Coccinellidae; genus Halyzia; species Halyzia sedecimguttata. The sequence continues at coordinate 29,353,354 of OW569411.2, read as the reverse complement.
CGATCTCCGGTATTAGAATAAAACGTCGGTACTTACCTGGGATATATATTCTTAATTTTCACTTTTCGACATAAAATCACCACATGGGAGTTTATTTGACGGTTTTTTACCCTTGTCTCTCTAAGTCGATTTTGACGTTTCTCGAACCAACTATTAGCAAGGAATTATTGAAATTTTGAAAAATCATATCTCCGAAAGTATCAGCTTGTTAGAGTTAAAAATGATATAATTGGATTCTTATGATAAAACTGCTTATTGAAAAAAATTTTATTTGGAATTTGTTTTGTAAAAAAAAAATTTTTTTTGTTACTCCGTAACCATCTGTCCGATTTTGCCCAATAAAGAACTTAGCCGAGATATTTATCTCCCAAACCTACTCTGAAAATTTCAACTGTCTAGCTCATTCCGTTCGAGAGTTATCGTGCCTACGGCCGGCCGGCCGGACAGAATGAATTTCGACCACGGATTCTTGATCAGTGAGTCGAACCAAATCGTTTAAGACCATTTTCATCGAAAAATTCGAAAATTACAGACATTTGGGCAAATTGATAAGCGATCAGTTCCGAGGAACTAGAGCGCCAAAAAACATTGTTGAGACGAAAGCTTGGCTTGATATGTATTATCCTCACTCTGCACTATAACAAGCTTGAGCCGTACAAAAGAGTTGATTACACTTGAAAAATCCAAATAATCCTTTTGGCAGAACGTAAAGTGAGTTGCAGGAGATAGCTGACACTCTAAATATACAGGGTGTTTCATTTATTATTTTTTTTTAATTTATTTAATTTATTTCCTCTGACTGTCTTCGTAACAGAGATACATGGTGTGTTTGTTAATTTCTTCCTGCGGTGATAATAAGTGAGCCGGCCTGTATATTTCGAATTATGTACCTACAGGGAGTTAATTTTACCATTAGAAGTCAGTTATAACAACTTTTTGCTAATCAAGGTCTTAAAAACTTCACTTTCAAGTAAAAAATGTGCGCAGTAAAACAGTCTGCGCAAAAATGTAAAGCATATGTACGTTTCAATTTAGTTTTTTGTGCTCTTTTCGGAAATGCAAACGGATTTTCAAAATTTCGATATACAGGAGGTTGTTTCGAGGATGCAATCGTTTCATAATTTTTATTAACCCGGACCTAGATTATTCTTGTAGATTTTAGGTAATTAATTTGAGCTTTAAATACGAAACATTTATGCCAAATATAAAAAAAATATACGGTAGTTCACTTGAATGTAAATGGAATTGTTTCAGAAAACTCAATTCTTATAATGCAGCATTAAATAACATCTTAATATTTTTATTATTGAAAATTCCATTAATATCAATAAATCCATTCATTTAGAAGAAAATCTCAAATCAAATAGTTGAGATGTGATTACAACTGACAGAATAATCATAATAATTAGTAGGTAATCTCCACAGAAACTCATGGAATCATAGAGTTTATATCTATGTCGACATGCATTTATATCTGTGTCCGCATGCGGCATGGAGTACCAGGCTATGATATAGTATTCCATCGAGGAGCATGGATTATCTATATCTTGTGAAAAAAAACTAGGGCAACGCAAAACTTTTTAGATTTCATAACATTAAACGTTGAATATCTTAAAGATGATTCGTTCCAGGACAACTGATAAAGAATAATTCTGTTTCCTAAAATGATTGACAACGTTATCTGCTTTCCTTGTGCTAATTTCATTCAGTTTTAGAAATCCGCTAGTCTGTCTATAACTAGGAAACCAGTGGAAGTAGGAAAAAACCGTTACTTGGAGCATATGTGTCATAGTTATAGAAAACTTCACACCAAAATTAATTTCTGTCTGAATATTCATGTCAAAAAATGAAATGAATTTTTTCTGCAATTTCAAATGCCTGTATCTTTTCATCTGCTCCAAATCTGGAAAAATGGTAAATTAAAAAAGTGCTATTCGATAAGTTGAATCTATGGTTAAAATTAATGTACTACTCACAACAAACAAGAGCACCAACAATGAAAAGGTTCAAATATTCTCCGCATTATCCTGATTTATTTATACAGAGTCTTTGACCACTGCATTAATTTTAACCAAAGATTCCTCTCATCAAATGAAACACTTTTTTCATTTAACATTTTTCCAAATTCAGCTCAGGTAAAAAGATACAGGCTGTTGAAATTTTGAAAAAAAATCAGTTTTTATTTTGTAGCTTTGACATCCTTTTTTCGAATAAAATGAATGTTGGCGTAAGGTTTCCTATAACTATGATACATATTTTCCAAATATTAGTTATTTTCTACTTCTACTGGTTTTCTAGTTATGGACTCGTGGATTCATAAAACTAAACGAAATTAGCATAAAGAAAGCATATAAAGTTTTTCTTGAGTCATTTCAAGAATATTCCATCGTTTTAGAATTAGAAATATTCTTAATAATTTCTCCTTAAACGCACCGTTTTCGAGATATTCTTCATTGAATGTTTTAAATTGGAAAACTCCAGAAATTTCACTATTTTTATGGATCCGTCCCTGAGCGTTGTAATCCCGAATCAAGCTGTAAACCACGTTACCATGCCTTATTCTCGTCCGCCAACAATGTCATAGATAATTTATTTGCGGGAGTGTATTAGCACATTGTGAAATCTTTAAACGCTTGTAACTTTTTACCTGAGCCGAATCTGGAAAAATGGTTAATGAAAAAAGTGTTTCATTTGATAAGAGGAATCTTTGGTTAAAATTAATGCAGTGGTCAAAGACTCACCCTGTATAAATAAATCAGGATAATGCGGAGAATATTTGAACCTTTTCATTGTTGGTGCTCTTGTTATATAATATTAATGGCCAAAGAAAAAATCGAGACATTTTTTGCTACTGAAGTATTTTTACAGTTATATTCAGAAAACCTCATTCTTCGTTTAGCTCATTTATTATACTTTCTTGTATCACGCACCACAGAGTAATCATAAGATTTTCCCATGAATACATCCTCACAATAGTTTTTCGAACAAATCAGACCTCAATATCAACAAAAAGGTCTTACCAATATTATTCCATTTCATATAATTCCGGACATATCGACGAGTATTCCATTCCAACAATATTGGCGGTTTGAAACCGTTTCTTACACCACACATAGTCTAGTGTTGTGCCCAAAAAACCTAACGTGATCCTCGCACAGGCCACACATCTGAAATTGAGACGTAATGGAATTTCGCCACAATCCTTCCCAAATTGCCTGTATATGTCAGAAGATCCACATTGTAAATTATAAACCGAGTCCGATAATAAAATTCTAGGTGGCAATATCCTCTCGGACGATTTCAGATGTTCCACTCAGGTCCACAACCGAGTGTTCGATCCGAGATATGCGTCTGCGGTTGTCCCCAAGGCTGGATGATTCAAGTATTGTTATTGGGATATATTTCAGGAAGCACTTAGTACCTGCGTATATTTAGTACATTCCGTTCAATTCGTAGAAACCGTCAGTTATTACATGATACCTGATATCATGACATCCCGGATAAACTAAGCGCCTTTTTTTCCGGAAAAGTTCCGGACATTATCATAATCTTCAGGCTGTGGTTCAAGAAACATGACAAGGGGACGAGTGTAGTTACTCCCGCAACCTATCTCGTTGACTTAAAAACTGAAAATAATTCAGGTTTGAAGTCAACTGTTTTGGAGATACAGGCCGATTAAAGTATTTCATTATTTTTCCTTCAAATTTTTTACAAATGTTCAACAATAAGAACTAACAAAATCGTGAGAAGATGGGAAAAAAAATCCAGGTACGTATTGAGAAAAATTGGATTTTCTATTTGGGTTGAAAATGTTCCCCCCGCATATGCGGGGGAACCAATTTATTTGGTTCAAGCCTGAATAGATAACTATTTTCATAACAATAATTTTAAAATTTGGCAGACCCAAGCGAAAAGAGTTATTATATGTTATGTTTAGCCAAATTTGAATAAATCAATCTAATACGACGTTGATGATGAGGGATAAACGACACTGAATTAAAAGAAGATGAGAGAAAAAATTGGTTCAAGCCCTGTGGACAGGAGCTTTTTGGCGCTCTTGTTCAAACAGACAAATTATATCTCCGAAAGTATTGGTTTCTCAGAGTTGGGAATTATATCAATGTATTCATATGATAGAACTGCATCATAAAGGAAATTCAATTCAAATAATAGTTTATTTATCAAGATTAAATGAGCAATCATGAGAATGAGAACTGCACCATGGAAGAAATCGAATTAAATTAGGCCAATTTTGCCCAATAACGAACTTAACCGAGATATTCATCTCCCTAACCTACTCTGAAAATTTCAACTACCTAGCTCATTCCGTTCGAGAGTTATAGTGGAAAAACTTTTTTTAAATTTTCAAAAATTTTTTTTTACACTTTGCGGTAATCTGGTCAATACAAAACTTCACATGCGTATAAAGGTCATGATTCTACAATTTGATGCTAAATTTCAGATAGATCGAACGAACTTGTCCGAGATATTTACGCTCCAAAACCACCTTGCAATTTTCAATCCGCTAACTCCTTTCGTTCGAGAGTTATTGTGCCTACGGCCGACCCGGCCGGACAGAATCGATTTCGCACTCGGATTCTTGATCAGTGAGTCGAACCAAATCGTTTGAGACCATTTTCAGCCAAAAATTCCAAAATTACAGACACTTGGGCAAATTGATAAGCACTCTGTTCCGAGGAACTAGAGCGCCAAAAAAACAAGTTTCGTATGAAAATTGCCCAAAACAGGTTTAAAGTGCCTACAAATAGTAGATATTCCATAAAACATGTATGAAAGAAGATGAGTAATAATATGAAAGAAGATGAGTAATAAATAAAAAATTACCTTGTAATCGATCAAAAATTTCCTGATCTACGTTCACCTAATTTTCTCCTCTCTCGAACTACAGAATTATTCTTTCAATATTTACGTAATATTTTCAAACATTTTCGGGTGAGGTCCCCGTTGCATCGCTAAAATACGAGTATTTCAACCCCAATATTTTTGAAGTTACAATATTCCCTTCTGTCAAGTTGACATTATGACAATTCATACATAGAATAATTATATCAATGTGTGAAATACGATTTACATTGAAATTGTGAAGAATCATATCTCCGAAATTATTAGCTTGTTAGAGTTAAAAATGATATGAATGGATTTTTATGATAAAACTTCTTAATAAAAAAAATGTAATTTGGAATTTGTTTTGTAAAAAAAAAATTTTTTTTTTGTTACTCCGAAACCATCTGTCCGATTTTGCCCAATAACGAACTTAGCCGAGATATTTATCCCCCAAACATACTCTGAAAATTTCAACTCTCTAGCTCATTCCGTTCGAGAGTTATCGTGCCTACGGCCGGCCGGCCGGCCGGACCGGCCGGACAGAATGAATTTCGACCACGGACTCTTGATCAGTGAGTCGAACCAAATCGTTCAAGACCATTTTCATCAAAATATTCGAAATTACAGACATTTGGGCAAATTGATAAGCACTCAGTTCCGAGGAACTAGAGCGCCAAAAAGACTCCAAATTAAGAGAAATGTCAGGGGAATCAACACTATTACTATTTCCTCATGAAGACAGAAATTCGACAAGAATCCACAATTAAAGTTATTCAAGAGAATCCTTGAAAGAAGATGAAATTTTGAAGGAGGGACAAATAAATATTTTGAATTATTGATGGTGAATCAAGATAAAACCAAATAAGATGTCTGTAATTCTCCATAAAATTCATTCAGAAAAATGTATTTCCCCTGTGTATCAACAGAGAAGTTTATGGTTGATTTATCCAAAATTCAATTCGCCCAAACATATCCTAGCATATTAAATGTGAGAAAATCTAATTATGGGTCAGAAAATAATCCTCATGGTAAGAGACAAACAAATTCGCAATGCAAATTCTCATTGAATGTTTGGTGCGGTATTTGGAATGGTCATCCCATAGGACCTCATTTCTTCGACGAAAAATGGATAGGGATAAGGTCATTTCTGCAGCAGCCAATTGGCTGCTGCCGTTTCCTGAAATTTAAAGAATGCAGTCTATTTTTGGCTCCAGCAGCAAAATGAATTTTCTTGTGATACTTGGGAACGCCACCAAATTGTGGACGACCAACGAAATAATCGATTTATAGAAGGGAAAATTTGGTAAAAGCATTATTTCAAGAAATGGTTCTACAGCCAATGATCTTTTTCAAATCGTGTGATTTAAGGCTTGCTGGTTAATTTCTTTTGGGGTATGTTAAATTCATGATTGAAACCTACACACTAACAATTCTGTGAGCATTGGAGAACAATATTGAGTGACAAATATCGAATTTCAGAATAGCTATCTACAAAAAATAATACTGGAGATTTTGGCTTAATGGCTAAAGAATGAGTCTGGTCTGGTCTCAAAAACGTTACGAAATAGTTGTTTTATCGTCGATGTTGCTTCGTTATTGTTTGTTAGGCAACATTGGTCTATACATTGGTTCTGACAAATATATTGTGAAAAATTTAATGCTTGTGGCTTTTACTTGATGCAAATCCATATTAACTCAATGAAAAATTATATACGATTTACACTTATTTATTCAATATTGTGACGCGTTTCGTCGACACAGCGACTTCATCAGACTACATCATACTAAATTCTTAACAAGTTATTATCTCCCTATACCTAGATGACATGGACACAGAATCATTTAAAACTAATTACATGAGAAACTTATTTAAAACAAATTACATAATAGACTTATTTAAAACTAATTACATGAGATTTCACTGCTGGTTTCTTTGTACACATTAACAATAATTCATTCCTAATGCTTTTATTTATAAATTGATTTTTCTATTTGAATAGATTGAGTAACGGTGAAAAATTTAGATCTAATTGTTCATTAACTAAATTACCCGTATGTTTTTCCCTATTTATTTCGACCATTTCCCAGTAATTAAGTTGCGCACCTTTATTCAAATTGTGTAGAATTTTGAAATCCGGGTTAAACTTATGTCCTTCTGCTAATAAATGATTCGAATAATTTGAATTAATTTTGTTCTTTTTGAAGCTGTGATGATGTTCCTTTATTCTTATGCCAAAATTTCTACCAGTTTTTCCTATATATGATTTGTCACAACTCCCGCAATTTAATTGATAAACACCGGATTTATCTTCTTTATTCCTTTTCGATTTATTGTTTTTTATGAATTTGGCAAGGTTATTATTTGTCCGGAATGAGATATTCACCTGTTGGTTTTGAAGAAACCTTTTAAGTTGTTGACTCGTTGTACCAAAATATGTTAAGCTATTGAATATTTTATTTTTATCCTTAGTTTCTGGAAATACTAAAATAATTGTTTTTCTAAATTGTTTTTTCGTCAACATTTTTCTGATTAACTCTGCGTTATATCCGTTGTTCACCGCTATTTGTTCGATAATTTCTAATTCTGTACCATAATTTTCTTCGGATAAAGGTATATTAATTAGCCGGTGTAACATACTATGAAATGCCGCGACTTTATGTTCGAATGGATGACACGAGGATCGATGAATGATTGTATCCGTATGGGATGGTTTCCTAAATATTGAAAAATCATGTTGATTGTTTTTCCGCGTTATTGTTAAATCCAAAAAATTAATTGCACCATTATTTTCCATTTCAATTGTAAATTTGACATTTGGATGAATGCTATTAATAAAATCTACAAATAGTTTCAGTTGCCGGTCTGCCCCTTTGAAACACGCGAGCACATCATCTACGTATCTAAACCAATATACGAATTTGGAAAAAATAGGATGTGTTTTAACGATGGCTTCTAGGTTGTCCATGAATATTTCTGCCAAAAGGGGGCTGGCAGTCCATTCGAACATAAAGTCGCGGCATTTCATAGTATGTTACACCGGCTAATTAATATACCTTTATCCGAAGAAAATTATGGTACAGAATTAGAAATTATCGAACAAATAGCGGTGAACAACGGATATAACGCAGAGTTAATCAGAAAAATGTTGACGAAAAAACAATTTAGAAAAACAATTATTTTAGTATTTCCAGAAATTAAGGATAAAAATAAAATATTCAATAGCTTAACATATTTTGGTACATCGAGTCAACAACTCAAAAGGTTTCTTCAAAACCAACAGGTGAATATCTCATTCCGGACAAATAATAACCTTGCCAAATTCATAAAAAACAATAAATCGAAAAGGAATAAAGAAGATAAATCCGGTGTTTATCAATTAAATTGCGGGAGTTGTGACAAATCATATATAGGAAAAACTGGTGGAAATTTTGGCATAAGAATAAAGGAACATCATCACAGCTTCAAAAACAACAAAATTAATTCAAATTATTCGAATCATTTATTAGCAGAAGGACATAAGTTTAACCCGGATTTCAAAATTCTACACAATTTGAATAAAGGTGCGCTACTTAATTACTGGGAAAGTGGGAAATGGTCGAAATAAATAGGGAAAAACATACGGGTAATTTAGTTAATGAACAATTAGATCTAAATTTTTCACCGTTACTCAATCTATTCAAATAGAGAATCAATTTATAAATAATAGAATTCGGAATGAATTATTGTTAATGTGTACAAAGAAACCAGCAGTGAAATCTCATGTAATTAGTTTTAAATAAGTCTATTATGTAATTTGTTTTAAATAAGTTTCTCATGTAATTAGTTTTAAATGATTCTGTGTCCATGTCATCTAGGTATAGGGAGATAATAACTTGTTAAGAATTTAGTATGATGTAGTCTGATGAAGTCACTGTGTCGACGAAACGCGTCACAATATTGAATAAATAAGTGTAAATCGTATATAATTTTTCATTGAGTAAATATATTGTGTTTCTAACGCACAAGCAATTCACAAACAAATTAATTTCATACCTATTTCTCAGAGTTTGGGGTGAGAATCCCATAAGGGAAATATTTAATATTGAGTAAGTCATTTAAAAATGGGGAAAACGTGTTAAAAAACGGACTGATCAGATACGATTATTGGAAAACGTGAACTCGGAGGCTGGAAATCTGCGAACGCAACACTTTCTCGGTAGCGCTAGAAAATTTTGAATTATCTCGCGTTATGAGATAATTCAAAATTTTCTTTTGAAACATAATTGAAGAGCTACCGAGAAAGTGTTGCGTTTCAGATTTCCAGCCTCCGAGTTCACGTTCACGATCACGTTCACTTCATAAAGATTAAGTCATTCACGTTCACGTTCACTGCATGAAGATCAAGTCATTCTGGTCACATTGCAGAAATCCGTTTTCAAATGATAAGATGAGTATCGCATCTAATGATAGTTTCCGGAGAATCCAAAAGGATAATAATAGTAAATCCAATTCATATCAAAGAGTAAGTGATTTACATGGATAGCACCATCCAGATATGTGCTAGATGTATTTTCCCATATTATATGAATGATTTATCTTGATATATATAATAATTCTTCCAACGTGTAAATGTGTAAGTCACTGAAGTCATCCTAAGCGACGTGACTAATTTTGATGGTTTTTTGTGTGTATGTTCGAGTGGTTCCTGGATGGTTGAGATTCACAATGGACCCTGTAAGAGACCCAACAATCAGGACAAGAGACCTGGAGATGTCACGTTGGCATCTGTTCTTACTTTTAAGTTCAGTTAGCATTACACTATTCGTGAAAATAAAGTTTAAGACATATTGTATTAAAGTGTAATTAATGTGTGAAGGTTTTTAAAATGTATTTACATACATATACTATACATTATGGAATTCGTTACCTGCAGTATGGAAGTGAGTATTTCACACAGTTATTAATTTATGGAAGTTACTTATATTTATGTTATTATCAGACATTGATGCGCATACAGAAATATATTTTTTGCAACCACATTATTATACTTAACGCCAATCGTACGAAAATTACAGCCAAATGTCGTACGGACAGGACACGAGAATTGATCGGTTTAGGATTTGTTGATTTTGCTTTGGGAAACAGTAAATCACACGATGACAATGTCGAAACGGAAATATTGAAATGTCACTCTTATGCCCAATGTCACCTAGTCTATATCAATAAATATTGAATAACAGTAGGAAAGTGTTGGTTTCTCAGAGTTGGGAATGACATCAATGGATCCTTATGATAGAACTGCGCCATAACAGAAATTCAGTTGAAAAAAGTGTAATTAAAAAAAAACAAGAGTACCAAAAATTATTAATCCGAAACCACCAGACCGATTCAATTACTTATCCGAGATATTCATTCCTCAAATCTATTCTGAAAATTATATTATATCAATTGAAATTTAGCCAATATTCCAATTATGTTTTTACTGGAGATATTCTAAACCCAATTTGATTAATTTACCAAAAATATATATTACTTCCTTCATCATATGAATTATCCAAGGGTATTATACTGTCACCCAAAAATTATAATATCCAATAATCCTCATAATTCTTCGATAGCTGAGATTATTTCATTGGTCATGTTGCATTCAATCATACTTTGTTTTCTAGAACAGGAGGTATTTTAGAGTATATTGAGAAATGGAACGCAAAATAAATATGACATGTCTCTTAACTGTAGATAAGATAACATGTATGAACACAGATAATGAAATTCATAGATACAAATACGGATGTTAATTTTCGATTACAGCATTCTGTGAATTCATAGAATTAAATTTATTATTGAAATTTTGAAAAATCATATCTTCGAAAGTATTATCTTGTTAGAGTTGAAAATGAAATAAATGGATTCTTATGATGAAACTGCATCTTAAATAAAATTGAATTTGAGATTTGTAATGTAAAAATAAATGTTTCCGAAACAATCTGGCCGATTTTGAAAAATAACGAACATAACCGAGATAGTCATCTCCTAAACCTACTCTGATAATTTCAACTGCCTAGCTCATTTCCTTCAAAAGTTATCGTGGCAACGGCCAGCCGACCGGACATAATCGATTTTGACAACGGATTCTTGATCAGTTAGTCGAACCAAATCGTTTAAGACCATTTTCATCCAAAAATTACAGACATTTGGTGGCGCCAAAAACATTTGGTGAACCCGTTGGGGCAATCCAGCCTCCGAGCAGGGCAACGTCCATCCGGTCTGCTAATATGTAGTAATAGCATAAACATCCAAGCCGAATCGTTTGTGACCATTTTCAGTCGTTATTCGAAAAATGCAGACCTTCTGACGAAATGTTAGCGCCCATAAGAGAAAAACCATCAATACGAGCGATGACGTAATATGCTAATCGTAGTCAGTAGACTCCTCTCTAGACGGTTAGATTTGGTAATTTGGAATGGATTAGACCACGTCTGACATCCCGGTCCATGCCAAGTTCCATCGTCTGTCAATACTGAAAGGAGATTTATACATCCTCATCCATAAAAACAATAAGAACTAGAATTCTAAGCGTGTCGATAACATCCAACCATTGCGTTCGTAAAAATGCACGAAACGATGTGTAGAATTGATCGCCTGAGGTGAACGCAAATTTTTGCGAATCAAAGCGATATCCAGTGCGACAGAATAAAAATTCCCAGCAGATATAACTAAGCAACTTACTGTTCACCATCGTTCTAGTGCGACCCGAGGCCATCAAGAGCCACGGGCATAAAGAATGTATGGGAAGTACCTGCGCTAGGAATACTGCTGACTACGTTTACGTTCGTGTTAATTTTTTATTACCGAGGTAGTTTTGATGATCGCAATCGGGAGAGAATGGGACGGCTGGAAGTTGCTCTTCGTCTTATTTGTCTATTCCATTATCAGAAGTAAGCTGTTTCTCATGACCGATATTGAAGCCAACCATTATGTTCATTTGCTCATCATACAGCGTGGAAAAGCCAAACGGAATAATTTCATTATATTGGTTATAGAAGAAATTTATGGAAAATCTTGAAACACGTCAAATTTAAATCTTAAATTGTCATTCTTCTTCGTAAAAATGCGAACTCTACAACCCCCTTCGAAAGACATGTACAATCCTCAATTTTTCAAATATAAAGTATGGGTTTGTGATACATCGTGTAAAGGTCTCAACATTCTCTATTCAGAAATGTTATCACTTTCATTACTAATGTTATTGAAGTAGATGTTCAAAGTGTTCACGGCGAACACCTTGGCAACATCATAACCTCAAATAAAAATGTCCTCCAACAATTTTCAACATCTCAGGCAAGCGTTATTCGATCTATTAGATCATTCAAATCAAGGAGTTTTGTTTTGTAAAAAATGCTCTTCACATATCCCCATAAAAAGAAATCTAATGGGTTAAAATCAGGGAATAGCGCTGGCCATTCAATCATTCCTCGCCTTCCTATCCACCGATTTGGAAATATTGCCTCGAGGTACTGCCGGACATTGCGTTGGTAAGGTGGTGGTGCTCCATCCTGTACCATATCGTATTCCGTGGAACTTGAGGATTTCCTTGATCGGGATATGAATTTGCATAATTTTGAAGTAGTGCAGGTCACAACTTTTTAGAGTTCTCCGAAAATAATGATCGAGGTGTCACTCGATTGAGAATGGCATGTAGATATTTCTCGAGAAAATTCACAAAAATTACGAAAGTTATAAACAATAAAGTGGAAAAGAGGGGGTTTGGATTTTTCCATATATCTCGAAAACTATTCGAGATTTTTCTAATTTGAAAAAGATTCGAAAAGAGGAGGAAATTTCGAAGATTATCCCAGACGGTTGCGCAAGCCACACCCACTTCGGACCTCTAATGAATAAATATGATTTAAACTTATTAAAATTAAGAACTGAAAATATTCAGACGCCTACAGGGTAGGTCAATGAACAATAATCCTTGGTCCAAACATTTTTATCACTATTTCTCAATTAGTTATCCATTAGTTAATTCACAATTTTTTGTAGCACGAACATTAACATTGCAAGTGCGCTAATTGTTAAATTATTTATCTGATAATTATTTCCTTTCGAGGAGCCATTTTCCGAAGGCCTCAGAATAGATTCCTGTATGAAAAATTAAAGAATTGTTTATTTTCGCATTGTTATCAACAATTTACTTATTTTATCAATTATAAGGCTTAATTAAACATTGAAAAAAACATTTTTTTTGTAATATTACTATTGATCTGTTTCCTCTACTTAAAAATGATTTTTAATAATTTTTATCTTTTATTGTTGAACAAATTGTTATAACTAAATGCGTTATCTATAAAATAATTTGAATTTTTTTATTGAAACATAGTCTTTAACGAAAACTATGATTTAAAAAAAAATTATGGATTTGTTAATCGACAATTTTTTTTTCCACTAGAAATTAATATCAAGGAATCATTTCTTTAAATCATTATATATCTCGGTCTTTGCTTCTGAAAAAATTATATTATTTAAATTTTCATTGCGAGCGCTCTTATTCCTCGGAACAGAGTGCTTATTCATTTGCCCAGATGTCTGTTATTTTCGAATAATTCGCTAAAAATGATCATAAACGATTCGGTTCCACTCACTGATCAAGAATCCGTGGTCAAAATCGATTCTTTCCAGCCGTCCCCGGCCGTAAAAACGAAAACTCTAGAACGGAAGCTAGACAGTTGAAATGTCCAGAATAGATTTAGAGGATAAATATAATTAAATTCGTTATTGGTGGTTTCGGAGTAAGGAAAACAATATTTTTATTCGAATTACATTTCTTTTAAAATGCAGTTTCATCAAAATAATCCATTGATATCATTCTTAACTCTAACAAACTAATACTTTCGGAGATATGATTTATCAAAATTTTAATAATTATTCTTCATTTTATGAATTCATAGAATACTCTAATTATAATTTGCTGATGTATGTGATTCCAACACAAGGTGAGTCCTAGATTTTTTACCCTGTACTCTACAGGGTAAAAACGTTTTGGCCTCTTGTTCCTTGGAACAGTGTTTATCAATTTGCCCAAAAATTTTCGAATTTTTGGCTGAAAACGGTCTCAAACGTTTTGGTTCGACTCACTGATCAAGAATCCGAGCACAAAATCGATTCTGTCCGGTCGTCCGTTAACACGATTACTCTCGAACGAAATGAGCTAGACAGTTGAAATTTTCAGAGTAGGTTTGGGAGATAAATATCTTAGTTAAGTTCGTATTGGGTAAAATAGGCCTGGTGGTTTCGGATTAATGAACAAATTTCTTTTCTATATTAGAAATTTCAAATTCAATTTTCTTTAGGATGCAGTTTCATCATAAGAATCCTTCGATATCTTTCTCAACTCTGAGAAACCAATACTTTCGGAGATATGATCTGTCAAAGATTGAACAAGAGCGCCAAAGCTCCTGTTCACAAGGCTTTCCCCACATTTTATGTGTTACCAGTTATTTCAATTTTGGTTTAAGATTTAAGCGTCCTGTCATCAATTCACATAGTCTAAAATGATCTCAAAATTGATATTTCAAGGATGGGCAAAAGTATAGTTGAATTTGTCAGTTCATTTTTGCGCATATGTTCTGGGGAACATCGTGTTATAGTTTTGCCCAAATGTCTGTAACTTTCGATTTTTTTGACGAAAATGGTCTCAAACGATTAAGTTCGACTCCCCAATGAAGAATTCGAGGTCAAATTTGATTCTGTCCGTCCGACCGTCCAGCCGTCCGACCGTCCAGCCGTGCGGCCGTCCGGCCGTTGCCACGATAACTTGAGAACGAAGAGAGCTAGCGACTTGAAATTTTCAGGGTAGGTGGCGCATCCCAATACGACGGACAAGTTCGTTAATAGGCATAATCGGCCCAGTGGTTTCCGAGTAATAATTTTGTTTTCAACCAATATAAATCCGATCTAATTGAAACTTGGTGGGTAGTTGTAGAATATGAACCTAAGCACGTTTGTGAAATGTTGTGTGAATCGTATGGCGAGAAAATTTAAAATAAATTATTAAAAAATATTTTTGTTGTCACGATAACTTGAGAACGGAATGAGATAGCGGCTTGAAATTTTCAGGTTAGGATGTGCACCAGAACGCGACATTTCAGTTTGTTTATGAGCATAATCGGCCAAACGGTTTTAGAGTTATAGCCATCTGAAATTTTCTGAAATTTGGTGGTTTTTTGTTCCTCATTAACTTGAAATTTACTGAACCGATTGAATTCAAACATGGTTATTAGTTGTAGAATGCCAACGCAAAAATGTTTGCAAAATTTGGTGAGGATAGCAATTTTAGAAAATTTTTAATAAATCATTGAAAATAAAAAAAAAATTCTATATATCAGTATCTATTCGTTTGAAATTGCTGAAATTTTGCAAGAGCCTTCATAACCTAACTCTACTGCCAAGTTTCAAGTTTTAATACGATCGGTTAAATATTGTTGGAGATTCGAGCATTCTTGTGCGAGTTCAGTAGATGGGTGACCGTTGCCTCGATAACTTTCGAATAAAAGGAGATAGGGACTTGCAATTTTCAGGGTAGGTTGCTTATCCGAAAGGGAGAATTGATTTCGTTTTTGGGCATAATCGGTCAAACGGTTTCCGAGTTATACCCACCTGGATTATTATTTCCTCGATAACTTAAAAAATATAGACTCGATCGAATTGAAGCTTGCCAATTAGTTGTAGAATATCGACTTGAAGACGTGTGTAGAATTTTGTGTGAATCGTATCGCTAGAAAATTAAAAAATATGAAAAAAATGACGAAAAAAAAAATTTTAAGAACCGCACCCCTAGAAAATTAAAAAAAAATCACGTCCAATACAGGAGAATGGACAACATAATTTACCATGGTAAATTCGATTAAGGGTGTCCAATACAGAAGAATGGACAATAGAACATACGCGCAAAAGCTTCTGACTTCACGTCAGTGCTTGAACCAATTTTGATATCTTGGAGGGTCTAAGATCTACAATTCTAGGGCTTCACGCGAGAGCGATATTTTTCTCTCGTTTCGTCTCGTCTCGTTCTCGTCTCGTGAAAGCGAGATGATATGTTTTCAAAAATATTATAGGCGATACCGAGACCACATACAGCGCAACACGAGAGTCTCGTTAAATTTTTTGTTTGAAGTTTTATATACGACTCAACTTTTTTCAACACCCACAGAAAACAATTGAATACGAAGAGTTTCCACTATAATTAGCAATATATTTTGTCAATATTATGCATAGATCGTTCTAGAAATACACGATGTTTTAGAAGATTATTAATTCTTTATGACCTTGCGATAATTGAGATTATTTTTGAAGAAAGAATATTATTCACAACCATAAAAACAGATGTCAATACTTAACGGACAACTTTTATTGGCCCTAAATCACAATGCTTTGAAAATTTCGTCTCTATCTGAACATCTGGAGAAATTTATTTTCTTGTGCTCCTTGTAGTGAAGATGTTAACAATGATTGTATACATCTGTGGAACTACGTATGATAAAACTGGTAAAGAAATGAAGCTATTCAATGTTTCGAAAAGTGTTATGAGGAATACGCCAAGAACACCCTCAATGATCTACCCACTAGGTTTGTTCCATCAACCAGTTTGGAGCCGCTCGGAGCATCACACTCATGCGCATTGAGGACTTGGAGCTCGAAGTCGCGTTCCTACAAGATTTTGGAGTACACAACTTCGTGTTCCAACAACCGCGAGAGCTCGCTGGAGCGTATCTCGGGTTTGCTCCAAGCTTCTCCTTCTGATGGGTTGGAGCTCGATAGGGAGCACCAAACCCGATCATGCGTACTTGCAATTCATCTATAACCTGCTTGAATGCTTGAACTTCTTGTCACAACAAACAAACTAACCTTACTTCGCTACTTTTGATTTTGATTTATCCGCAAATACATATTTGTTTTGTCAGTGTGTCGATTTAGTTAGTATTTGAAATGGATTCACAAGCGTGGATTGATGCATTCCTGAGCAATTCTGATGTGGAATCATTTACCATTTTACAGCCATTGCACACTAAAATCTGACAAACAGAGAATAGTAATCATACAGTAATCAACTTAGGTAGGTAGGTAAAACCATTTCAAAATTAAAATTTCTTAACTGATTAGTGAGGTTAGGTTACCAACGTCACGCAAACGGCGACGCCCACTCAGTCCACTCGCTCTCTACTACTATACTCGTTCCAACAAAACTTCGCGAGGTATAACCTTGGAGCTAACCCGTGGCGACTCTCTGTAACTCTAGGGCATCTCCAGGGGTTGTTCCAAAAATGTTGATGCAACAAACCTACTGGGAAGGTACTCCTTGAAAACTATACCAAATTGTTCAATTCTATTAAAAAATGTATCGACATCGATAGCCTATTCAAAACATCAACAAAACTTTCGAAATATTGGAAAGCTGAGTTTGAAGAATATTTGCTTTCAGAAAGTACAACTAGGAATCGAAATATTTTACAGTGGTGGAGAGTGATGAAAAAATTCTTCCTACTCTTTATAAGATGGTCGGTGATTTATCAATGGCTACATCCGTACCTGTTGAAAGATTATTTTCCACATCAGGTATGATCATGGTAAAAACACGTAGGTACATCATTGAAAAATGATGTGATACAAGCGTGATTATGTTTGAATTCTTGGTCATCGAGTAATTTAGAAGTTGAAATTATCAGTGTTTAAAATTAAAAATAATATGTACATGTAAAAATATTTTTGTATAAGAGCGCAATAAATATAGCTTTACAAAATGATTCATTATTGTATACCATTTCGTTCATATATTATAATATTTATTATCGTTATTCAGAATTAAGCGAGACGAGACGAGATAACTGAAAACGAGACGAGAACGAGACTTAATTTTTTGAGAATTGGCGAGAGCGAGACTTTTCATACTCTCGCCTACACTCATCTCGTGTGAAGCCCTATACAATTCATATTCACCTATTTTTTCGCGACGTGATATCTGTTATAAGTTATAACCGCAGTCAATGACTTCACCGAGTACTCGCAAAAGCAATGCTGTAATTTATAAAAGTAACGTAGCCAGTTAATACCCTCCCGACCATTCACGAGCCAGAAATGAACAATGGTGGATTATTAATTATCGGCACTGTTTATTTCCTAGCAATGGTTATTTCCTAGCGATGGAGTAGCGTGGGAGAGCCTTGATCTTGCGTGGATTTGATGAAAAATCAACCTGTAGTTTTATGGGGAACAATGACCACGACGGAAGTGTCACAAAGTAATCACTAATCAGGCCTTTATTCAACCCGAGCTGCCAACGTTCATCAGCGACCAGCGTTCTACATGTTTTTGTCGACGGGTTTCGAGACACCACCTCGACAACCTGATTGCAAAGCAAGATAGTTAACTCGGGTTCGAAATTTCAGAGATATCTTTTGATTCATTGAAAGTTCTGCTTTTTTTGGCGCTCTAGTTCCTCGGAAGAGAGTGCTTATCAATTTGCCCAAATGTCTGTAATTTTCGTATTTTTGGCTGAAAATGGTCTTAAACGATTTGGTTCGACTCATTGATCAAGAATCCGAGGTCGAAATCAATTCTGTCCGGCCGGCCGGACGTAGGCACGATAACTCTAGAACGAAAGGAGTTAGAGGATCGACATTTGCAAGGTGGGTTTGGAGCGTAAATATTTCGGACGAGTTCGTTAATGGGCAAAATCCATCAAGCGGTTTCGGAGTTATGGCCAATTTTAGTATAAACATTTTTTATGAATATTTCCGAAACCGATCACTCGATCTATATGAAATTTAGCATCAAATTGTAGAATCATGGCCTCTATACGCATGTGAAGTTTTGTACGGACCAGGTTACCGCAAAGTGTCAAAAAAACTTTTTGAAAATTTAAAAAAATGTTTTCTACAATAACTCTCGAACGGCATGAGCTAGGTAGTTGAAATTTTCAGAGCAGGTTAAGTGCTCGGTTAAGTATCTCGGTTAAGTTCGTTATTGGGAAAAATAGGCCAGATGGTTTCGGAGTAACGAAAAAAAAATTTTTTTTAAGTAACAAATTTCAAATTCAATTTTCATTTAAGATGCAGTTTCAACATAAAAATCAATTGATGTCATTTTAAACTCCAACAAGCTAATACTTTCGGAGATACGATTTTCCGAAATTTCAATACTGAATCGTCCTTCTATGTTTTCACAGAATGCTATAATCATTCTATCTAAGCTTTATTATATGCTCTGTGTTCATACTCGTACATGTCATCCTGTTCTATAAGAGATCAAATTCATTTCAGCTATTTTAATTTGATTTCTTCCATGGTTCAGTTCTCATTCTCAGATTGCTCATTTAATCTTGATAAATAAACTATTACTTGAATTGAATTTCCTTTATGCTGCAGTTCTATCATAAGAATACATTGATATAATTCTCAACTCTGAGAAACCAATACTTTAGGAGATATAATTTGTCTGTTTGAACTAGAGCGCCAAAAAGCTCTTGTCCACAGGGCTTGTACCAATTTTATTTAACATAACATTTCAGGTAACCAAATAACTTCGTGTAATTTTGTGAAGAAAAACATAAATATTCATTACGAACATTTTTTTTTGCCCTCACGTGACGTCAGGCGCTCTCACGTTCCTTCATTTAATAATCAATATTAAAGTTGAAACACTGTATAGGGTGAATGGTTCCATTCTGGGATTTCTCAAAACTTCTCTAATTAAAAAGTATTGAAACAACATCATCGATATAACAAACATTTTGTAACGTTTCGGAGACTAAATCGGACTCCTTCATCAGACATCAAGCGAAAATCTTTGGAATTTTTTTTTGCGCGTAAATTAGATTAAAAGTGTCCAATTCAGGAGAACGGACAATAGAATTCACCATGGTAAATTCGATGAAGAGTGTCCAATACAGGAGAATGAACAATAGAACGTACGCGCAAAAGATCCTGACTTCATGTCAGTGCTTGAACCAATTATTTGTTGGCACATTCTGAAATTTGTCACACTGAAAGTCTTTGAAAAAAATATGAATTATTTGGGACGACATTAATTCATATTTGTAGCTCACAATATGGAACTAGTATGTGCCATGAAAATAGTGAATATTACCTCATTTTTCGTAGCTCCAAAGGCATTTATTGAAGTTGTGTCAATGTTACAAAGTTAACACTGTTACCCGATTTTACCTTATACCATTCCATAGATAAACTTCTATTTTCATGTGCTTTACAAACATCTTATCTCTTGATAATTCATACCTCAAATTTGGTGTGACAAACTGATTTTATTGAAAATTGGACCTTCACTGCGAGAAGGCCATGAACTGTGAATTAAATTTTAATAACAATGAAAAATTTTATTTAAAAATTCATATTGAAATAATATGAATTCGAAACATTCAACTGTTCTCATGGTAATAACATATAACATTAACTTAACTTTTTCAACGTAATATTAAAATTATATGCTGCAAATGCTTGTCGTGAGATATTACGACATATTACTCTCTATTTTCTATATCTTTATTAAGTGTGGTAATTCCGTACAACAGGAAATTGACATGGTCCCCACTAGTTAAGAGTTATTCCGACATTTGATTTCTTACTTCAATTTTATTCGAAACAACACCCCTCGTAAAAGTAGAGTGTATTTTACTTTGAATGTTTCTAATTCAGATGATTTCAATTAGAATTTGGAAATACATTTTTTTTTTAATTTTTCCAATTTTCGGGAAAATTATATTGATTGAGATGATATATAGAGTTTCCCATGAGAAAAATCAAATACACCTGTCATAACCAGAGAACTGTCATTGATAGAACAGAAATGGTGACGTAAATCTATATTTATAAAAGAAAGTCGTGTTAGTTACTTGACTTATAACTCAAGAACGGCTATACCGATTTGGCTCAAAATTGGTGGGGAGGTAGCTTAGAACCAGGAGACGGGCATAGGATACTTTTTTGTGTTATACAGGGAGTTTTTCTTTTAACGTCAATTAAAACTTGCTGTTTTTCCTGCCATAATCGTACAATTTTAGTCATGTGTGTTAAAAAATAAACTTTCGAGGCATACACCATTGAAAATAAAGCATTACTATACAGGGTGTCCTTTTTCTCATGGCACAATTGTACGTGATTTGTGTCACAAACAAAGCATTAACTAAATAGGTACCTTGGATGGATTCTCATAATGTATTCGTCCGAAATCTCCATACAGGGTGTTCTTCTTTTAACGTCAATTGCAACTTGCTGTTTTCCATGCCACAATCGTACAATTTCATTCATTTGTGTTAAAAAATAAACATTAGAGGGATACATCATTGAAAATAAATCATTACTGTACAGGGTGTTTTTTTTCTAATTGCACAATTGTACGTTCAATTATTGAGACATAAAGGGATTGTATAGAAACGGTGAATATAAACTATGTATATTTTATGACAAACCTGTATAATATAATCAAAAATCTGCTTATTTATTGCCTCTAAGGCGGAACAGAGTTCGCCAGGCCAGCTAGTGAATTCTAAATAAAAAACTCTACCAAGAACCGTCTCCACGATATAAATAGGTATAAGTTAAAAGGAGATATGGGGGATGATCTGAATGTACAAATTTTGAATTTCATCCTGTATCTCCGAAACTAGGTGAGAAATCTAGGTTCTCCGTATTATTCGTGTCACAAAAAACTATGGGATTGGAATATCAAAGCCGCATCATTAAGATGGTGTAGTTTTCATTCAAGAACATTGAAATTGGGAAACCCCGTAGACTGCAAAAATGCATGGTTATAAGACATGAGTTTCAGATAAATTTGGTTCCGTAGCTTTCCGCTCTCACTGGAGCGCTGGCCTATGGATTTTAAATATAAAATTAACAGGCTGCATTTATTACGAGTTCCGAACAGTCTAGGCCTCATACATTTGTCAATAGACAAAGAAGGTGGTAATCAATTTGTGAAATGTCAGCAGAATATGGAGGGTGTGCTAAGACAAGTTCAAATACTCCAACTTTGCGGTCTGGTGTTATGATGTAAGTATACCACTTTACCGCGATTAACTGAAGATTGACCTGAGGAAAAATGTTGAACTTACCACACCCTCCATATTCTCCTGACATTTCACCAAGTGATTACTACCTTTTTTTTGTCGCTTGACAGCTGTATGGGGCAAGAACAGTTTAATGCAATACTTCAGAATATGGAAAATTTTATTGTTCAAATGCCAGCAAAACTACGCATTGAAGAAAAGAGAACTTTTTTGTTTGTTTTTCAACGATTTCTGATTCGAAATCTTTTGATGCAGTTTCCATTGAATTTCAAATAAGTGGGTGTATTATTGAATCCTGCCTACCTTTGCAATTGTTTTTACTATTCTTTAGCTACGGCCTCTTCTGATAGTCCACCAGTTGGTAGAGATCGCATTGATAATCACTCCAGTTTCGTGAATTAACAATTAATTTACGCAGGGTGGACAAGTTATACCAGGGGTATTATAAAGATGAAATAAGATAATTATCGAATTTAGATCTTCTTATGAGAATAAGCTATACATTAAAATCAAAACGGAAAAAATAATTGAGCGATATGATACAACTTTACTCAGATTGTGCACTTTGTGGGCCCGCCATAAGCGATTTCAGAGTTTCGAATTTCGAATTATTTCTCCCTAATTCCGAATGAAGTCCACTGCGGAATGTGATTTTTGGGGCTCTTGTTCCTCGGAACAGAGTGCCTATCAATTTGTCCAAATTCCT
Organism: Halyzia sedecimguttata; assembly: GCA_937662695.2. Lineage (NCBI taxonomy): Eukaryota > Metazoa > Arthropoda > Insecta > Coleoptera > Coccinellidae > Halyzia > Halyzia sedecimguttata. Next base: position 29,330,740 of record OW569411.2, on the reverse strand, counting down.
TTAATATTAGAATTTTTGGCTGAAAAGAGTCTTAAACGTTTCGGTCTCACTGATCAAGAATCCGTGGTCAAAATCGATTCTGTCCGGCCGACCATCCGGTCGTTAACACGATAACTAACGAACGGAATGAGCTAGACAGTTTAAATTTTCAGAGTAGGTTTGGGACATAAATATCTCGGTTAATTTCGTTATTGGGCAAAATCGGCCAGGGGGTTTCGGAGTAAATGAAAAACAATTTTTTTGCATTTGGATTTGTATAACTAAAAAATATTATAAAGCACTCCATTCTCTATTCCCCGTCATACAAAGTCGACCGAACTGAAATTCGGTGCTGGATTGTAAAACGGCAGCTCGAAGATATGTGTGGAATTTCAGCGGATTCTGACGAATATTTTCTGGAATAAAAAATATTTTGAAGAAAGAAAATAATTTAAATTTTTTTCTAGTTGTACGATCCTCACGAAATTTTGCAACAATTAGTGCGTCAGCATTCTACAAATAATTAAAAAGTTTGAATTGGATCGGATTCAAATTTTTTCTAGTAATAAGATCCTCACGAAGTTTCCCAAAAATTCTTTCATCGGCATTATACATTAATTACTAGGTTTGAGTGGGATCGTATCTGTATTATTTGAGTTATTGAGGAAATAACAATTTTTCGGCCAAAACCGATTGGCCGATTATGTCTATTAATGAAGATTACTGCAGTCGCATTCGGATGTGCGCTACCCTGGAAATTGCAGACAGAATCGAATTTGACCTCGAATCCTTCATCGGTGTATCGAACCTAATCGTTTGAGACCATTTTCGGCAAAAAATACGGCCCTTAGGCAAAATATCGCGCAAATATATGGACGGTTATTGGGCTCTCACTGTAGGTATATATTGAAGTTTGACCATCATTTTCATTTTTCATCCCCTTCATCTTGAAAATAGTTGAAAAATATGGTACTTACCCTGTGCGGCGACTTCAGCAACCTATGTACCGCAGCAAGCTGATTGATAAGCGGCAAATTCACGCTAAAGGTATGCAGGGGCGGTCTGGCCGGATCCGGAAAATTCGAACTGTACGAGAACGGATCCACATCATTCAGATACTGTACGCGACACGTCAGAGACATCACTGCATAACTAACTTATCACAGGCCGACACAAAACCACACGAAATATTGGAGTCAATGGTCCGTTCCCAAGCTCAGTGCATAGTCCGGTGTGGTCAGTTCATAGAGATACAGATCTGTTAATGAAATGGGCAAACAGATCTGCGTCTAGCCTTGACATACCTGAGGAATTTCAAGTTGTAAATCTTGTGGTGTCTACGCCACCGCGCTGAAAAGACAATGGGAGCAAATTATTGGGAGTTTGTGTTGGCAAGACCGGCTAAGGACAGGATCTGTGCTGAATTATAATAATCATCGAGTAATTGCTGTCGTTTCTGCGTGGAGATGCACTAATTTTGTCAATTATGGGTTGTGTTGCAACAACACCTTTGTGATGGCGAAGTAAGAAAGATAGATCCGATGAGAATTGGCGAAATTAATGAATAGCGATTATTTATACATTTATTTAAGTAAACAAGAATACAAACAAGTGATTTTCACTACAAAAAGAATTCCGAAAAATAGTCGGGAAAGTGTAAAATATAATGGTTGCCTTATACCGGGTGTCCCAGTATACATTTTCCAATGGATTATCTCAGCCATTTTAAAAGATTCAAATTTGAAAATTTGATGATCCTCAATTCGTTCAAGGAACCTTCAACTGAGAAAAACAAAAATTGAAAGTCACTTTCAGTTTGACCGGAAGTGACTCAGACTTTTTTTATATCAAATAGCACCCTATATACTTTTTGCAATTTTTTATTTCTACTCAAAATCACCTTTTCAACGATGTATCACACTTTGTAATTAATATTTTATTTGATGGAGAAAACGTCATTTGAAATTTCAAATTGGAAGAATCAAGAAATATCGTATCCAACTGCAAGATACGATATTTTGTGTAATCTTGATTTTGACTTCAATACTCGAGATCAATAAGATAAACTCCTTAAGTTGAAATCAACTATGTATTTTACCGAACGTTAAACATAGTATGAATAGTAAAAGAAATAAGAAATTACAAAAAAAGGGGGCAAAAATATACCTATAATATCTAAAGCATATGTTCGAAATGTTGACCATCTGCTTCTACCCATCTTAGTTGGACTAGTTCACGCAAAGAAACACTTCTCAACACCTTAGCGTTGAGGGCACTACATGCATTCCTTATTTTGTTTTTTAGATCTTTCAAATCAACAGGAGGAGTCTGGTATACACGATCTTTCAAATATCCCCGAAGGAAGAAATTCAGCGGTTTTAAATCTGGAAATCTTACAGGCCATCTTATCGGTCCGTGTGTGTCGATCCATCCATCTTCAAATGGACCGATAAGATCACCTGCAAGATCTCCAGATTCAACACCGCTAGATTTCTTCCTTTGGAAATATTTGAATGATCCTGTGTACCAGACTCCTCATATTGATTTGGAAGATCTAAAAAACAAAATAACATAAACACGTAGAGCCCTTAAATTGTACAATTTGTAAATTGTACTGGAGGGCAACGAGAATTTATAGACGTTGAAGCTGCATGGCTAATTGTTTGGTTTATCTCGTTTAGATAATTTTCATTTCATATCGAGGAAGGGGTGTTGATTATTTTATTAGCCACTTCTACTCTATTATTGAGTGATTCGTCAATATATTCTTCCGGCACATTGGAAGAATTCCATCCTCCGTGGCGCTTTAAAGAAAGAATATCAGCTCCAGCATCTACCAAATGTGTTGCCGATGATCTTCGGAAACAATGTCCTGTATATTCTGTCAGATTTGGCAACTGTAAATATCTTGCAACAATTTGCGGCATTTTTCCAAATTGATTTATTCCAATCATCCTTTTCCCTTGTTGAATTTAAAATAAAATCTAGGATTTTCAAAATCATTGGGTCTAAATTATACGTACTTTCTATAAACATTTGAATAGGTTTCGCTAATGATAAATGATATAGGTTTATTTGTTTTTTTTTCTGGTATTTTTACCAGTATTTTTGAACCGAAATCTTCTATATCCTGAACTTGCATTCGGACAAGCTCATCTCGTCGACAGGCTCCTGCTATTCCAAATATTAGAGCTACCTAAAAGGTAATCGAAAATTGTATATTTCGTATTTTATGTATTTTAAGTAATACTATTTTATCTATATCTACTTACTTTCGTCGATTAAAATCATCTGTGGGCCTCTAAAATGAATTTTTGAACTTGTTCTTGGGTTAAAATTCTGGATTATTTCGGTTGGTATCCTGTAGCTTGACGTTTTGAAAATGCTCTCAGTTTTTGGTAGGTACTGGCCAATATTAATATTATTTTTAACAGACAAGGTGATCGAAGCATGTAATAATGTGCCCACAACGTCGAACATTTCATTGTTTTAGCCAATTCAGCAACATACGCCATCAGTACATTCTCAGAAAAGGATACATTGTTGTTTTTTCTGCAAAAATCCATGAAGCGTTGGTATGCAAGTTCATACTTCTGTCTAGATTTCGCCGGAAGTAAATTCAGTGAAGCCGCGTTCACGCCTTCTACTAGTTCAGGAGGCGTGCAAGGTAACAAATAATCACTATCAGTGTTCATGTTTATTAATTCTTTTTTAATTCTTTTTAAAATACAACGAATCAAACAAAACCAGTTTGAAAATTATTTTACTTTGTCATAACAAAGCAATTTTCATGGTTACCGTTTCTATATTTCAATATGAACATAGAGAAACCTATTTAAACTTACTTGATTACATCTTGAATGAAATATAATTTAATTAATTTTTTAAATGTGAATCAACGATCGAAGAAAAAATAGTATGTATAATTCGTGGGAATAGTATATTCTAAAACAAGTTGCAGAATGGGCTCCTATTAAAACACGAATGCGTGTGTTGGAATTGCCTTCTGCAACGAGTATTAGACGATATTTTCTCTATTTCAGGCAAGTTTTGTAAAATACTGTTGACATTTTATGAAATTCGGATTATACATCCTAGTGACTTTTGTATTGTATCTTGGTAGTTGGTGTGCTTGTTACGAAAGTTGACAGATTACGGGATTTGAATTTGAAACGTACGTAAGGCATGGAGATCAGATTTAAAACAGTTTCCTAATAGCATGAATGATTCAAAATTAGCAAGAAGAAAATCTCTAGACCCATATTTTTTTATGAAAATAAAGCTTTTCCTCAACAATTATTTCCCTATATCCAGATTATATTTTATTGTCAACGTGTGTTGAAATTTGATAGGATCAAATGTCAGTGCTGACTACCACAAAACGAAATATATAACTAGAAACAATGCGGGAATGAGTTCATTCCAGCACTGTTTTCAGTGCTGGAGTGGACTCATTACGATACTGAAATAGAGAAAAGCATATTCCCAAACTCCTGTGTTACAATTATCACAGTCGTTTGGGAATATTATGCTTTTCCCACTAATTATACAATATACTATTTCATAGTATATTTGAGGAATGAATATCTCGGATAAGTTCGTTATTCGGTAGAATTGGTCTGTAGGTTTTGGATTAATAATTTTTGGCACTCTTGTTGAATTTAAATTATTTTATGATGTTTGAATTTAATTTATTTTATGATGTTTGAATTTAATTTATTTTATGATGAAGTTATATCATTAGAATCCATTGATATCATTCCCAATTCTGAGGAACCAATACCTTCAGAGATATGATTCATCAAAGTTTGAATAAGAGCGCCAAAGCTCCTGTTCACAGGGCTGTCCCACTGGACCACCCTGTATATCGAACGCTCTCTGGAGGACTTCACCCCAGTCCAGTGCTTTTATAATTTTTTCGAAACAAAATGGACTATTCGAAAGGACTTGGTCCATTCTTCCCACGGCCAACTGATATTCCTTACGCAACAACATTCACAATCGAATCGCAACATCCACAAACGATTCAATACCTTTATCACGTCTTTCATCTAGGACTGGACAATGAACAATAACAATCGACATCTTTATAAACAACGTTGTCGCCCGACTCCATTATAACGCAGCCTCTCCTTCGAGAGACAAAACAACGAGACAAAACTTCATTTATCGAGCCGTAGTACCTAACCTTGAATCTGAATTATGAACTATAGATTAGGGTTATTGGTTATATGGCCCGCGAGCGACTAGATTATGCCGTACGCAAAGCGCAACGCGATTTTTTCGGTTAATCGATCGGTATCTTCCATTATAATAGTCGGACGAATCGAAAAATGCGCTAATGGCCCGATTGTAATGAGGTGGTGTGTCGCAACGAGTCTTAGGTCGCTGAAAAACGTCCGAGGGTAATAGGCGTGAAGTGGAGGAGAAAAAAATGAGAGGCGTGGGAGAATGGCCGATGGCAAGGTCCGCGTGGTTGCGTGTTAAACGTAAAAGAAAAATACGGGGTGTCGCATTATCAGCGAATTCTAATTCGGTTCTTGCAATAATGATTATTCCAGTTGAGTTTAAGATTTTAAGTCGTCATGAACTGTTCATACAGAAATACAAATACCGGGGCTTTATAAATGATTGTGACATCGTAGTTGGTTCTGAAACCCTCTTATTTTGCCGCTTCATATTCCCGCTGAACACATATGCAATTCCAGCCAAAGAATTCATCACAGACGATTATAATCATTAAAGGATAATGTGGGAGATATACTCATTATTGAAAGTCTTTTTTTCTGGGTTTTCTTTCCCAAACTCTGAAAAATATCTATAAAATAAAAATAAATTATTTTGTGATTTGCTTCTGCGTAAGAAACACAAGATATTTGTCAGAAGCAATCAATTGAACAATGTTGCCTAACAGACAACAACGAAACAACATCAACGAAGAAACAACTATATCGTAAAGTTTCGGAGTCTATATCAGACTCCTTCGTCAGACGCTTAATGAAAATCTTTAGAATTATTTTGTTGATAGTTATTTTGTGAAATTCAAGAATTGTCACATTGACAGTATTTAAAAATCATAGCTAACATAGTTTTACTTCGCATAGAAATTTCCAAGTTCCAACTCCTTTTTCAATAAATTTAGCCAAATATGGTCAATACCAATTGAGAAATTTGCAAAATTGCATTCTCTGTTCAATAAAATACAAGTTGACTCCTTAAGTTTCCTTTTAATATAATCAGGTTCTGTCATTAGAATCTTTGTATAACTCCAATCCATCATGTCCTTGGATTGTACATACATGTTCTGCTATTTTTGATTTCTGTATGTCTCTATTTATCAAGTTATTCTTATGCTCTGGCTTTCTTACTTCTAGTGGTCTTGATGTTTCTCCTGTGTATGATTTACCACAAATACAAGGAATATTATATACACAGTTTTTTGATTTTTGTTTTTCATTTTTCATTTCAATGACACCTCTTATTGGAAAACCCTTTAGCACTGAAAAATACTTCATTCAAAACCTAATTATGGATTCATAGCCGACATTGCCTTAAAGGGTTAGGTCTCGGTTTGGGTGTAGTCAGCTTTTTCAAAAAATCTTTTATGTTTTTTTGCATTTTCTTAAAGCATAATATCAAAAATATTCTCCGAAAATTTGAATTAAATCCGACAAATACTTTTCGGGTTATTCGATAATTAGCAAAGGGCTCTCGGGCACTCTGGGCACGAGCATGTAGCTAAGAGCGGGTAGCTAGCAGCTAGCTTGCTAACGACAACTCTCCAGAAGGTAGAATGCTACGTAGACAACATTAAATAGATATTTTGGAGGAGCTTCGATTGGAACAGGATCAGCACAAACGGCCATTACTTTTAAAATAATTAATTTTTTTCTGAAATTTCTCTCAAATCAAGTCGAAACCTTATTTAATGATGCTGTATTTTTACTTTCATAGATTTATATAGGTATAAGGGTAAAAGGAGGTTATATTCAAAAAATTTTTAACGTTGTTTATTAATTTTATTTATTGATATACACTGCTCACCAATTACCAAAATATATTTCCATCATCATATGGATTATCGAAAGGCATTATATTAACACCAAAAATTATAATATCCTATAATCCTCATAATTCTACGATAGCTGAGGTTATTTCATTGGTCATTTTGCATTCAATCATAATTGGTTTTCTAGAACCGTAGATATTTCATATCATGAGGAATAGTACTGGAAATAAATATGACATGTCTCTTATATGTAGATAAGATCATGAAATTCATAGATAAAAATACGGGCGTTAATTTTCGATTACAACATTCTGTGAATTCATAGAATTGATATTTATTATCGAAATTTTGAAAAATCATATCTCCGAAATTATTAGTTTGTTAGAGTTGAAAATGATATCCATGGATTCTTATGATGAAACTGCATCTTAAAAAAAATTGAATTTGAAATTTGTAATGTAAAAAAAAAATTTTTTGTTTTCGTTACTCCGAAACTACTTGGCCGATTTTACTCAATACAGATCTTAACCGAGATATTTATATCCCAAACCTTCTCTGAAAATTTCAACTGTCTAGATCATTCCGTTCGAGAGTTATCGTGTTAACGGGCGGACCGACGGATGGACAGAATCGATTTTGTTTTGACCTCGGATTCTTGATCAGTGAGTCAAACCAAAACGTTTGAGACCATTTTCAGCCAAAAATTAAAAATTCACAGACATTTGGGCAAATTGATAAGCACTCTGTTTCGAGGAACAAAAGCGCCAAAAAAAATCTGATCGATGGCAGGTTCAAATGCGAGATCCTCTGACAGTAACGCTACAATCCGTCTGAGGTAGTATACATGACCATTCTTTCTTAACCTGGAGTCTGGACACATTTCTAGGGTGTGTATGGTCAAAACAATATCTTAGAAACCATACATTTTCGCCTTCATATTGTCAGGAGCTTGCCTTCATCGAATGACACAAGGATATTAATATATTAATATATATTAATATATATATTCAAAAGAATATATAGAAGAGAAAATAGAGAAGAGAAAATAGGATAACGCGGATAACTTTTCCATATATATATATTAATATTATCTTACCTTCAAATTGATATTTTGAAAATTTTCGAGAGACTTCAATGCTACGTTAAGTACGATAAGCATTTCGTATTGAGTATTGCAGCTAACAGCCCAAAGATGTCATCAGCAGACACATATTTTATGGATTTAATATTATATTGAGGAATAATAGAATTTAAAAGCAGTCGATCAGATAAAATAGTAAACATATACTTACAATAATTAATTCTTTGGCAGATACAGAAAATTGATTGCATGTTTTGCTTTATAAATTAATCTGAATCTCACTTTTTTTTAATTAAAAAAAAATTTGAAAAATTCGCGCGTAGTTCAGTCTTTCAAGTTGTTTGTGAGCACGATAATTTAAGAATGAAAAATCAGGCACTTGAAATTTTCAGAGTATACGACCGAGCTTAAATTCATTAGAGACAGTATTTTTGGCGCTCTTGTTCCTCGGAACTGAGTGCTTATCAATTTGCCCAAATGTCTGTAGTTTTCGAATACTTCGATGAAAATGGTCTTAAACGATTTGGTTCGACTCACTGATCAAGAATCCGTGGTCGAAATTCATTCTGTCCGGCCGTAGGCACGATAACTCTCGAACGGAATGAGCTAGACAGTTGAAATTTTCAGAGTAGGTTTGGGAGATAAATATCTCGGCTAAGTTCGTTACTGGGCAAAATCGAACAGATGGTTTCGGAGTAACAAAAAATTTTGTTTTTTTTTAAGAACAAATTCCAAATTAAATTTTTTTCAATAAGCAGTTTTACCATAAGAATCCAATGATATCATTTTTAACTCTAACAAGCTAATACTTTCGAAGATATGATTTTCCAAAATTTCAATGATAAATCGTATTTCACAGAGTGATATAATTATTCTATGTATGAATTGTCATAATGTCAATTTATTTTCCTGCGACATGACATTATCTAATCAATCGAAGAATTATGAGAATAAAGTGTATTCCGAAATGTGAGCGAAGTGAGAAAAATCTCAGTTGTTTGCTCCGAAATTAGTTTTTCTCAGAAAAGTCTTACATTTCGGTACGGAACATGAAGTAAGAGATCTGAGAGTAGTGAGACTGCTTTTCATCCATAGACATAGAATGCAAATAGAATGTAAATATTGAGAGCATAATTCTGCAGTTCGAGAGAGGAGAAAATTTGGTGAACGTAGATCAGGAAATTTTTGATCGATTACAAGTTAATTTTTCATTATTACTCTTCTTTGATACATGTTTTATGAAAAATCTACTATTTGTAGGTACTTTAAACCTGTTTTGGGCAATTGTCATACGGAACTTGTTGGCGCTCTAGTTCCTCGGAACTGAGTGCTTATCAATTTGCCTGTAATATTCGAATTTTTCGATGAAAATGGTCTTAAACGATTTGGTTCGACTCACTGATCAAGAATCCGAGGTCGAAATCGATTCTGTCCGGCCGGCCGGCCGGCCGTAGGCACGATAACTCTCGAACGAAAGGAGTTGGCAGATTGAAATTTGCAAGGTGGGTTTGGAGCGTAAATATCTCGGAAGAGCTGGTTAATGGGAGAAATCCATCAAGCGGTTTCGGAGTTATGGCCGATTTTAGTAAAAATATTTTTTATGAATATTTCCGAAACCGATCACTCGATCTATCTAAAATTTAGCATAAAATTGTAGAATCATGACCTTTATACGCATGTGAAGTTTTGTATTGACCAGATTACCGCAAAGTGTCAAAAAAAAATTTTGAAAATTTAAAAATAGTTTTTCTACAATAACTCGAACGGAATGAGCTAGGTAGTTGAAATTTTCAGAGTAGGTTGGGGAGATGAATATCTCGGTTAAGTTCGTTATTGGGCAAAATTGGCCAGATTTAATTCGATTTCTTCCATGGTGCAGTTCTCATTCTCAGATTGCTCATTTAATCTTGATAATTAAAATATTATTTGAATTGAATTTCCTTTATGATGCAGTTCTATCATAAGAATACATTGATATAATTCGCAACTCTGAGAAACCAATACTTTCGGAGATATAATTTGTCTGTTTGAACTAGAGCGCCAGAAAGCTCCTGTCCACAGGGCTTGAACCAATTTTTTTGTTAAATATCGTTTCTGATGTTTATGCAGAATTAACTGAGGATCATATCACTATAGAAGCAACTTCACTAATTTGTACAAATTTTCTATATTTCGACAACAATAACCTAGATACAACTGAAACCTCGGGGCTTCTTAGCTGAAGTTACTGCGGCTCTCAAATTAAGTTATCGAATAGAACGTTCAAGAAAAAGCAAATTCTGTAAAATCTTTTACAATAATCTTTTCAATTCAAATTAAACCTGAAAAACTTTCTATGAATGCCATATCAATAATATCCACAACAAATAACATTATGGTTTGAGGTATCTGTGTACTGTCCATAAACAGATATGTAAATTATTTGAAATAGTTATAAATATATTGTTATAAATATATTTAAAAGGCAAATGCAAAATACCTATATTTTTATTTTGCATTTGAAATACTTGTTTTTGATGCATTTCCTATTTCATTTGAAATATGTACTTTTTATAAATGTTTATTACCTATTTGTAAAATGCAAAGTCATGTTTTTAAATTTTTCAATTCATATTGCATAGTTTTCATTCTTCAATTCAAAAATACTAAATATATGAACGCATCCTACTTCAATGTTGGTGACAACAACAATAATGGTAACATTGCAAGTCAAACCCAAAAACTGAATCCTAATATATGTTTTTGAAGACTCTGATTCTTCAGCAGTCAGCATGATAAATATTCGAATAGTCCATTGGTATTTTGTTCCAATAGTCAATTATTTTTTTTACCACAAAATTCGAATTTAGAATACTATTCTAGATTCGAAATTTATCTTCGTGAACAATTTTTTTAACCTTCTCATAGCCGACGTGTTAGGTGATGTGTAAACGTTCATGCCCCTATGAGGGAGTTCCTTCTTTTCTCTCATAGGTGTCGTACGTGTCGAGAGCTACAGAACACTGATGAAGGTCAAGAAATCTGAAACGTGCCTGTTATTGCTCTCGACAGATCAATGTAATCTCTTGTTAGTTAATTCAATTTGTGTGCATATGTATCGATTTTAAGAAACCATTCCACGAGATCATATTGGCAGAACTTTCAGACTTGTTGATTGGTTAACAACGGTATAATCAGCCATTTTATTTTGAACTTTATTTTATTGTGGCTTCACAACCGTTACGTTCGCACTGTAATATCGAATTTGTCAATGACATTCATTATTTTCTCTTTGAATAAGAGTGGGTTAATATTTTACTAATTTTCGGAACAAATTTCTCATTTTCACTCGACCATCGCTGTAAGATTCTGATTATTCGAATCGAATTTCTTCTCCGGTCCAAAAATTCGAAAAAGGAAGCCATAAAACATCCGAGTTCAAAGCTGAATCGAACAGAATTACCATACTCATTTGAATGTTATGGGTTCAGAAATGGATCCGAATTAATTGGTCTCGGTGTTCATGTTCATTACGCATTCAAATTTGATTCCTAGCCATATCGTCTAACGCATTTACGTTGGTTTATACCGGATGAACGATAATTTATAAACAACGAATGGTTTTATTGGCACCTTGCCAAAATTTCGCATAATGGCGAATTAATCTTGGACTCAAATTCTGATTATGTGAAAGAGAAATAGAATATAAAGTGTTTATCTTCAATTTCAATGAAACGATTAAAAGTTGAAATTCGTCAATGCACGATTTATATACCAAATTTTAGAAATCCAGCGATACTTTCGGATAAAACAAATTTTGAAACACTCACGTGACTTAGTACGCTCGTTAATTTAATGATCAATATATTTCAATGATTTTTAACGCGAGACAGTATTTATTTTTTTTTTTGGCGCTCTTGTTCCTCGGAACAGAGTGCTTATCAATTTGCCCAAATGAATTTTTGGCTGAAAATGTACTTTGGTTCGACTGATCAAGAATCCGTGGTCAAAATCGTCCGGCCGGCCATTAAAACGATGACTCACGAAAGGAGTTGAGGATTGAAATTTGCAGGGTTGGGTTCGAGCGTAAATATCTTGGACGAGTTCGTTAACAAGCGAAGTCCACCAAACGGTTTCGGAGTTATGGCCGTTTTTAATAAAAACATTTTTTATGAATATTTCCGAAACCGATCACTCGATCTGTCTGAAATTGAGCATCAAATTGTAGAATAATGACCTTCAGTTTGCCGGAAAAGTTTTAAATTTTGTTTTTACATTAACTCTCGAACATAATGAGCTAGGCAGTTGAAATTTTCAGACTAGGTATGGGAGATAAATATCTCGGCTAAGTTCGTCATTGCGCAAAATCGGCCAGATGATTTCGGAGTAACGAAAAAAAAATTTTTTTTTACATTACAAATTTCAAATTAAGATGGAGTTTGACCATAGAACCATTGATATCATTTTCAACTATAACAAGCTAATACTTTCGGAGATGTGATTTTCCGAAATTTCAATAATGAATCGTTCTTCTATGTTTTTACAGAATGCTGCACTTAATTATTCTATCTATGAAATATTATATGATCTGTGTTCTTACATGTCAAAATTATTTCTGGTTCGTTATTCTTGATATAAAATACACCTCCTGTTCTAGAAATCAAAGTATTATTGAATGCAAAATGACCAATGAAATAACCTCAGCTATCGTAGAATTATGAGGATGATATGATATTATACTTTTAAGGTTATAATATAATGCCCATGGATAATCCATATGATGATGGAAATATATTCTTTGGTAGGATACATAATCAAATTGGGTTCAGAATATCTCCAGTAAAAACAAAACTGCAATATTGTCTCAGTTTTAATTGATATAATATAATTTTCAGAGTATATATTTGAGGAATGAATATCTCGTATAAGTTAGTTATTGCGGGGAATCAGTCTGTTTGAATTTAATTTCTAGCGTAAGAATGCATTTATATCATTCCCAGAGACAAATAATTTCGGTGATATGATTTGTCAAAGTTTGAACAAGAGCGCCAAAGCTCCCGTCCACAGGGCTTGAACCAATTTTGATAACTTCTTCAGTTTCAGACGAGTTCTTGTCGTTTGATTTTGATTCATAATTTGAAAATTTGTTGCAATAATGCCTAGACATAATCTTAGTGCGGATAAAGCCAAAGGGCAATTAATGAAAGCGTAGTTGCCCAGTTCGCCTATCGGTATCGACAAACTCGAGCCGTGCCTGTAAGACCGAGAAGTGGACGCCCAAGATCTACCACCCCTGCACAAGATCGGTTTCTGACTGTGTCTACCCGTAGGAAGCCTTTGAGTACCTGTCGTATCATGCGCCTTCTGAACGCTACTGGTGCGTTGGTTTCGATTGAAACAGTTCGTCGAAGATTCCAGACGTTAACATTCAACGAGGTGAACTGTGGCTAAAGAAGACACACGGTGAAAGATTCATTGATTTTAACCATCAACAAATATTCCGCGTGAGCCGAGCTAGGTCTCCCCATCGCTCAGAGGTCCTCCAAAGAGGAAAGCGTCATTCAAGGGCAAACACGAACCGCGGTTTCATGGTTGTTACCAATCATCAGCGTTATTTTGCACCCTGAATGAACAACCGAAGGAGTTCTAGGAAATTTAATTCCATCAGTTGCGAACCGGTAGGGAGAGAATCCCATTTACATTCTCGACGACTGTGTTCGGGAATGGACACATCCTCTGGGCCCAGAAATCGCAAATCGGTTCAGGAAGTTCATCCGTTCAGAGGTGGTAAAGTTACTGTTTGGGAAGGCTTTTGTTTCAAAGGACGTACAAAATTGTTGGTACTTGATGCTACCACGAATGCGCAGATTTACGTAGAGCAAGTCATTGACAATATTATTCCTTTGTTTAATGCTGCTATTGGTCCAAATTTCTCATTTTTGGGACGATAATGCGCCACCTCAACGTGTGAGAATTGTCGATGAAGCTCTTGAAATCCATGGTATTCCACATTTGGCCCTGCCCCCTCGTCCGCCAGACTTCAATGCCATTGAACACGCCTGGGATCAGCTACAAAGAGCTTTGGATTGTCATCAACCACCACCTCCATATACACTTCAAGAACTCGGCTTTTACCACAACTCTGGAGAGAAATTGATCAAGGCTACTTCAGCAATCTGATCGAAAGTATGCAAAGGCGTTGTCAGGCTGTGGTTGCTGTTCGAAGAGGCCATACTCTTTACTAAACTTTATTTTTTCGATTTTTTGAGTGAACTGATTTTGCTCTAATGAAAAAAGAATGAGTTAGATAAGTGAGTAAACATTTAGATTTCTCATATCTAAAAATTTGGGTGGAAAAAATGGAAACTTTTGAAACAGTCCCAAAATTTCTGAACTTCCTCAACTTTTGTGGAGCAGTATAGGTACATCCCAAATGTATTGCTTATCAAAATAGACTTCTGAAGCGGAGAATCAGAATTCGCCACCAACAGTGTCACCCTTCACCGGCGTTTCCAGTCGGGTTTCGCATACTCGTCTATACGTGTTCATTCATAATCATGCAGGAACCCACATACACGCGAAGTGTATTCAAGAGACTGGTGCTCGAGGTACTCCGCGCTATTAATAGGATTTATTCAAGCTGTTCAGGTGCGTTCCATACCAGTTCGAGACTCGTTTTCTGCTATATCGGGAATATAACACCTACGAAACGATCCGATAATATATAAGTTTCTAATTTTGAAGCGAGTACGGTTATACCGTCTCGAATTACATGCGTTATGCCGTAATAACTGACTCGGTTAATGCGGTTTCTCTCATGGCGATTACTGTTCGATATGTCGTTGTCCTGAATTTTGGTTCATTAGTCGCCAAAGTCGAGTTGATCGGGGGCGACAGCATCCAGCTATGAAGGGCTTTAAGAAATGAGCAGTATCATTGAAGGGAACACATCCCCACTCAGGTGATTCACTCCATAGAGCAGCGTACAGAGAATATGAGAGATAATCTGTGTGTCAAAAATGGACGCTCATGTTTTACCATAAGCCAACCACTTGAAATAGATGCATAGAATACATGGTGAAGACACTCTTTGACATATTTTCGGCCGAATTGCGGTCCAAATACTGTCAAAATACAAGGATTTTGTTCTACTTCAGTTTTCGCCGATAGATGCCGGCAGTAGAAATTTTATGGACAAAATTATCGACATGTCAAATTAAATTTGAATCTTTGTTTATCTTGTTTCTTGTGGAAAGTCGTACCGTTTGCTGTGATTTAGTATTCTGAGTATTTTGTTCAACGTCCTTGTTTTCCGCGCCGAAAGTAAGCCAAATGTTTGCTGTGTGAACACTGAACGAGTATCCAGAACCATTTTAATCAAATACTATTTTCATTTATTACTCGGAAACCACTGGGCCGATTATGCCCATGACGAACTCGTCCGTCATATTGGGATGCGCCACCTACCCTGAAAATGTCAAGTCGCTAGCTCTTTTCGTTCTCAAGTTATCGTGGCAACGGCTGGACGGCCGGACGGACAGAATCAAATTTGACCTCGAATTCTTCATTGGGGAGTCGAACTTAATCGTTTGAGACCATTTTCGTCAAAAAATTCGAAAGTTACAGACACTTGGGCAAAACTATAACGCGATGTTCCCCAGAACATACGCGCAAAAAGGCATAGTGTAATAGGGGTTTAAGTTAGTAGGCTCATATTGCATTAAACATTCTGAAAATTTTAGGCACACCTGCATGTCGTTCGATGTCATCGTTTCACCCGACAAAACACGAAATTGCTGCAAGTGTGGTACAATCCGGCCTTCTAGCCCCCCAAGACCCCACACAATGAAAGATCTTTCTGAAAATCGAACTATTTCTTTTGTATATCCCCATTCCCGGGAACTTTACGGGTCCGTAAAATTGAATTTACGGTTGGCGGAACGGCTCGTGAAATGTGATCAAGAACACCACATGCACGCGGTTCGAATTAAATCTTGACGTTTTACGTTCATTATCTCGGTTCATTTCGAGATTCGAATTAGATTCCAAGCACTCATTTTGGAGATGACAAGTGGAACAAAATACAGGGTTCGGATAAAGTATGGAACCAAATAAATATCTTTTTTCGGCAACCGTCCGGGAAGTGCCCACTTCCCGGACGCTTTTTCTTTGAGAAAGAAGCATTTCCCGGCCTAGTCCGGGAAGTACGTACTTCCCGGACTAGGCCGGGAAGAATCACGTCGTTTTGGTCATTGTAAATACATTATGAAAACCTCGTTCGGAACGACGGTATTTGCGGGAACGCGAAGACGAGATTCGAAATTAGTCCGTAGCTGAGCCCGTTTTTCGATTCACTCTTTCGTTTTCCCGGAAGAACGATAGGAAAATGTGACTTTTCGGCGAAAATCGACGAACTTCTGACGTTTCACGTATTTCTGTGGCGAATTTTAACGCGGCTCCTTCACGGTCGACGTTTTCGGTCAGAACGAGCGATTAGAAATGTCAAATCGAATTTGAATTTCGAACCGAATCGGTCGAAAACCTTCGAATAGTCTAGAAAAACACGGTTGCCGAAAAAATATTGTACGCAACACGCCCGAAAAAGGTTTTTTTGGACTCATAGACTTCCAGGACTCGCTTACGCTCGTCCTAGAATTTTGTCTATTCGTCCAAAAAAACCCTATTTTCCGGACTTGTTACGTAAATTACTATTTTCGGCAACCGTCCGGGAAGTGCCCACTTCCTGGACGCTTTTTCTTTGAGAAAGAAGCATTTCCCGGCCTAGTCCGGGAAGTACGTACTTCCCGGACTAGGCCGGAAGAATCACGTCGTTTTGGGCATTGTAAATATGAAAATCTTGGTAGGTATATTTTTGATAAATGAAGTTACCATAGCACTGAGAAAACGGCTGACAGTTCATATAAAATTAGTTGTCAACATGTGATATTTTCTGTTCTGTTTAATTTGACTAAGAATCAAAATATATAAAAAAGAAATGTGTCGTCTCATTGATTTGTTATTCTACACGGTTGCCGAAAAAATATTGTACGCAACACGCCCGAAAAAGGTTTTTTTGGACTCATTTTTGTCTATTCGTCCAAAAAAACCCTATTTTCCGGACTTGTTACGTAAATTACTATTAAACGAAGTAGACGATATTTGTGAAACTTTGCAAGAAAATAAAATGACGTTTAAACACATCCGATGCCATACTTTTTGTTTCACCAAAAATACCCTCAAATTTTTTAATTGAAATGGGACAGCCTGCATATCTTTGCAGCTTTCAGTAGATCCTGTTATTTCGAATTAGCACATATTAAACTTGGTGGAAATAATTTCTAAAAACTAGAAAAAAAATCACTTTTAAGTTGAATAGGTGATTTTATCCACTTTAGACTAATGCGAATAAAAATTTAAACAAAATATCTTCAAGTGTCCAGAATGTTCGCCGTTCACCTCCTGGCAATATACAAGCCTATTAATAAATTCGTAAGCCACTATTTCCAAGACTTTCCACTTATTAGTTCACATTCATTAATAATTATTAGTCTCAATTCATAAAATAATCTTAGTTGTCTTACGCAAATACGCCGTGATTCTAGATAACCCCAAATAAAAAAATCTATCGGGTTCAGATCCGGAGAACTAGCAGGCCACTCTATGAATCCTTTACGTTCACCATCGATTTGGAAAATTCAGATATACAAAATTACTAACCCGTTGATCATAATGTTGAAACCAAAAATTTTGTGGTAAATACCCATTCTGTTGAAGTAAAGATATAATTTGGTTATTCAGAAGATCAAATGGCTTGTCACGATTCTTCCGTTTACCATTAATGATTAAATGGTTTCTTTCTGGGTTTTCTCCCCCAAACACTGACAAATATTTATTGAAATAAAATGTATTATTTTGTGAACTGCTTCTGCGTAAGAAACACAAGATAATAAATAAACAATAACGAAACGACATCAACGATGAAACAACTATTTCGTAACGTTTCGGAGTCTAAATCACACTCCTTCCTCAGACACTTACCGAAAATCTTCAGAATTATTTTTTGTTGATTTGCTATTCTGAAATTCGAGAATTGTCACGTTGTTTCATCGTTGATGTTGTTTCGTTATTGTTTGTTAGGCAACATTGTTCGATGTATTGCTATTGACAAATATCTTGTGTTTCTTACGCAGACGCAATGCACACAGATTTTTATTTAATAGATATCTTTCAGAGTTTGGGAGAGAAAACCCAGAAAGAAACCATTTAATAATGAGTATACCTCCCACAGTATCCTTTAATGATTATATAAAAATGTGGGAAAGCCCTGTGGACCGGAGCTTCGGCGCTCTTGCCCAATCTTTTACAAATCATATCTACGTAAGAATTAGATACTCAGAGTTGGGAATGATATCAATGGAATATTATGATAGAAGTTCATACATCATGAAAGAAATTAAAATCCCTTTGCATCTTATCTTTATATGACGATCCAATTTTGGCTACAAGTGTTTCAAAACTATCAGGAGTCATTCAGAAAAATTGAGTAATTGAAATATCCAGTTTTATTTTTGAAACAAATCTAATGTAATCAGTACAGAGAGAACTCTAACCAGAATACTGCCTTTCAAAATACCAGAATCGATTTCCTAGTTTGAAGCAGACGCGAACGTTCAGCGCCAGTGGGTGAACGGTCAATTTGCATAAAACGGCCAAAATCATAAATTCATACTCACCGTGACAGAGAAAATAGCGGGCGCTCGTACAATTCGACACATCGATATTGTAAGATCGGGACTATAGTAAATCTCGAAAATTTACATTTTCGGGAGAAAGTAGCTCGCTTGTTTTGACGTTTACGAAAGATGGTGTCGGAAGATTTGTTTAGTGATTCCTGATAATGTCGGATGTACAGGTTGTTTTGCACATATCGACATATTTCGATGCAGATAAGTCCAAAGGAAAGTTATATATGTTGTTCGAGTAGCTGAAAGGAAGAGTTCATCTCATAGAAATAATTTAGAATGTTCTCTGCAGGTAGCCAACATATGGACACTATCTGTAGGTATAAAAGGGTATAATTCTATTTAATCCGAAGTACAAGATCGATTTTGTTAAAATTTTGGAAAATTGTCGCAAGACAAATTAAATAATTCAATTCGTGAAAAGCTATTTTTGGCGCTCTAGTTCCTCGGAACTGAGTGCTTATCAATTTGCCCAAATGTCTGTAATTTTCGAATTTTTCGATGAAAATGGTCTTAAACGATTTGGTTCGACTCACTGATCAAGAATCCGTGGTCGAAATTCATTCTGTCCGGCCGTAGGCACGATAACTCTCGAACGGAATGAGCTAGACAGTTGAAACTTTCAGAGTAGGTTTGGGGGATAAATATCTCGGCTAAGTTCGTTATTGGGCAAAATCGGACAGATGGTTTCGGAGTAACAAAAAAAAAATTTTTTTTTAGAAAACAAATTCCAAATTAAATTTTTTTCAATAAGCAGTTTTACCATAAGAGTCCTTTCATATAATTTTTAACTCTAACAAGCTAATACTTTCGGAGATATGATTTTTCAAAATTTCAATGTAAATCGTATTTCTACGTTTTCACACAATGATAGAATTATTCTGTGGGTATTCTATGAATTGTTATAATGTCAAATTATTTTCCTGAGACATGACGTTGTCTCATTGTCATTGATTCCAGCAATCCTATAAATATGAGAATTCTAATTTAATATCATACTTTTTGTTGGTTGATATTTTCATGCCGATGGTCAATCCATATGATGATGGGAATGGTAATGGTAAGTTAATAATATTGAGTTCAGAATATCTCCACTAGAAACAAAACTGGAATATTGGTGTATTGGAGTAGATTTGAGGAAAGATATATATTATCGTTCATCATAGAATTGAGGAATGAATATCTCGGATGAGTTCGCTGTTGGGTAGAATTCGTCTATTGGTTTTGGATTGATAATTTTTGGCACTCTTGTTGAATTTAAATTCTTCTATGATGTTTGAATTAAATTTCTGCTAAGATGAAGTTCTAAATTTCAATAATGAATCGTACTTCTATGCTTTCACAGAATGCTATAAATATTCTATCTAAGCTTTATTATATGATCTGTGTTCATACTCGTACATTTCATCCTGTTCTATAAGAGAGAGTCAAATTCATTTCAGCTATTTTAATTTGGTTTCTTCCATGGTGCAGTTCTCATTCTCAGATTGTTCATTTAATCTTGATAAATAAACTATTATTTGAATTGAATTTCCTTTATGATGCAGTTCTATCATAAGAATACATTGATATAATACTCAACTCTGAGAAACCAATACTTTTGGAAATATAATTTGTCTGTTTGAACTAGAGCGCCAGAAAGCTCCTGTCCACAGGGCTTGAACCCATTTTTAGATTTAGCTTTGCTTATAAATGGCAAAAACCAGGTTATACTACGTACGAAAGGTTCCTATTCTCATAAATTCTGAAAATTCAAATTAATTCATCTAGTGTTCTGTGCTTAGAGTTGAGCGCCTCAGCCACTCACAACATTATTGTCTCAAATAATAAACCTTAGACACCAATGAAAGAAGAACGATTAGTTTTGAAGTACATATATGTATTGTTGTAGAATAATATTTCTAAATTTTCTAATGTTATCACAATTAATTGTACATCAACTTATGGCTTCGGCCTTGACACAATTTAATTGATATTAAATTAAAATGTTTAAAATAATATCAATTAAATTCAGTCAGACCATTCAGTTAATGTCAAATTAATTGTGATAACATTAGAGAATTTACAAATATTATTCCATAACAATACATATACTTCATAACTTAATTTGTGCATCTTTCAAAGGGAGGAAGTTACTCGTTTTTTATTTTTTTCTAATCTAACTTTTTGAATAAGCATGAAAGTGATAACATTTCTAAATAGAAAATGATGAGACCTTTCAAACGATGTATCATAAGCCTATACTTCCTATTTGAAAAATTTGGGGTTGAACATGTCTTTAGAAGGAAAAGAAAGTTTTTTTGGCCAAATTTCTATATTCCTAAAAATACAGGTGCCAGCCCAAATGAAATAAATCGGGCCATTTCGATTTTCCCCGTATATTTAAAACGTGATATTTCTGATTTGAAAACATTGTTTTTAATTGTTCACTAAAATAGGCTTATTTAACTAACTCCCTATCATTTACCATTTTCTAGATGTCAATAGTTGTACGACATAAAAAATACGGACAGTATAATGAGTATTCTAATGCTTAGTCTGACAAGAGTTTCTGCAATATTCATTTTTTCGCGAATTACGAAGGAACGCGAAATATCCAATACGTAAACACAAATATACAAAATCGGTATATTTCAAATAGGAAATACTAAACCCCTGTGTAAAATTTGCAACATTTTTGTACATGAATTTCTCTCCAATAGTTTTGGATTTGTGCTCTGGATGGCATACATCGAAATTTTTGAATTAAAAAATTGAATTTTTGTTATTATAAAATTGAAAATTGAAATCTACATGTCAAAACTATAAAAAATTTGAGGGGAATAGAATTTTTTTTTATCTTAAGATTTGTCAGCTGGATTTAATATACATAGCAACATTACCTGTCTGCCGGACAGAATATTTATTTGAATCTTCTGAATTGATTTAATTTAACCAGATTGATTGACCATTAGGATTGAAAACAGGGGAGTCTTACTTTATTACTATGGTTGTAATAAATTTGAAATATTCGAGGATGTACGCATAAGGAAATAATAAACCTTCACCTTGAGTTTGCAGCCTTAGGCAGGATAAAATGGTGTTATATACAGGGTGAGTCTTTGAGTTGTACATTAATTTCAACCATAGATTCCTCTCATCAAATAAAACACTTTCTCCATTTACCGTTTTTCCAGATTTGGCTCAGGTAAAATGTTACAAACGTTTCAAGATTTCACAATGTGATCCTATACTTCTGCATATAAATTATCTATGACTTTTATGGTGAATAACAAAAGGTTCTGCAACGTAGCTAACAGCTTGATTCTAGGATTCCGAAACTAAGAGTCAGATCCATAAGAGAGTGGAATTTCTGGAATTTCAGATTTTATAACATTCAATGAAGAATATTCCGAAAACAGTGCGTTTAAGGAGAAACGATGAAATGAAGAATGGGGTAATTTTCCAAAATTACTGAATACATATTCTTGATGACTCAAGATAAACTCCATTGGATTTCTTTATGCTTAATTTCATTTTGTGGAAAGAGGAACAAATTATTATTGGGGAATATGTGTGTATAAGTTACAAAATTAAAAAAATGGGTTCAAGCCCTGTGGACAGGTGCTTTCTGGCGCTCTAGTTCAAACAGACAAATTATATCTCCGAAAGTATTGGTTTCTCAGAGTTGGGAATTATATCAATGTATTCTTATGATAGAACTGAATCATAAAGGAAATTCAATTCAAATAATGGTTTATTTATCAAAATTAAATGAGCAATCTGAGAACGAGAACTGCACCATGGAAGAAATCAAATTAAAATAGCTGAATTGAATTTGACTCTCTCTTATAGAACAGGATGAAATGTACGAGTATGAACACATATCATATAATAAAGCTTAGATAGAATAATTATAGCATTCTGTGAAAACATAGAAGTACGATTCATTATTGAAATTTAGAAAAATCATATCTCCGAAAGTATTAGCTTGCTGGAGTTGAAAATGATATCGATGGATTTTGATGGTGAAACTGCCTCTTACATAAAAATTGAATTTGAAATTTGTTGCTTAAAAAAAAATTTTTTTTTTCGTTACTCCGAAACCATCTGGCCTATTTTGCCCAATAACGAACTTAACCGAGATATTCATCTCCCTAACCTACTCTGAAAATGTAAACTTAGGCATTTTCAGAGTAGGTTCATTCCATTCGAGAGTTATTGTAGAAAATTTTTTTAATTTTGAAATTTTTTTTTACACTTTGCGGTAACCTGGTCAATACAAAACTTCACATGCGTATGAAGGTCGTGATTCTGCAATTTGATGCTAAATTTCAGATAGATCGAGTGATCAGTTTCGGAAATATTCATAAAAAATGTGTTTTACTAAAATCGGCCATAACTCCGAAACCGCTTGATGGATTTCACCCATGATTTCACGAAGTTAACCGAGATATTTACGCTCCAAACCCACCTTGCAAATTTCAATTCTCTAACTCCTTTCGTTCGAGAGTTATCGTGCCTACGGCCGGCCGGACCGGCCGGACAGAATCGATTTCGACCTCGGATTCTTGATCAGTGAGTCGAACCAAATCGTTTGAGACCATTTTCAGCCAAAAATTCAAAAATTACAGACATTTGGGCAAATTGATAAGCACTCAGTTCCGAGGAACTAGAGCGCCAAAAAATATATTTTTCATCTTTTTACCTGAACCGAATCCGGTAGATGGAAGAAGTGTTTCAATTGATGATCTATGATGTACATATCTATGAATGTACAACTTAAAGACACACCCTGTATATCTTTCTGGGAATTTGGTCAGTATAGTTTACTCAACATATGGCAATGAAATAAAATATATCCTCAAAGTTTTCATCAATTCCTTGAAGTCATAAATTCCCTGATACCAATTTCCGAGTTCATGTTCAACGAAATAACGAATGTTAATGAATAAAGCGCGGCATTATTTCCCGAATTTTTTCTTGTTCGAACATTCGCTGGAGCGTTTCATTACTCGTTTCTCGAGTTCTTATTCTTTTCGGAATCCAGTTATGCCGACGATAATTCACCGAGCGCTCTTAAGCGGCCGACAAAAGAATATTCTCGCAATTAAAGAATACGATTGCTGTTCTAGACCGATATATACGCTTTCGCTGTTCCGTGATTTGGGGAACTTAGTAATGTATCGCGAAATTTGAAACGGTTTTGGGTCGCGATATTTGATAAACGATAGTAGGTATACTTGATCGTGCGTGAGTAAAGAAGTTCACACGAGAATCGAGAAACATTCAACAGGTTACTGACATTGGGATTTCTACAATTCGGATTTTCGTGGCAAAAAAATTATTTATTGAATTACTTTCTGTAATTTGCGAGTTTTCAATCGAAATTCGTTTCAGAGCGTTAGATTGGATAGAGAAAGAATCCATAAATTGAAAAACAGGGCGCGGCAGCATAATTTTCCCTTTAAACAACTAAATAAAACCCATTGTTCGAATCATAAATTTTGTTTTTTGAAATGTAGGCACATAACTGAAGTTTTGTTTTACTTAGTTTTTGAAGATCAAATTATGTAGGTGACGTCCCCTATTCTCCATACACTGCGGCCTACAAATCTTTTGATTCATACATGGGTTTTATTATTTTATTAGTTCTTGGTGCGCTGTCCACCTGAACTGAGTGCATATCAATTCGTCCAAATGTTTGTAATTTCCGAATATTAGGGCGATAATGGTATCAAACGATTAGTCACTGATCAATAAGCCGAGTAAAATTAATGAATTATCCAATGATGTCGAAATTTTTGCAACTGCTTAAAAATTTTTACAACTTTCCGAAGAATGGGACAAACTGCGTACTTACATATTTACGTTGTTAAATTCAATAGAAATAAAAGCTTTTCAAAATGCCGCTCGACAGTGAGAATCACCTTAAATTGGTACCGGATGGTTTGTTTTATGACATACTCCAGTCAGCGAAACTGAAACATCTAGAGAGCTACCCGCTTTGGGATAACATCGATCGGATCAATATTGATGAAGATATTAGAGAAATATCGTAACATTTCAACGATCGACATGTGCTGGTTCATATTTTCGCACTCGACAAAGAAAGTTGTCAACAGTTTTGATTTTTGACATGCTTAGATAGAATTTAAAGAATCATGACGTGTTATACAGGGTGTAACTAAATAAGTGTAAAATATTTAAGGGGGTGATTCCTCATCGAAAAAAAGATAGGATCTTTCATATTAAGAAACTTCTTTGGAACATCCTTTGTTAAGATACAGCCCCTTAAAGGGGGTACAGAAAATTTGTTTACTAATTTTTTTCACAAGTACTAAAAAAGTCACAATATTGAAATTAACCTGATATTTTCTAATACCAAAAAGACACTTAGCCAGTAATTTATTTGGTTTATCCCATGGTTGTAAGGGGTGGAAAACGCAACCCCTAAACTTTATTTCCAATGTAACTTTTTGTCTTATTATTTGTTTACCATTTTAAAATGTATTTCCGATAACCTGTTTCATTCTAAACAAAAAATGTTTCTTGAATTTTTTGCCCAAAATAAACCAGATCGCAGCAAAACATTATTTTACGAACAACTACAGAGATACATCGTCATAAATGCGATCTGGATTTATTGTTACCATGGGATAAACTAAATAAATTACTGGCTAAGTGTCTTTTTGGTATTAGAAAATATCAGATTAATTTCAATATTGTAACTTTTTTAGTGCTTGTGAAAAAAAATATTGAACAAATTTTCTGTACCCCTTTTAAGGGGCTGTATCTTAACAAGGGATGCTCCAATGAAGTTTCTTTATATGAAAGATCCTATATTTTTTCGATGAGGAATCACCCTCTTAAATATTTTACACTTATTTAGTTACACCCTGTATAGATAGCGAAATGTGCCGATTAGGACCGTTCTCGAACGGGAAACATGGCAAAAATATGATATGGATATGAGGGATAAAAACCGTTGAATAGTATGTAAGATGATTGGTTAAAGCTTTTGAAATCATAGCATTGCTCTTTTTCGTTTTTTTTTCATTTCAATTGAAATAATAACTTTGATGAATGATATATGCCGAGTGTACCAGTATACATGTTCCAATGGATTATCTCAGCCATTCCAAGAGATAAAAATTTGAAAATTGTACGATTTTCAATTCGTTCAAGGAACCTTCAACTGAAAAAAACAAAAATTGAAAGTCACTTTCGGTTTGACCGGAAGAGACTTTTTTATCTCAAATAGTACCCTATATATTTTTGGCAATTTTTTAATTCTACTCAAAATTAGCTTTCCAATGATGTATCACACTGTATTTTACATTTGATTTAAGGGAGTCAATTGAAATTTCAAATTGAAAGAATTTCAGTATATGCTACGATACTGTGTGTAATCTTGATCTTGACTTAATCCGTGTGTGCCGTACAATCTATCTTCAAATGGAGCGATGAGATGGTCTGCAAGATCTCCAGATTTAACACCGCGAGATCAACCTCCTTTGGGGATATTTGAAAGATCGTGTGCACCAAGATCTAAAAAACAAAATAAGGAATGCATATAGAGCCCTTAATGCTGAGTTGTTGAGAAGTGTTACTTCGCGTGAACTAGTCCACCGAGTCCACCGACTGAAAGATGTAATGTATTGTGTAGAAGCAGATGGTCAACATTTCGACCATATGCTTTAGTTATTATAGGTATTTTTTTACCCCCTTTTTTTTAATTTTTCGTTTCTTTTACCTACTATTCATTCTTTGTTTAACGTTCGGTAAAATACATAGTTGATTTCAACTTGAGGAAGGTTTTTTTTATTCATCTCGATTTTTGAAGTCAAAATCAAGATTACACAAAATATCGTAGCCTACTGCAATTCTTTCAATTTGAGTCAGACTCAGTCAGAGTCACTTCCGGTCTAACCGAAAGTGGCTTTGAATTTTTATTTTTCTCAGTTGAAGGTTCTTTCAACGATTTGAAAATCATAAAATTTTCAAATTTGTATCTCTTGAAATGGCTGAGATATACCATTGGAACATGAATACTGGGACACCCGGTATACTGAATTTAAGTCGATTTTTCAATAAAATTACCTGAAACGTGAATAATTTCGTATATAATTAGTTATTTTACGAATTTCAATTCCGGGTGATACAATAGTATGATTGGACTGATTTGTGTTCTTGCGCCATCACAAACAAAACACTGTTTATTTTCGACCAAATAGTAAATGTATGTATTCGAACACCACCACAAACGCAGCCCTGTTTATTTTCGACCCAATAGTGAATGTATGTATTTGAGTCGAAACTATAATCGTTTGAGATTGAGACCATTCTCGGCCAAAAAGTGGACCAGGTTTTTTGGACGCTTGTTTTAACAGTCGAATTTATAATCTTGAAAATATTGGGTGAGTTCAGTACCTTGATGGGTGACCACTCTGGCCATAAATTTGAAAAAACGGCCTAAGTTCCTGGCCACAGTGCTTTTCCAACTGTTAATAAACGGGGTTATGCTGCTTCACCCTGTACATCTGTCCGTCCGACGGTTCGCAAGCTCGATATCCTTCGAGAGAAAAAGCTCGTCTGCCTCAAAAATATCCATAGATGAAGAAGCATTTTGATAAAGTCATAACTGAATAATCAAAGATTTGACAGCCCGAGGAAAGGGAAACCTATATAACCTATCTGGTGCCCCACATGGAAAAGTGTAAGTAGATCGCCTATATGGAGTAGGAAGAGGGTGGTTGATAAAACTGAGCCTTGGGGCACTCCAGCACTCACGCTGGACCCCGGAACTGACACCATCCACGACAACATGAATGCACCTGTTTCCTCGTCCACTCGGACATACCTTTGGGAAAACCATATGAAGATCGAAAGCTTTGAATATGTCCAGAGCAGTATATCTCTGCGTTTTCCATAGTACTGAATAATCCTTGTCCACACTTGCGTCACATAGCAGAGGAGGTTACCGGATGATCAGTGTTTGCGAAAGCCATACTGGCTATCACTGATGACACCTCTTCTCACCAGGTATCTAACCATTTCGAGATTGATAGCTGCTTCCATGAATTTCGATTGATATTATCACTATTGTGAGGTAGTTTGATCGAAAAGACTTCCTCCCCTTCTTTGGTATAGGCTGAACTCGTGCACTTCGATGAATTGGGGAATAGTCTTCGCTTGTATGGACAAGGTGGATATCTTACAGAGAACTGGGGTAAGCTGTGGTGAACACCTTTTGAGCACTATTTGTATCTCTCATATCCTTCGACACGCCACTTCTGTAGTAGATCTACGGATCGAACGAAGCTCCGGCCTCTGTTAGCTCTCACGTTCGTGATTCACTACCCATGTCAACGGAGCCTTATGTCAACGGAGCCTTATGTCAACCGAGCCTTATGCCAATGGAGCCGTATTTCTATTCAGCGGTATTTTGTACATTCCCAGTTTGAAATACTGATCAGAAGCGATGCAAAATCATGATGTTTCATCCACCATATCCACAGATATGACTGATGGAACTTTCTTCAATTCGGAAGGTGAAGAGGCCATTAACGAATGAAGAATATTTTGGCACCACATTTAAGATACGAAGAAGCTCAATTCAGCACAACAATTGCGTTCTAGGAGTGCTTCGAAAAATATCAAATAGGCCTTCCCCATAAGATGCCATTAAAATTGATGAACAAACATAGATATCGTAAGCAGAAACTACTATAATATGTGAGTAACTGTATATAACTACCATAAACATACTATTATTTTAGATTACATAAATTATACGAAGTTGCAAAGCTTTATAGTTATCATAACACATTGTTCAACATACTGCGCTTGCGATCTAATAGATTTACTGGAAAACGGTTTAAGCAATTAGTCCGACAGCAGGACTAATTTTGGACTATTACTCTGGAATCCTCATCGCGTCAACGAGAAAAAATGGCCGGAACAGTAAATCGCATCGTCAAAAGAACTGTATTATTAAAATACACCGGGCATTTCACCAAACAGACCACGGCTATAAATCAGAATTTATATTGCCATGTGGGCAGATTACGTTTTCGAATTGTAAATCATCTCCGAAGTCAGTCATTTAATACTGTGCCGTAAAGTTTTTCGAGCGATTTTCTCCTTCGACCGGAGAATGCACAAACAACAGCCATATTGTAAGCACAAAGACTGCTGAACTGAAGGCGAAAGCTACAAACAAAACGATCAGGGTCGGTCGGCTGGAGAACCAAAGAAGAAATTTTGAACTCATAATACTTTGAATTCTATTCGGTTTGTCAGTATTATTTTGAATGAAATAAAATGTTGTTACAGATACGGATGAAGTGTTTGCTATCAAACACTCGAAAACTGATCAACAATAATAGGCATTACTGAAAACTAGTTAATTAATTCTTGTGATATCAGGATGGCGAACGTGTGGATATTTCAGGAAGAGTTTTTTTTCACCAGATAAAGGTGACTAACGCATATTATGCAGAAATAGTTATTATCCTGCTATAGGTACAGGGTGTTTGTAGATTAATTCTAAAGTTTTTAGGAGGAAAAACTTCGAAAAACTTGAGGGGGGTCTTTCAGGTAATTTTTCCTTTCAAGTAATCCTTTGAAATTGAGGAAACCACCTGTATATTAAAGTAAATTAAACAATAAAATAATTTATTCGACTTTATTTGACACCTGCCTTCTTGATGTTAATTAATCTGAATAAATGTATACATGTACACATTTATTCATATTAATTAATATCAGGGAACTTAGTTTTTCCACAAATCATAACCTCTGTTGATTTATGTAGAGATCCTCAGTGATATTTAATTTGTTTGCAATAAAACTAACAATTTTAGGTGAAAAGGGGCAGTATATGAAACAATTGCATATTGAAATTGTCTTCTTTGCTCAATTAACGAGGTCCACCGCACTCAGAAGGTCTCTTATGACCCTTGTAAAGGGTGTTTCGACATCAGATATGGTTGGCATTAAATCTGAAGGCTTTGCCAAGAGGTTTGAGTCCAGTTGGTCCAGTAGCCTCATCAGTAAACCCTTACTTTCTGTCCTGCAGGAGACAAATAGCGTTTTATCATGATAAAACGCTATTTGTCAAATTTTTCGGATAACCAATCCTTGTCCTTGACTGGAGTATTCGGGCATCAAACCTACCCAGCAAATTCCGAGTCTCTAAGTTGCTTCTAATGAAAATAATCGTGTCAACGGACGGAGACAATTGAATTCGACTGCAGATCCTTGATCAATAGTTCAAATGGACACGATTGAGACCAAAGTTCGACTCGAAATTCGAAAATTACGGACATTTGGGCGCAGTGATAGCGAAAGAAATTTGTGTATTGTATTATTGTATTCATACCGAAGACAACTATCCGGTTGCAAGAAGTACATTGACAGTAATAAATAACCAGCAGATCAATTGTTCCGCTTGGAAAATTTCATGAGCATTGAAATTTTATACACCCACTTGATGTTTGTGTATCAAACCGAATAATAGCCACTTCTTTTAGCCATTGTTCTATCGGAGTACACAAATTGAAATTGAATGCAATACGGAATTGATGAAGATAGATAATATACATGTATGTGCTATTATCTGACCAGCATCGCATATGATAAGCCAGGATTTGGATTGAACAAGGTCAACTTGATGATTTCTATTCCTCATAATAAAATATGGGCCACTAAATCATGCATGAAAATGGCAACAATGTATTGAATAACGAATTAGTCAACTGATAAATTCATGAAAGACTAACACTTTCAAAAATATGAATAGAATAGATAATGGATTCGGGGAGGATTTTGTTCAACTCGTGTTCTCAGTTCTTGAAAAAATTGAGGTTTTCCTGTCGATTTTCCCTTGTTAACGTTTCCAGTCTGCATAAATCTGTCTTTCAGAGAAGATTCTAAAATCTTAACACCAGGATATTTCGCCAGATATTCATTTTTACAGGCCTCTACAAAGTAAATCCATTCACCATTGATTAATATACCATTGCGGTAATAGGACATCACAATATATGTGTTTTGTACTAAATAATAAGTCTATTGCAGATTTCAAAAATTTGGAAACTGAAGTCTCACGAATTGAAAAAAAAATCTTGAGAATTGACAATAATTCAATATTGGCTGTCAGTTTAGAATGTCTATGATTACAATCTTTTATACAGACCGTGTATATTTAATCAATTTCAAACCCCACTCTCTAAACCATATAAGGACGCAATAAGGACTGAGACGTGTACCGAGCAATTAATATATCGAGTAACCATTCGATTATTGAAACCTCTCGAGAACCTATATATCGATTATTGAAATCATTCGATTATGTCCAACTCTAGTCTCAGCCCTTATTGCGTCAGCTGCTTCCGTTGTTCCTAATTTCCAATATATTTGATTCGGCTCGCTTTAACAGTATTCAGTATTCAATTCGCATTTCATCTCTTAATTATTGCTTTTCAACCCCTCCCTCAAAGATTATGCCAGGTTCTATACCATATTTATTTCCGTCTATTCGAAATGAAGTATGAAAGTATGAACCTAAATTCCCAAAATAAAATTAGAATATCAGAACAATACGCCACCCATAAATTCTATCGATGAACGCAAGATGATATTGAGAATGCAGATCTTTGTGAGAATCTTATAACTAAAAAAAAAATGAACTTATTTCTTCAAAACTTTCATATTTCGGCAACTATTCATCAAATTCGCATAAATTTCGCACCAACCTTCAAGCAGAATTTTATTTTCCCAATATTTTCAAGAATACAGATCCGATCGAATTGAAATCTAAGACTCGGTTTAAAAAATTGGTTCAAGCCCTGTGCACAGGAGCTTTGGCGCCCTTGTTCAAACTTTGACAAATTATATCTCCGAAAGTATTGGTTTCTCAGAGTTGGGAATGATATTAATGGAATCTTATGATAGAACTGCATCATAAAATGAAATAAATTAAATAAGAATCCATTGATACCATTCCCAACTCGGAGAAACC
This sequence comes from Halyzia sedecimguttata, assembly GCA_937662695.2. Taxonomy (NCBI): domain Eukaryota; kingdom Metazoa; phylum Arthropoda; class Insecta; order Coleoptera; family Coccinellidae; genus Halyzia; species Halyzia sedecimguttata. The sequence goes on along the minus strand of OW569411.2, from coordinate 29,298,944 downwards.
AATACTTTCGGAGTTATAATTTGCCAAAGTTTGAACAAGAGCGCCAAAGCTACTGTCCACAGGGTTTCCCCACGTTTTCAATTTGGCTTCTGTGTGTCAATTCTCAAGAATTTTCGTAATTAAATTCAATACGTAGGTCTATGGCTCACCTCGTGTTGGATTTATATACATCACATCAGGAAATTATAATAAGAGTATTCTATAGAATTGAGAATAATTATTGAAATTTTGAAAAATCATATCTCCGAAAGTATTAGTTTGTTAGAGTTGAGAATGACATTAATGGATCCTTATGATGAAACTGCATCTTGAAAAAAATTTAATATAAAATGTGTAATGTAAAAAAAATGTTTTTTTTGTTACTCAAAAACCACCTGGCCGATTTTGCCCAATAACGAACTAAACCGAGATATTTATCTCCTTAACCTAATCGATTTTGAGCATGGATTCTTGATCAGTGAGTCGAACCAAATCGTTTAAGACCATTTTCAGCCGAAAATTCGAAAATTACAGACATTTGGGCAAATTGATAAGCACTCTGTTCTGAGGATAAAGAGCGCCAAAAAGACGAATAAGGTTCTTGCAGTATTTCGTGAGGGTGTGTGAGACGTGAATAGACAAGAGAACATGCGCGCAAAAGCTCCTCACCTCACGTCTGTGCTTTTTTGAAAATTTATCAAATTGTTGTGTCCAGAAGAAGACACAGTGTTGACGAAACGCGACACGGTGCTAAATAAATAGTGTCTTCAATTAAAGGTATTGAAATACATCTAAATATTATTCATCTGTAGACATTAAAAATTAAATAATCTCAGCATAAAAAATATCCAACAACTCAGACTTTGTCTTTAATTCGAGTTTTACTGCTCCACTAGAAAACATATTCGAAAGAAATTATCATGTTTCATTATCAAGAATTAATTTATCCTTTTAAGTAGAGAACCAAAGAAACAAAAGAAATTAAAACAACTGCAAGCCTAAAAATAGCGAACTCGTCCTTCGAAATATTCAAATATAAGATAGGTACAATCTAAAGAAAGGCTCAGATAAGCGCCAGCAAAATTAAATTTCAGACCGTGAAAAAATCCGTGGCAGATAATCCGGAATAAGTAATTTGCTTTTATCGTTCGTTTACATTCGAAGAAATATTCCGTTCATAAATCATTAATGGACTGTTATCAATTCCTATATTCTGCGAGAATGTATTGAGTATACGACACGGTAAAAGGCAAAAACATGAATAGAATGATAGCTGTCGTTTGTATTGGTAGCTTGATATGTTTCTTAGCTGGGAATGCCAATTTCACGTTTTTTCCATGAAGAATTTCTGGCATTCCGTATTACGGCATAACAGATTGACATTTATATTATGGCTTCTCAATGACGAAGCGTAAAGAACAAAAGATATGTATTGAAATTCTTGTTTTAAAGATCCGCTTGTACATTAGAGAATGACAAAGGATTGGAAGAAATTACTCCGTTTGTGTCCCTCCATATTTTGTGTACAGGATGAAGTAAGATCAGATATACTAGCGAATTTCTGATACAAGACTTGCGAAAAGAAAATTCTTTCATATATATATATAATCTAACGAAAGAATGTCAATCCATAAATATGCCGCCCATAAAAGTATTGAAATCTATAGTAAAATAATGTCTAAAATAGATAGATATTCCTTATTATACGCTCTTTTTCCTAAAGGTATGTGTTCACATAAATTGGTTCAAGCCCTGTGGACAGGAGCTTTGGCGCTCTTGTTCAAACTTTGACAAGATTTATTGTAATTTATCAAGATTAAATGAGCAATCATAGAATGAGGACCATGGAAGAAATCAAATTAAAATATCTGAAATGAATTTGACTCTCTCTCTTATAGAACAGGATGAAATGTACGAACACAGATCACATAATAATTCATAGAAAGAATAATTATAGCCTTCTGTGAACACATAGAAGTACGATTCATTATTGAAATTTCGAAAAATCATATATCCGAAAGTATTAGCTTGTTAGAGTTGAAAATGATATCAATGGATTTTTATGGAGAAACTGCATCTTAAAATAAAATATGAAATTTGTAAGCTGAAAAACTTTTTTTTTCTCGTTATTATTATTATTATTAAAAAAAAATTTTACTCCGAAACCATCTGGCTTATTTTGTCCAATAACAAACTTAACCGAGATATTTATCTCTCAAACCTACTCTGAATATTTCAACTGCTTAGCTCATTCTGTTCGAGAGTTTTTGTGGAAAAAAAACTTTAAATTAAAAATTTTTTTTAGACTCTACGGCAATCCAATCAATACAAAACTTCGCATGCATATAAAGGTCATTACTCTACAGTTTGATGCTAAATTTCATATAGATCGAGTGATCGGTTTTGGAAATATTCATAAAAAATGTTTTCCCTAAATACGGCCATAACTCCGAAACCGCTTGGTGGACAACGAAATCGTCCGAGATATTTACGCTCCGAACCCACCTACAAATTTAAATCCTTTAACTCCTTTCGTTCGAGAGTTATCGTGTTAACGGACGGATGGCCGGCCGGACAGAATCGATTTCGACCACGGATTCTTGATCAGTGGGTCGAATCAAATCGTTTGAGACCATTTTCAGCTAAAAATTTGAAAATTACAGACATTTAGGCAAATTGATAAGCACCCTGTTCCGAGGAACAAGAGAGCCAAAATAGTATATTCTAAAACAAGTTGCAGAATGGGCTCCTATTAAAACACGAATGCAAAATTCGAAAACGTGCGACGAAGGAGCGAGTGTTGGAATTGCCTTCTGCAACGAGTATTAGACGATATTTTCTCTATTTCAGACAAGTTTTGTAAAATACTGTTGAAATTTAATGAAAAATTCGGATTATACATCCTAATGACTTTTATATTGTATCTTGGTAGTTGGTGTGACTGGTGTGACTGTTACGAAAGTTGACAGATTACGGAATTTGAATTTGAAACGTACGTAGGGCATGGAGATCAGATTTAAAACAGTTTCCTAACATAATGAATGATTCAAAATTAGCAAGAAGGAAATCTCTAGTACCATATTTTTCAATGAAAATAAAGCTTTTCCTCAACAATTATTTCACTATGTCCAGATTATATTGTATTGTCAATTGACGTGTGTTGCAATTTGATAGGATCGAATGTCAGTGCTGACTACCACAAAACGAAAAATATAACTAGAAACAATGCGGGAATGAGTTCATTCCAGCACTGTTTTTAGTGCTGGAATGAACTCATTACGATACTGCGCCAAAAAGCTCCTGTCCACAGGGCTTGAACCAATTTTTATTACATTTTTTCAATACTCTGAAGATTATGTCATATCTCGTTAGGTTGATCCGTGTTCCATCTAGGTAAATGTATGCGTGTTAGTAATGTCAGGTTAATTTTACTAAATTATGTAATTCAACACTATTCTGCAGATAATAATTTGAATCTATTTATAGTACATTCGTCAGTAACAATGTTCATAAACGTAATTATGGAGCTACGTATCAAACACCAGATTATTCCCTCAAATATTGTTTGATGTATGCAGATAACCATGACTACATATTGGAAATACCGCATAATAATCAAGACTGTATCTATCGGACCAAATTATAAAAACAGAAGTGAATCACCATGTAGGTATTCATAGAAGGTGGACAAATAGATTTTCATGAAGGTTCCCCCCGCAACGGCCGATAAGAATTAATGAAGTTGCTTTCGGACTTCGTTTTATTGCTGGGTATCAAATACGGTCTAATATATTGTTCTATATTTTACTTTGATAAGGAGAAATGAGAGCATTGAGAACACGTAACAGTATGTTTATTTTTATTGGATTCTAGGAGATTCCTGAAGAATCTGTCGAATAAATAGGTGAACTATTTTTTAATAGTGATACCAGCTCATAGTTTGAACTTCCTAAACTGGAGAACGTTGTATTAAAATATTTTGAAATATTGCTATTCTTAAGGCGGGTTTATACAGCAAATAAAATAAAATAAGAAATAAATTAAAATAAAATAAGAAAGTTGAACATGCACATTTCAATGACAGCGTTTATACACGAAATAAGATAAAATAAGAATAACAACTAAAGATAGCCAACTTTCATCTTTATTTCTTATTTTATGTCATTTTGTTTGGAAAATGACAATGCGCGTGCTCAATGAGTGAAATTCACAGAACAAGCATAAAATTATCAAAAAGCTACGATTTGATTGGTTCATTCTTATTTCTTATTTTGTTTTAGATCATATGTACCTACAAACGAATCCTCTTAACCGTTAGTTCTGATTTAATGTTAATTTATTTCATATTTTATTTTATTTGATGTATAAACCCGCCTTAAATATCTACTAAAATCTTAATATTTCTTGAACTGCTGAAAAATTAACTGCTAGGTACCTATATTGGGAACAAACCACCAGGAAAAAATTGTTCTGTTCTCCATTCTTCCGTATTGGACACTCTTAATCGAATTAACCATGATGAATTCTATTGTCTGTTCTCCTGTATTGGACACTCTCTCAATCGAATATACCATGGGAAAATCGATTAAGACTGTCCAATACAGGAGAACGGACAATAGAATTCACCATGGTAAATTCGACTAAGAGTGTCCAATACAGGAGAATGGACAACAGAACATACGCGCAAAAGCTCCTGACTTCACGTCAGTGCTTGAACCATTTTTTTTTCGTAATTTTTTTAAAATTTTCTAGGGGTACGGTTCTCACAAAATTTTACACACGTCTTTATGTCGATATTCTACAATTAGTTAGCAAGCCTCAATTCGATCTGTTCTATATTTTTTGAGTCATCGAAGAAATAATATTCCAGATGGGTATAACTCCGAAGCCGTTGGGCCGATTATGGCCAACAGCGAACTTAAGTCTGCCATTTAGATGCGCAAACCTACCCTGAAAATTGCAAGTCCGTATCTCCTTTCGTTCTGGAGTTATCAAGGTAACGGTCACCCATCCAGCTACTAAACTCACACAAGGCTGCTCAGATCTCCAACAATATAGATCCGATCGTGTTCAAACTTGGAACTTGATAGTAGAGATAGGTTCTGAAGGCTCTCGCAAAATTTCAGCCATGTCGAATGAATAGTTTCTGATATATAGAATTTTTTTCAATGATTTTCAATGATTTAAAAAAAAATCGTATCATAAGAATCCATTAATTTCATTTCCACAGACCAATAAATTCGGAGATATGATTTGTCAAAGTTTGAACAAGAGCGACAAAGCTCCTGTCCACAGGGCATCTACATTGTCACCATAATTTTCCAAAAATCTTCAAAATATTAACCGCAGAACATCGTGGTAAAATATTTCCGTTCACAGTTCCGTTCTCGAGAATATTCTTCAACAAACTATTTTATATTCTGAAAGTGCATAGATCTGAATCAAAAGTGCGCATTGACGGTAGCATCGAGCACTAACAATTATGTACGTCGATTGAAACAAATGCCTTCCCAAACAGTAACTTTACCACCTACGAACGGATAACTTCTTGAACCGATCTGCGATTTCTGGGCACCCTAGCATTGGTCGATACCCGAACTATACGGAAACCGTCCATATCTCGACTTATCTGTGAAAAATACTCCATTGATCGTCCCAATTCACGTGCCCATTCTAATTGAGGTCGCATATTATGATTTTGAATTATTGGAGTTGAATCCTTCTCAAAAGTCGTCGACAGTGTAGATTAACGTCTCGAAGTCTTCGACGAACTGTTTCAATCGAAACCGTAATACCAATGGCGGCCAAATGGCGCTGTTGCATGATTTGACAAGTACTCAAAGGCACTCTGCGGGTAGACACAGTCAGAAACCGACCTTGTGCAGGAGTGGTAGATCTTGGGCATCCACTTCTCGGTCTTTCGGTCACGTTTCCAGTTTCTCGATATCGATGGACGAGCCGGGAAACTACGCTTTCACTAACTAAAAAGAAATTCGCAACATCTCTCTAATTACGTCGCGCCTCGATCATACCAATAGCCCTATTGGCTTCATCCGCAATAAGTTTACGTCTAGGCATTAATGCAAAACTGATTTGAACCAAATTTGATTGTAAGTACGTAAAACAATAACTGATCCAAAATTATCAGAAACGCAAACGACAAGAGCTTGCCTGAAACTGAAAAAGTTATCAAACGAGGAGCAATTCAGAGAGTAAACATTTGATTTCTCATGAAGGAACATTTGGTGGATGTTGCGTCCCACGACTTCACATGTTGGGAAGCACTCATTTGTATTTCTAAACAAAGCAGCTCGCTAGTAAAACTTAAATGTTTTGGGTTCACTGGTTTAGTTTAACCTGGGTGGCATCACCCTTGAAATTAATATTTTCCACGAAAAGATAATTGCAAGTGGAATATCTTGTAAAGTTTCTACCCTTGTAGATATTTATTACCTATTTCCTGTGAAAGAATGATGTTAATATTCATTTAACAACTGAAGTGCTAAGAAACGTATCAGTTTCTAGACACATTGCCCAGTGTGCTATTCCTTTCTGTCTAGACGCTTGAAAACCCCTAGTCTGTGGAAACTTATTTATCAGCTTTCGCTGATAGATCATATCCAGAAAATGAGGGAATTTTGGTCCCGATGGTGGGGGAATTTCGAGATTTCGAATTCCTGAGATTAAACCCGCTGATTTCACTGATTGGTGCATTTAGTTTGCATTTCTACTGCTTTTCGTAATCGACAAATGAGAGTATTGTTGTAACATATCTGGGGCGGTTTTAAGATCGAACCCCCAATCATTGTTAATATTTCCCCTTTTTTACCCAGATGAAGGAACCTCCTATATTTCCTTCTATCTGGGCTTTTATATACAATTACATTGTTCAATTTCATTACTTTTCTTGATCTGTCGCGAAACAATAACATTGTCTTGTCTTCGTTGGCAACTAAGTAGTCACTTCTTCCTTGCTATAAATTTTCATATAGAAGGAAGACTTCAATTGTATCAATATTGCATTGTACAATACTTCGTGCTTGTTATCACATTGTCGTTAACAAGAAAATACATTTTGTTGTTGTGTTAAAAGTGCGTTCGAATATTTCACCACTTCATATCCTCGTAATTGTTATTTTATTACAAGTAACAACTTACGCAGTAATCAACGAGATTACTACTGGGTGCTTAAAGTTAAGTATACCCCCTTACTCATCCCCCTGATAAAACAATCAGGGTGTATAATTCTGGACCTTCGAAAATACGTTACATCCTTGTTAAAAGCATCAGGACACAACATATGATCCTTCTAATCATAACTTCCTGATAAACTAATCAGGATTCAACAGTGGACAAGAATCGGCTAGTTATGAAACGGTCACAAAATGTCTGGACTTCCTTAACTTTTGTAGAGCAGTATACAGGATCTTTCACGAGGAACCTCACCCATATTTATACGGGAAACTACTGAACGTATTTTCATGAAATTCAGCACTTATAAGTATTTCACGATGCTGATGAAATCTAAAATATTTTCAAGGCATGAGCACCTCCGGTTTTTCCGGAAATGACGTCAACTTCCGTTTTTCAAATTAGAACACCATTTTTTTATTGCAGAAATAGATTCCTTAGAAAATTTCAAGTTATTTTGATATAACATTTTTCAGTTTTGGTTGGAAAATTCTCTCTGAGCGGGAAAATTCGAAAAAAAAATCGAAAATAGAGCTCCGCTGAAACAAGAATAACTTCGAGGTTTTTGGATGGAAAATTTTCATTTTTGGGATTTTTCAAGATGTAAGATTGATGTATCCACTTTGAAAATCGAAATCGCGATTCATGATACAGGGGGTGAAAAAATCGCTTTCAAAGTTAGGGATGACAAAATCGTGAAAAATCAATTTTTTCAAATTAGAACCCCATCTTTTTATGGCAGATATTGAATCTACGTTAAAAAATAATGTGAGTGTATGCATCACACCAATGCCCTAAAATGGATATTTTCTGAGTTATTCACAAAAAACTGTTTTTCGTCTTGAATTTTCAGCTATTTCTTTTCCCTTCACGCCAAAAAGATGAAATTTTCAGGAACTGTTATTTGAACCATGCTGTAGATTTTTCACCCCTTCTTGAAACCGACTTCAAGTTACTATTAGGAGAACCATGGCAAACTCTCGCAGTTATAACTAGAGAAGATGCTCAAAGTTTTGACCGTTAATTTCTAGACATTTATTTATACGTCTCAGGAATGCTTCGTGCGTTGCTCTTCTTATTTCATCGGGAGGAAGAGATCTGCAAAAGTGTTTAAAAACCAAATTGAGTTTCAAAACTATGAATCTAAAAATCTAAACAAACCTGAACGCATTTCTGACTCGTTCTATGCAGTCCTCTTTATCAGTCAGGGGAGTTGAGTAGACAATATTTTTTATCCTACCCCAAACATAATAGTCTAAAGGAGTTAAATCGGGAGAACGTGGTGGCCAAAGTTGTGGACCATTGTTCGCCAACCATCGATCTTCAAATAGCCTGTAGAGGATGTTTGACACATTGAGTGAATTGTGTGGAGGCGCGCCATCTTGTTGATACCATAAGTCATTATGGTTCTGTACTAGCGGCTCAATTATTTGAGTCAATATGTCAGAATATCTATCTCCTAAGGGAGAACATTCTTTAAATAATGCAAACATGTGTAGTGTTCTATCTTACCAGTTAAAGTCCCATCATAAATGTGAACATCGAGAATTGCATTATTTTTGATGGCGCAAAAAACATTGAAACTCCAGGTCTCTTGAAAGTTCCATTGTCTAAAGTGGTGGTTGTTCTCTTCATCCCAATAATGACTGTTATGCCTCTTGAAAGAACCATTCTTTGTGAATTTAGATTCATCTGTCCAAATTATACAGTCCAAAAAGTTTTCATTCTCTTGAAATCGAATCATCATAGCTTCGCAAAACTCTGTTCTCCTGACGAAATCAGTTTCCTTCAAATGCTGTACCCTATTGAATTTATATGGGTGCATTTTATGTTTTTTTAATATTCTCCAAACACTCGATTGAGATAATCCCAGATCAATCTCGGCATCTTTGAGAGAATTTTGAGGATTCACACGAAAATATGCAAGAACTGTAATTTCGTTGTTCTCATCTTCTATACTACACTTTTTTCTCTGTGTATAGTTTTCTTAACGAAAGATCCGACATTTCTCAAGTTTGTCATGGTTCTGTTAATGGTATCTCTCGTTGGTCTGGGTTGGTCAGGAAACCTCTCAATTAACAGTCGAATCGTTCTATCTACAACTTTATTACATTCTCCATGAAGTAGAATGAGATTTAAATAATCTTCATTGGTAAAATTAGGCATAGTGATCGATTTTATAACTTAATACGAATTATCACCAAGTTAATAGTAAACACAAAATGCTACTGAATAAAGAGGAATTTGGCAGATGTAATTAATGATATCTATCATTAAAAAAAAAGAATGTAAAACATGGTAAGTTTTTGCATATGGTTCATAAGGAATTATTTATTTATCACTGCAGAGAAAACCGATGGCCGAGTTGAAATAAAGAGGTTTCCGATACAAATTCGAATCGAAATTCGCCATCTATTTAGGAACAACCTGTAACTTTTTTCTCTTGCATATTAGGGTAGTAAAATCTAAAACATGGTTTAAGTAACAGTTCCTGAAAATTTCATCTTTTTGGCGTGAAGGGAAAAGAAATAGCTGAAAATTCAAGACGAAAAACAGTTTTTTGTGAATAACTTAGAAAATATCCACTTTAGGGCAAGGGTGTGATGCATACACTCAAATTATTTTTTAACGTAGATTCAATATCTGCCATAAAAAAATGGGGTTCTAATTTGAATTTGGTGCTCATGCCTTGAAAATATTTTAGATTTCATCAGCATCGTGAAGTACTTATAAGTGCTGAATTTCATGAAAATACGTTCAGTAGTTTCCCGTATAAATATGGGTGAGGTTCCTCGTGAAAGACCCTGTATTTATCTTATAGGATCGAGAATCACAGATTATGAAATAGCATGCCACGCCACTGATCCTCGCACCACCACCACCACCAGTTTCCACGGAATGGTTTCCACGATGTTCTTCACTACTCCCTTCAAGATCAATCAAAGTCACGCTGATTTGTTTCATGACATTGAATATCTACTGCCGCTGACACCCAGATCCCAGATCACTTCGCTTTCTATCGTGGCTCGTAACAAACGCTGATAATGAACCTCCAAATGAACCAATTAGTACGTGATTCGCTGAATTCCGGTAGAAAATGAAATAACTTTCCGTTTCGTACGTATTGCTCGTTAAACGATAACGTTCAGATAGAAACGTGTTGGCATTAAATCCGCAGATTCTTGGCCGGTAATGAGATTGAATAGTGGAAGGACTAGATTATTACCCTGAAGAACTCTATATCTGTTCTCTCCGTGATATGTTGGTTAATACATAGTTCATGCATAGGGGTTCTACTGAACCAGGGACGCTTCATTAAAACTTTAGTTCTTGCGTGCTTACCAGAGCGATATTATTCAGCCAAAAGTCTGTATTTTTGGCGATCTTGTTCCTCGGAGTGCTTAGCAATTTACCGAAATGTCTGCAATTTTCGAATTCTCGGTTGAAAATGGTCTTAAACGATTTGGTTCGACTCACTGATCAAGAATCCTTGGTCGAAATCGATTCTGTCCGGCCGGTCGTCCGTTAACACGATAACGCTCGAACGGAATGGTAGGTTTGAAAGATAAACATCTCGGTTACGGTCCTTATTGGGCAAAATCAGCTGGATGGTTTCGGAGTAGCAAAAAAAATTCGGTGATTTGAATTTTCAAGTACATCGTACTTCCATGTTTTCACATAATAATAATGCGAATTCTATCTGTTTGTAAGTAATCATTAAAGGATACTGTGGGAGGTATACTCATTTATTGAAAGGTTTTTTTTTCTGGGTTTTCTCTCCCAAACTCAGAAGCAATCAATTGAACAATGTTGCCTAACAAACAACAACGAAACAACATCAACGAAGAAACAACTATATCGTAACGTTTCGGAGTCTATATCAGACTCCTTCGTCAGACGCTTAATGAAAATCGTTAGAATTATTTTGTTGATAGTTATTTTGAAATACTGTCAATGTGACAATTCTTGAATTTCACAAAATAACTATCAACAAAATAATTCTAACGATTTTCATTAAGCGTCTGACGAAGGAGTCTGATATCGACTCCGAAACGTTACGATATAGTTGTTTCTTCGTTGATGTTGTTTCGTTGTTGTTTGTTAGGCAACATTGTTCAATTGATTGCTTCTGACAAATATCCTGTGTTTCTTACGCAGAAGCAAATCACAAAATAATTAATTTTTATTTTATAGATATTTTTCAGAGTTTGGGAGAGAAAACCCAGAAAAAAAAACCTTTCAATAATTTATCTGTTTGTGTTCTATCTGTGTTCACTGTTCATACATGTAATCTTATCTATCTATAACAGACATGTCAAATGTATTTCTGTTCTAACAAACGAAGTATGATTGAATGCAAAATGACCAATTATAGGATACCTACTTGTAACGTTTCTTTTTAACCCGGGCAGGGGTTTGTTTACATTTGGTTTGCGCGAGTGTCGTTTATGACGTTTATGTTGACATCGAATTTGAGGTTGGATCTCAGTGGTACCAATCGAAGCTAAATAATTATTGTATTCGAAGAGCCGAATGAGTTGGCAATATTGTTGCATTGTGAGAGTCTGAAAGTTTGTGAGAGTCTGTGCCAGTCAGGGAGATGAGGTCATCCATTTTGTGAAGATTCGACGGAGGAGCAATAGGTTAGGCGTATTTTCGGAACTTAGTAAGAATTGTTGATTTCTTCTTAGTTGGATATAGTTTCGAAAATCGAATTAGGAGTGAGGGTTACATTGGTTTGATTTGGGAAGATAACAGGTTACTTGCTCTCGTCTCGAAAGAGGATATAAAGACCTTTTTGCAAATCCAAGAGTTGACCACGTGAACGATCTTGGCGACTTTGACAGGTATGTGTTAGATGTCCTATTCTCGTCATTTCTAGTGGAAACAATTCAGGTTGTAATTATCTTTCTATATCCAGAATATCGCTGTGTGCTTGAAGAATTATTTGGTGGAGGCACGGCCAGGTTTGGTTTCGAAGCAAACGTGTGCAGGACAACCCCGAACATCAGGGTATGTACGAATTCTATAATATATATTGCATACAACGAATAAATGGTCTGATTAATATTCTGATAACCGAAATTATTATGTGTTGGGAAAATTCATTTGTTTCTTATCCGAGAGAAGTCACTGATGGTTTCTTTTCTGTCATCAGGGTTTTTATGGTAGCACGAGTTTTTATGGTAGCACGAGCTTTTATGGTAGCACGAGTTTTTATGCCAGCACGATTTTTATGTCAAGAGGAATAGCACGATTTTTATGTCAGGAAGAGAAGGATTTTTATGTCAGGAAGAGTAGCACTGAGGCATTCGAGTATATACAAGGTGGTCCATAAGTAACGCTGTGAGACAGCCAACGTAGGGTTGCAGATCACGAGTGTATATACAAGGTGGCCAGTAAGCAACGCTGTGGGACATTCAATCGAGGGTTGCAGACTACGAGCACAGAGAGAAAGAGGACAGTATTGCATCGACGCAATACTACGTTCAGGAATAAGGAATAGCACGCAAGTTATTGGAAACATCTTTCGAAATATATCTTATACCTGCTATATGCAACTTGAACATATATTATCATCAATTATATAAATTATTGTTTTTGTAAAGCGGAAATTGGAGAAAGATTTGTGTAAATCATACAAGATCATAGATAAGAAACGTGGATGCGCCTGAGCTCAAGCGACGCGTATTTGAATCAAAGAGAAATATCTACGTACAATTTCCGCCACCCTCATTCAGGGTTTCACAGTAGTTTTATTTTGGTGAATCTAAAGACCTGGGTTGTAAGCTACTGGAATAAATTGGTTGTTTTTAGCGTGAATATTCTTTTGGTGAATTTAGGAATTATTAGATTACGCGGGGGTATCTGGGAGACTTAAATTTACCTGGCGCCCATTTACTAGGTTCCCTTTTTAGAAACCCACTCCCATCTCCACTGGAGCTAGACCGCGGATCCCTGAGTTCTAGTAGCTCCGAATTTAACCACTGCGACTTGGGAACAGTCGTTTGTCGTTATATACTTTAATTACCCCTACCCTGTATGCCCTTGGATAATCCATATATGATGATGGAAATATATAATTTGGTAAGTTTCTCAAATTGGATTCACAATATCTTCAGTGAAAACAAAACTTTTGGCTAAGTTTCAATTGATATAATATAATTTTCAGAGTAGATTTGAGGAATAAATATCTCGGATGAGTTCGTTATTTCATTTTAATTTAGTTTCTATTATGGTACAGTTCTATTATAATAATCCATTGATATCATTCCCAACTCTGAGAAACCAATAATTTCGGAGATGAATTGTCAAAGTTTGAACAAGAGCGCCAAAGCTCCTGTCCACATGGCTTTCCCACTGTTAGGTGAATTTTCATCAGGAAATGATCTCAAACAATTACATCGTACTGATGTTATTGTTATTTGATTTTTTCCGCCGGTTCGACCGTTTGTAAGCACGATAACTTTCGAAAGAAATATCTTGGGCAATTGCAGTAGATGAGGCTCAAAAGATATGATCAAGTCCAGGAATGGTTATAATCTGCCCAGTGGGTATAAAAATATCACCATAAATAATTTCGTTTTCTTGTTGCTTACTGATATTGAAAAATATACGAATACAATCAAGTTCCAAGAAATTGGATTTAAAATATCTATTCGAATGTAATTGCGGAATTTCATGAAGTTCATACACAAAACTTAAAAAATAATAAAAATTTAAAGTAGCAGATAGTCTTATGTGCCCCACAACAGACGCATCTGGAGTTGTATACAGAGTTGCGTTCGAAAATTAACTCCGTAGAGTAATATTTACTCCATTCCGTTCGAAAACTCAAAGGTTGAGTAAATTTTACTCTGTGACAGTCGTCCGAAAAGTCGGAGTATTCGACTCCGAGTTCATTTTACTCCTGTCAAAATTGACATAACTCATGGGACGGAAAATCTAGTATCTTTGTGTAACTGTCTTATGAATGTTTTGTGAGGTAATTTAATAGTTTTTATACTGCTCACAATATATATTTATGATTAGAGTTACATATATGTGAAGAAAACAATAATAATAGGATCTTTCTTAAATCAACATAACCTATTTTCCGATATTGGCACCTTCTGTTACTGTCAGTGTCAGTGTCAGAGTAACTCTAGAGTAAATCTGTCAAACCTTCAAAAACTCTACTCCGTGGAGTTAATTTTCGAACACAACTCAGTAGATACATTTTTCCGTCGCTTGTTTCTCCACCCTCGAATTGCCCAGTTATTGACATTAATTGTCAAGTATTGATTTTTCGCATTCTAGGGAGCATAGTGCTATCATTTTGCATGTCTGTCATGTCATGTCTCTAATCTTCGATTTTTTGCTGAAAATGGTCTCAAACGATTAGGTTCGACTCACTGATGGAGAATTCGAGGTCAAATTCGATCATGTCCAACCGGCCGTCTGTTGACTCGATAACCTTCGAATAGAAGATGATAGCGACTACAACTAATAACAATTTTTGAATTAGATCGGTTTCGTATTTTTCGAGTTATTCAGGAAATAACAACCAAATTTCAGATGGGTATACCTTAAAAACCGTTTGGCCGATTATGCCTATAAACGAACTCAAATGTCGCATTCAGATGCACAACCTAACCTAATAATTGCAAGTTGCTATCTCTCGATGTTCCCCAGAACATGCGCGCAAAAAAAGGCCTTACATAGCAAATAAAAAACCACTGTTCCAGCAAGACAATGCACCATGTCATAAGTCAATGGCTACAATGGTCAAATTGGACAACGAATTGCTGCTCCAGCCTCCTTATTCACCAGATTTTGTCCTCAGTGACTACTGGCTGTTTGCATACCTGGAAAGGATAATCCAGGGAAAAATATTTCTCACTAACGAGGAAGTTATTGCCGAAACTGAGTCCTATTTTGCGAGCAAAGGACAAGCATTCTATAACCATGTTATGGAAAAGTTAGTGAAACGTTGGACCAATTGTAGATGAAAATTATATCGATGAGTAAAATCGAATTTTGTAAAAGTATTGTGTTTTTCTTACTTAATCCGGAAATTTTGTGATCCATGTGTTACATGTTGATGTCCTGATAATTTCCAGTGGGCATTAATTTACTGCTATCTTCTCGATCGTACAAAAAGCAATATTCTCCAAATTTTATTTTCACTCAATACTCCAATTAGAGAATCATAATTTCAATAGACGTTTCAGATCATTGATTTATGACAAATTTAAATGAAGGGATCAAACTTGTGCGGAAAATAGAAACAAAAATTGGTTCAAGCACCAAGCTTTTTTTTCAATGATTTTTTTTTTTATTTCTGGAAATACGATCTTCACGAAATTTCGTAAAAAGTTTTGCGTCGGCATTCTAGAACTAACTACCATGTTCGAATTGAATCGACATGGTAATTTTTGGGTTATTGAAGAAATAATAACCAAATTTCAGATTGATCTAACTCCAAAACCATTTGGCCGATTATGCTAATTAACGAACTTAAATGTAGCATTCAGAAGCGCAATCTACCCTGAAAGCTTGCAAGTCGCTATTCATTTCCGTTCTCAAGGTATCATGAGATACATAATATATTTTCGTAATTTCTTAAGAATTTTCTACTGGCACGACCCTCACAAAATTTCACACACATCTTCATGTCGATATTCTACAACTAGTAAGCAAGCTTCAATTCGATCGAGTCTATATTTTTTGAGTTGTAGGGGCAATAATATTCCAGTTGGGTAAAACACGGAAACCGTTAAACCGATTATGCCCAAAAACGAACTTAACCCTTCCATTCAGATGCGCAACTTAACCGGAAAATTGAAAGTCCCTATCTCCTTTCGTTCGAGAGTTATCGAGGCAACGGTCACCCATCCAGCTAATGAACTCACACAAGGCTACTTGGATCTCCAACAATATAGATCCGATCGTGTTCAAACGTGGAACTTGGAAGAAGAGTTAGGTTTTGAAAGATCTCGCAAAATTTCAGCCATGTCGGATGAATAGTTTCTGATATATATAATTTTTTTCAATAGATTTCAATGATTTTTTTTTTAATTTTCTAGAGATACGATCCTCATGAAATTTTGCAGGAATGTTCGCGTTGGCATTCTACAACTAATAACCATGCTTGAATTGGATCGGTTCTAAATATTTCCAGTTACTCAGGAAATCACAACCAAATTTCAGGTGGGTATAACTCCAAAACTATTTGGCCGATTATTTCTATGAGCAAGCTCAAATGTCGCATTCAGATGAGAAACATAACCTGAAAATTTCAAGTCGTTATCTCTTTCCGTTCTCGGGTTATCGTGACATAAATAACGTTTTTTAATAATTTTTTAAAAATTTTCTAGTGATACGATTCTCCCAAAATTTCACGAGCGTCCCTAGGTTTGTATTGTACAACTACTCACTAAGTTTCAATTTGATCAGATTAGTAATGGTTGATAACAAAATTATTACTCGGAAACCGTTGGGCCGATCATGCCCATTTTCGAACTTGTGCGTCGTATTGGAACGCGCCACGTACCCTGAAAATTTCTAGTCGCAATCTCTTTCCGTTCTCAAGTTATCGTGGCAACAGCCGACCGGACAGAATCAAATTTGACCTCGAATTAAAAAAAAACAAACATTTGGGCAAAATGATAACGCGATGTTCTCCAGAACATACGCGCAAAAATTATCGAGAAAGGTAATTTGTGAATTTTGATGGTAAATTATGTAATAATAAGGGTTTACTATTATTATTATAGTAATAATAAACCTTCATGTGAAATTTGCAACCATACAATTATATGAAATGTCCTTTTGGCTCCTGGTTATATGAGATGCAGCCGTGAAATGTTTGTGTCCTGAAATGAGCTTAAATACCAGTTGTGATTCCTGGTATAGTTGGTCAAGTAAAGAGATAAAAGAACAACTTCTCGAAGCGCTCCCATCAAACAAATGACACTTATGACTGAATTACTGTAACGTGTTCTCGAAACCAGTTGTCTATCGACCTTATCTTCAATAAACTATGTTTAAGTACTCTCATTCAAATGAATTAAATCCAATTCATAAATATACATTGATCATACGAATATAAAATCGTTTCAATGCATTCGATGACTACCATATTGATAAAGAAAATGGGTGCGTTTTTATTTTAATCCTCAGCTTTTGTGATGGATTCAAAGGATACTATTGACGTAACGTCATCAAAATCCATCGGAATTTCACTAATCAATCAGAAAGCTGATGATTTATAGATTAGGTTGTAATGACATTACAACCTAACCTATAAATCATCAGCATTTATCAATACATTGTATTGATAAAGTTTTGATCTAGTATTTTGTTCCATGGATGTCTTCCTGTCAATAACACACATTTTCGAAATCCGAAAATATCATTTATATTATTTCAGGAACTTTCAATGCAATTTTAATTATTTTGAAGGATTTTATAATAGAAATTAGATTCAATAATACCTATAGCATCATACCTGTTGTAAAAAGAATCATTATTTGAGTATGTGGAAAGAAAGAAAAATAGGAAAAATTTAAAATTATATGAGTACCCAAAGATCTAGCTCCAGATTCCAAATGGCACTTTAGGCGATAATTCATCTCCTATTAGTTCCAAGGGCAATATTCTCCAACTAACTGAAATGTGATTTGAAGTAGACGCTAAAATCCTTCCACCTAATCGGTCTCAGCGACCGACGAGTACGATTGAACCGAGTAGTAATCGTTGATATATCGATTAAATTCTGTTGAATATTTCACTCATATCAAAATCTGACCAACCACAGGCCAAAGACAGCTCGTATTGTCGCGATATTTTTTTACTAAATATAGTAACCAATCAAATAACTTAATTTGAATCATGTGTCAAATTTCATCCAATCACCTCTGGATTACAGCGATAATACCCTACATCTTTGCCGTGTTCCGATATTCCTGAACAGTACTGAGCAGTAAATTGAAATGTCAGATATTACTGAAATTCACTGGCGATGTTTACTCTTACTTAAGAGCGTTCCGAAATTACTTACTGTGGCCAGTAATGCCAGTAATTTCGGAACACACTGATTGACAATCAGTTATTGTATTGACTATTTAACTCATATCAAAATCTGACCAACCACAGGCCAGAGACAGCTCGTATTATCGCGAAAACACCAACTGTCTTACAACTTTGGTGTTTTCAACGACTCAGCCATGAATACGGACTGTTTGACAAATGATAAATATAAATTACAGACGTCAACATGAGTATTTTGTTCGTGAAATAGTCTAATAAAATATCACTCGTGGCTGAATTTATCTCATAAGTCTGTCTTTTATTTCTTAACTCAACTGAGTTGCTTAGAGAAAACACCACTCGTCCATTCATGTTTCCAAGCAACTCAGTTTTGTTAAGAAATAAGTCGACAGACTTATCGCGACTATTTCACTCATATCAAAATCTGACCAACCACAGGCCAGACAGCTCGTATTATCCCGAAAACACCAACTGTCTTTGATTTATTATTGGTTTTATGGTTTTACAACTTTGGTGTTTTCAACTACTAAACCATTGATACGGACTGTTAGACAAATGATAAATATAAATTACAGAGGTGAGCATGATTTTGTTCGTGAAATAGTCTAATGAAATATCACTTGTGACTGAATTTATCTCATAAGTCTTGCTTGAAAACACCACGAGTCCGGAGGACGAGTGGTGTTTTCTCTAAGCAACTCAGTTGAGTTAAGAAATAAGTTCACAGACTTATCGCGAAAATTCAATCGCTTGTAATATTACTAGTGACCATTTTTATATGTCAGATTGACAATCAATTTTTTGCAATTAACAGAGTAAAAAATTATCTTATCGAATACCCCTCGTACCTTGATAAATACTCAAAATTTTATCGTAGAGAATCCTTCAAGCGTGTTGCTCAAGGATAATAGTTATTATCAAGCAACACGATTTCAGCATTCTCTATGACAAAATTATCTCGGTATTATCAAGGCCCTGAGGGTATTACTACTGAAAATTCAAGCACTTGCGATAATACTAGCGAAAATTTGTTGAGAGTTCTAACAACCATTTAGGTAAATTCTGTTATTTTCTGTCATATGAAACAATGTCAACCAATTATGTGAATATTCAGTGCAATTATCAATCACTATGACAGAACGAGTGAGTTTTCATAAAAATAAATAAATAATAAATATCAAAATGTTTTGGCAATGCGAATGTTCAAAGTATAAATGCGCTAATCAAGGAAAAAATTCCCAGAAATACAACTACAGTCAGAAATATATTTGGGCAATATTTATGGAATTTGGCTACGAACGAGAATATTATGAATTAAATGAACATAGAAGTTTAGAAGAATTGGCATTGATACTAAAAGATTGGGCAGTTAATATGAGAAATGAAGACTGGACCGAATTTAAAGAAGCAACGGTGAAGACAATGTGAAACGTTTCTCGCAAACTATCGAAAGAAATGTACTATAATGACTAGAATATTATGATTGACCCGTTTAACAATATAGTATTTAAACCAGCCCGAGATGCCCGGGATGCAATCAGGAAGAAATTACAAGCAGGTCCATGTAAATATAAATCTATTTCAGTTTCGTTAATGTTGTCTGAAGTTAACAAAATAATATTGTTATGGGATGAAAATACTCCTAAAGGTAAATTTTACCATATTGCTGCTGTAGAATTAGCGTGGCGAGGAGGAGACTCTGTTGCTTGTCTAGTGGATTTTCTCAAATCGAGAAAAATAACGATGACTCTCCAACAAATCGCATCGAATAGAATCCGGTGTTAAGTAATACGTGCCAAAGGTGGTTCTAAAATCTGAAGAAGTAGTAAATGGCTGGTTTCCAATAGTGAAAGACAAATCTGCCCTGTACGTATTTTTCATGAACTGATATCAAAACGCGGCGACAATATTACCTCACACGACAGTTGTTGAAACCAAATCGACACTGGAAAAATTGGTTCAAGCCCTGTGGACAGGAGCTTTTGGGCGCATGTTCATCTTCCTTGTGGCCCGTACTGACCAGTAAAGAAAAAAAGCAGTATCATGTTGAATACCTTAATATTATTCTGGAACACAAATTTTCCATTACAATAATCTTCATCTAGCTTCTATTTAGTATCAATTCCTGTAGAACGTGATCATAATAAGTGTTTTCCATATAATAAAATGTGTTTGAACTTGGTATGTAGGAAATCTGACATCAATTATTGGAATTAATTGATTTGACAAACAGCCGTCAAATGAGGTACTTTTCAAGTCGATCAACATCGTCCTTCTTTCGACGTCTAAACTATGACTTGATTCTTTATGTTTATGGGTTTGAATTTGTTTTCGGTGGAATTCAAAGAGTTCATAGAATAATCGATGAAAATACTGAGAGAGACCCAGGAAATTTGACACATTTTGTCTTATATCTCCAGAAATTGAAATCGTATAGAGCCAAAATTTTGCACAATGTTGCAAAATACTACAATTGACGTTAGTACAAGTTTTTGTTGCAATCTGATGAATAGTTCACGAAAAAAAAATTTTTTTTTCGAAAAAATAAAAAGAAATATTTTTTTAAAAATTACCAACATTTCGATCATAACAGAATTTTGCCAAAAGTTGCGCGTTTATATCCTCGAACTGACTACCAAGTTTCGATTCAACATCTTCTTTAGTTCCTGAAATATCAGGGAAATAACCTCAAAATTTTAAATGTCTATAACTCCTAAACCGTCCGGCCGATTTTGCCCGTTAACGAACTTAACCGTCGCATTTTGATCAGAAGCCTACCCTGAAAGTTTGAAGTCGATATGACCTTCGGTGCTCCTGTTATCGTGCCTACGGCCGGAAGTACGGCCGGCCGGCCGTACGGCACCCAAAAATCTGACACCGGATTCGTGATCAGGGAGTCCGAATTAGTCTATTAGCCAATTTTCAGCTCGAAATTCGAAAATTACAGACATTTGGACGAAATGATAGGACGATGTTCCCCTAGAACATGCGCCCAAAAATGAAACTGACAAATAGTACGATAATGTACCTGTAGGGAGAAATACTATAAGCTATGGCTTGAATGTTATGGATAAAAAGATAAAAAATCATTCGAATAGATCAACTGCTGTTAGCGAATTGGCAAAACGTGGTGATAGAAGAACAACAATTGCTGGAAATTACTGGTCAAATCAAAATTCTATAAAACCATACTTGAATCTCGATCAAGAACACCACAACAAGATCATAAATATTATGTAACGTATCTAATGTAAAGTTAAATTTTAATAATGGTACCAAAGAACGAGCTTTCGATTGTCATAAAATTTTAATTATCAATGTCCTACTGAAAATAAAAACGCCTGGTTGAAATTAATGGTTATTCACTTGATGAAAATAAAAACACACCGATTCATTTACGATTAATCGATTAGACATTTCGATTAAAATAAAAACACACCCATTTTAACACTTGATCTCCCTATGTTGAACTTCAAAGGCATATTTCCAAGAAGCCTATGAGTTATCACCACGAAACACCTAAAGACTACTCATATCGTACAATCCCCGTTCTCATTTGCATTCAGTCTACTTCTTCCAGAAGAAATTCCCATTATTTATAATCGAAAACGGCGACTTGCAAGACATAAAATACAGTGAAATATTAAAATCAAAGTCACGCTCGATCTTACGGAACCTGAAAACCCGTCTAGTGTCAGCTGGAAACCGGCTAATGGCATCTCTCTTTCTCTCTCGCTTGAAAATGGCAAACAACCGACCGAGCTAGTAACCGCAGTGGATGAGAGACATAACCGATAGATTTTCGAAGATAGATGTATCGACTTGTTTGCTTTGGATATGAATGTTAAGGTCAGTAAGAGCTTTGCACGGGAAATACCCATTGAAAAGTTAACTTCTATTCTGACCACCTATCACATAAACTTCAAAAAAGTCAGTATGACAGTACTGATATCTAAAGGCGAAAATTCATGAGACGATTCTGTCGTTAAAAAGCAACGACACTCGTTCAAAATTTCCCTTCCTATACTTTTCCTGGAACGACGAAATCGGACGACAGCTTATTTTGAACTGATTTAAAAACATAGCTTAATTGAATTCGAATCTTACAACTAAATATATAGGTACAAAATGAGTACCTGAAGTACTACAGTTATCTCTAATAATTATAGAAATGCATTAAATCGCAAAAGAGAAACAAACACAGCAGCTCCAATGGTGATTGCTAACAAAATAAACACGTCTTTATGTTGATTTTCTAATACTAGTTGCCAAGCTTCAATTCGATCGAATATTTATTTTTTGATTTACCAAGGAAATAATATTCCAGGTGGGTAAAACTCGGAAACCGTTAGACCGATTATGCCCAAAAACGAACTCAACTCTCCCTTTCGGATACGCAACCTACCCTGAAAATTGCAAGTCCCTATATCCTTTCGTTCGAAAGTTATCGAGGCAACGGTCACCCATCTACTGAACTCACACAAGAATGCTCGAATCTCCAACAATATTTAACCGATCGTATTAAAACTTGAAACTTGGCAGTAGAGTTAGGTTATGAAGGCTCTTGCAAAATTTCAGCAATTTCAAACGATTAGTTACTGATATATAGAATTTTTTTTTATTTATTAAAAATTTTCTACAAATGCTATCCTCACCAAATTTTGCGAACATTTCCGCGTTGGCATTCTACAACTACTAACCATGTTTGAATTCAATCGGTTCAGTATTTTTCGAGTTAATGAGGAACAAAAAACCACCAAATTTCAGTTGGCTATAACTCTAAAACGGTTTGGCCGATTATGCTCATAAACAAACTGAAATGTTGCGTTCTGGTGCACATCCTAACCTGAAAACTTGAAGCCGCAATCTCTTTCCGTTCTCAAGTTATCGTGACAACACAAATATTTTTTAATAATTTTTTAATAATTTTCTAGCCATACGATTCGCACAAAATTTCACAAACGTGCTTAAGTTCATATTCTACAACTACTCACCAAGTTTCAATTCGATCGGATTTATATTGGTTGAAAACAAAATTATTACTCGGAAACCACTGGGCCGATTATGCCCATTAACGAACCTGTCCGTCGTATTGGGATGCGCCACCCACCCTGAAAATTTCAAGTCGCTAGCTCTTTTCGTTCTCAAGTTATCGTGGCAACGGCCGGACGGCCGGCCGGACAGATCAAATTTGACCTCGAATTCTTCATTGGGGAGTCGAACTTAATCGTTTGAGACCATTTTCATCAAAAAATCGAAAGTTACAGACATTTGGGCAAAATGATAACGCGATGTTCCCCATCAGAATACGCGCAAAAAGAAACTATAATAAAAAGAAAATTTTGGTTGCGTGTTTATAACATACTTGCGGGCTGAAATTCTAGATCGGATTTCCTTGCTTGACAAAAACCTGCATGCTTTGCACATCCTACTTTATGTGCGCATGTTCTAGAGAACACATCACATTATCATTTTGCTGAGCTGAGCCGAGGGGCAGGTATGATATGAATCGGCCTTGAGAGTGTCAATAGAGAAGAATGGACAATAGAGTATACGCGCAAAAGCTCCTGACTTCACGTCAGTGCTTGAACCAATTCAAATTTTTGCGGCTTGTTATATGGTCGGAGGAAAGCTAGATAAATCCAGCATTACAACGACGTCGTTCAAATGACTTTATAGTCATTTGAACGCCGTCGTTTAGAAATGAACGACGAGAAAACTAGTCGTTGCGATTTCATCGTCTACTGAATTTTCGCCTTAACGGGGTGCCATAGAATTCGATGTATGATATTAGAGCAAAGGGAAAAACAACAGCATAAAAATCTTGTCTCCCCGTTAATGTTGTGATTTATAAAAGCTGAAATTGTAAACAAAGTAAGCTGAAATTGTAAACAAAATGAGCTGAAATATTAAATATTGAAGGGCATCTCTTTCTTTACGGTTCCTTATTCAAAAACCAGAGAGGTTTCACGCAGTACAGAAAAAACGAGATTTTTCTGAAAATCATGCTATTGCATCAACCATGACCTGTTCATAGACAATTCAGAATATCAGTCCATATTCTCCTGGAAATATCAAACCCCGGAACTCAATTAAATCTCATGAATTCCATTCAGACTACCAAATTTCCTTGTCGATTTTATTCAAATCGAGAAAACAGTAGAATCATAAAATTTTTCGACTTTTTTGGAATATAAAGGATAATTCGAAATGCATTCGGAAAAGAATGAAATTTTTTCCAAGGATTCAAAACAACAGTCTGCATGCGAATATAGGGTGGAATAATGTTTCAAAGTTCTAGCAACCAATGAATAGGAGCAGATCTTATAGTTACAGCGATGATCATCATACGTAAATACAGCTGCACAGAAAAAAACCAAGTGTTAGGCTGCCATACGAAGAGTTGCAGCAGCACCCCATGAAGTACCAGCTAATTTCTGCAGAATATTATTCGTAAGCATCGAAAAGAACTTCACTACGATGCTAGGTAGGAAGAAAGACTGGAACAGGGAATCCACCACCCAAGTTCTTAAAAAAATGCTATTAAATGGTACACGGTTCAAAAACTGATATAGGAGCTGGCGCTGGAGTATATGGGCCAGGCACCAAATGCCGAGCCAAATGCTCACTATCGCTAGGCTCCTATCCGAGCGTCTTTCAGGCAGAAATACTTGCAATCGAAAGATGCGTGGAAATTAACTTAGAAAGAAGCTATCAGAGGTGTGATATAGCAATCCATTCTGACAGTCAGGCTGATATTAAAGCTCTGAGCTCCCTTGTTATCGAGTCTAAGCTAATATGGGAGTGCCGATGAAAACTTAATGAAGTAGGCAAGAACAACAGGGTCTCCTTGGTGTTGGTTCCTGGTCACTCGGGAATTAAAGGAAATGAGGAGGACAACACACTTGCCAAGAAAGGAATACGAACCCCTTTTATTGGCCCGGAACCTATGGTGAAATGCGGATGAAAGAAGAAACTGAAAGATATTATAATATTGTAATATTTATAGTATAAATAAAGGCAATTTATTATTATTATTATTATTATATACTCTGGAGTTCTCTCCCAGGAATGTATCACTCCAAAAAGTACCTCCTTGAACTTTGACACTGTCAGATCCAAGATGTATCTGGATCGCAATAAACACACGCTGCACCTCATCACTGGTTTCCTCACAGGGCACTGCTCTCTTAAGAAGCATATGATGAGATTATGGCTAGCAGAAACTGACGAGTGCAGATTCTGTGGGGAGGAGGATGAAACTCCTGATCACTTGATCGGATCATCTGGCGGATTGCTTCACCATATCAAACCAACGCAAGGAATGCTTTGGGCAAGAAATCTGCTGGAGCAAGACGTAGCCTCCTTGAAGCCATCCCAGATAGTAGAGTTCATCAGAACTCTGGAACTGGAAGGCGAGCTGTAGATGGTGGTGACATCGACAGCTCTGATGGGGGGTAACAATAGACCTTAAGGTCGCAGTGCAACGTTACCCACTACAACAATATACAATACATATCCTGAAAAGTAGGAACAACGAAAGCACCACAGTTTCCCAGTAAGCAGTTTTTGAGCGATAGTACTTGGATTCTAGTATTGCTATTATTCCGCCCAAATTTCTATTTTGGGAATTTTTAACAGAAAATAATTTCATTCGATTATTTCGCCTAGTTTGCGAGCTCGCTAACTACCGAATTAAAATGTTGACTTTTTAGTTGCTAGGTAGGTTTAAGCAGAAATCAAGCTTGTAACTGAGTTTGCTGAAAGTGTCGACTTCAACAGCCGCACCGGTAAGTTATTCCTGCTTAAATAAAGAACAACAAATATTTCCAATTCTATACATCCGATTGAGTTTTGGTATATATCCGATCTACTTTTGGTACAGTAAGGTGTAACGACCTCAATATGCATGCAAAATTTCTGAGGGCTCGTATCACTAAAAGAGTACAAAAAATTAAGGATCGTTCAATGTCTCAGAACTTATAAGCCAGATTTTGATGAATTTCATTATGTACCTATACCTAAGTAATCGATGAAATGAGTTATCCAAAAAATCAGCAAAATAGCGTTTTTACCACAACATAAAATACCTATGGTTTGACCGGAACTTACACAATTCAATAGTGTCCTTCCTAGGCCCTCGGAGGATCAGTATAATAATAATATAATATATATACATTCGTTTGAACTTGGAGTAATATAATATAATTGGTTGGTGTGCTTTTTATTTACTTTAATATTATCTTGGGTCTCTGAAAAATATCAATACGCGAAGTTAATTAAAACTCAATAGATTTGCATCGAAAAGTGGCGTTTTTTTAAAATTCAGTGGAACGACGTGTTTATCCGAATTCATACTTTAAACAATTTTTGAATATGACCTTTTGGAATTTTTTTTTTCTTTAGATATTTGACAGATCTCCGATAACCATCAATTTCAATAGTTTAGGTGTTACAAATCAGTGAAATCTGCAATATTTAATGAACCGGCGCGATGGAGTCCTTTCATAATTTTTTTGTAATGACCATTTAGTGACTTTAGATCTTTTATAAAGGGATGTTTTGATTAAGCATATTGTCAAATCACAAACTCATAATCAAAGTCATGTTTTTTACCCAATGTTCCAATATCGGAACAGATTTTCAAATATATTCGAATGTTAAGTCATTGAGAAAGCATGGAAATATTTAAATTGCTGATTTGGATGAATTCTTCAAATGATCGAGACAGGAGACAACGGCAAGGTAATTTAATACATACATGTTTATCAAAAGGTACATGCTTTATTCATCCAAGATTCGAGCTGAAAATATTTAGAGGAAAATCTGGTGGGGCAATGATTTTTCTCACACCAAAAATTATTCATAAAATTCTGAGCAAATTTGATATACAGGGTGTCCGGAAATGATGAGCAAAAAATTCAGGGGTGATTTCTAGACCAAAAATAAATACTACCACTTCCTATACAATTTTTTCGAAAATTGATAATTAACGAAGTTACAGGGTGTTAAAGTTAAATTTTATTCACAGTTATTTTGCTCTACGTGTTGCTACGTTGATAATATTTCGACAAAATTTCGTATTTGTGGCTTTTACGGGACGAGCAAAACGAATTTGAAAACCATTTTTCCCATATTGTAGAGGGCGCCACATACGAGTCTATACTTTTGTTTGAATGCTCCCAACTTTTTTGTGCTATACTGTATGCAAATTTTGACCAATTATTTTCATTCTCTAGACTTTTTTACACAAAAAAGGTATACTTCTTTTGTTTCGATAAATCTAACCGTTTTCGAGAAATACGCAAAATAGCATTACTTGCATGCGATGAATACGAAATCTTTCCATTTATTTTCAACCTTAAACATAGCAATACACACATAATAATAATAATACACAACCATAAAGTTCCGACGGACTCTTTGGAATATTCCTTCCATAAAACGTAGAGCAAACATACTGTGAATAAAATTTCGCTTGAACACCCTGTAACTTGTTAATAATCAATTTTCGAAAACATTTTATAGGAAGAAGTACCATTTATTTTTGGTCTAGATATCACCCCTGAATTTTTTGCTCATCATTTCCGGACACCCTGTATAGGTGTATTTTTTTGTCCGAAGCTAGGATTTCGCGCAAAAATATCTGACATGGGTAATGCGATATCTTGTCATGACTTCATTTTAACAAATTTGGCTTTGTTTATTGTTGCATTAAATGTCGTGAAGATGACATTTTGACAAAATAAATCAGGATAATTACGCTTCATGCTTTTCTGTTAGTAATCGAGTTCCACCTTATATCTCAAAATGTATGTCATTAAGGACCTACGTTCATATAAGTGTATTTCCGAGTGTATTTCATAAAGTAAATTGAATAGTCGCACCCTTAAACACTTTACTTTTACTTTTAAAAAACCCGGTATATAATTGTTCTACGACATTCTATTTTTAAAAGAGTAATTAAACAGTTGTGGTGAAATATGGAGAAATGTATAGGTGTAGATGAAGAATAGAAGGAACTGGTGAATTTTTACGATGGAACAATAATAATATTTTTTTAAAATTGGAGACCATTCATAATGTTTTCTCGAAAAAGTGAAATGCCGATCTAATATAACAGGTATTGCGTAAATCAATGCAAATAACAGTAAATCGTCGGTGATCGGGTGATGTGAAATTAAGTGTAGATAGGAGGTATCTACACTTAATACAATCAATGTACAATCCTATGAACAATAATTTAATTTCAAAATTTTGAGTAAAGTTGTTTAAAAATTAAATCAGTGGGTGATGTATTTACTACAAAACTAATAAGCCTCCTAAGAATTGTTTTTATTCCTGTCTTGAAAAACTGCAGTTTCGCAGGTAATGTCAAATCAATGACGATATATTTCAGATCTAGGAGGGGAGAATATTCTATATACGATCGAAATAATAATATTTAATTTGAAAAAAAAAAGAAATTTTATAGAGTTAATCTGTGTACTTGTATATACATAGGTATATATTTTTTCTTTCATCATATTAGGTATTATATTACTATGCTCCAAAAAATTCCCAAAATTACGTTATCGTTAACAAGGGTAAATATTAATTTCATTAATGTGTCCTACAATGATTCGAGGGTCATATTAGACCCTGATAACAAAGCAATTGTAAAACCATTACAACATCTTCTTCGAAAAGTGGTATTATTTATACACCTACTTTCTTTTGGCCTCTTTTTACGACTACATTTGTCTGTTGTTCCTCGGTTGTTCCATACTACCAGATTTGTATCTATAGATTGTTGTAAAATTTAAATTTCTCTATAACTGAAATGAAGATTGAAAATTTCGTCGATCTTTTGTTCGAAAATCCGAAACTCAAAATTTCAAACACTAAAGATAATGATAAGGTTTAAGATAATGATAAGTTCCTTATCGAAAAACAATAACGAACCTTAGGAACTTTGCACTCAAAATATTGGATTTGTTTTTTGACATGTCAGTTGTATTTACGATTATTATACCTATGTTAATTCGTAGAATTAACATATATTCCTTAAATCCAGAATGCGAACATAATAATCATCTTCTCAACGTACACATGGCAAAACAACCAACAGACTTAAACACTAGTGAATCTTTTCATTTCAAAACATACAATTTTTTTGACACGGTATTCAACAATTAATTCGCTTTTGATATATTATTTTCTCCGATAATAATAATCGTTTGTAATCGTGTCTCAAAAATTGTTTTAGTTTTCATACTTGTCGATAAACATGATATCAACTTGATTTGTTATTGTTTATTTTTGATATTTTCGTATTGTTTGCTCAAATTTTCATTTAATTTTTTTCATGTTATAATTTTATTACATCAATAATAATATAAAAAGTTCGTATCGAAAGTTTAGTTCATGCCAATTCTCACACATAGAACCCATGTTCGAAAAATTCACAATTAAAAATTATGAAAAATAAAAACACGTAATATTGCGTTCATTTCATCAACATCACCTTCACTCCAGCTGGTTATTCCAAAGTTGTTTTCCTCGAAAATACACCCCCCTAAAAGGGAAAAAAGCACAGATCCGTTCTTAGCATCACTCATCAAAAAAAAAAATAATACCCACCGTGTTTGTCTTGACTGAAAATCACCTAACATAAAAGTTTGCCAAAGGTGCAAGAACCTTTCGAAAGCTCACTGATCGTGATACAGGTGAGACAGGGCAATACCGGCAATATTGCCGCTTCAACGACGTTTCGCTGAGCCTATTTTCAAGGCAAACGCGACACGACTGTTCGCAGGAGAGTTGGCCATCGGCAAGTGATTCTTGATGGCGAGTTATGGGCGTACTGCAATTCGCAGTCTTGGGGCAGACGTTTGTTGTTATTCGATTTGTTCTTGTAGATTGTAGAGTTGTAGACGAGGAAAAGTTTCAGAAGATGCGACGATTGCGCGGAGTCTAGTAGGAATATATCACATCGTTTAAGGATTCTGGAAATTTTCTGAAAACCTTCAATAATCTCGAATAGATAGTGAAATAATAATCAATGTTTCTCATTTTTACAGGGTAGGTGTAGTAAACTGATAGAGTAGATAGTGTTCGAATTCTTTAAATGTTAGAGTTTCAAGAAGTATCTAATTTTTTTGCGATAAATCCAAAATGAAATGAAAGTCAGCTTTTTATGCTTCAAATATTTTCAATGTCTTAAAATTATTTCATAATAATAATAAATAATAAGTTTATTTGACAATCCCACATCATACAAGTCCAATAGACTCGA
The DNA here is from genome assembly GCA_937662695.2 of Halyzia sedecimguttata. NCBI lineage: Eukaryota > Metazoa > Arthropoda > Insecta > Coleoptera > Coccinellidae > Halyzia > Halyzia sedecimguttata. The sequence continues at coordinate 29,268,463 of OW569411.2, read as the reverse complement.
ACATATTGGACACTCTTAATCGAATTTACCATGGTGAATTCTATTATCCGTTCTCCTGTATTGGACATACTCTTAATCGAATTTACCATGGTAAATTCGATTAGTAGTTTCTTAAGGTACGGTTCTACTAAAATTTTACACACGTCTAACTAGTTAGCAAAATTCAATTCGATCGGGTCTATATTTTTTAATTTTCTTATTTTCTTCACAATCGTGTGTATGTTGACTAATTCGATTTTTCAGGTAATGTTTGGTCATACATAATATATTATAAATTACAATCTATACAAGGCATTTGGTACACTAAATTCGATGTCATTAATTTTGGATAAGGGTCTTTCAATTTTGAGTATATTGTCTCTAGTATCTAGTCATGGTAAATTCGACTAAGAGTGTCCCATACAGGAAAACGGACAATATAATTCACCATGGTAAATTCGATTTAGTGTCCAATACAGGAGAATGGACAATAGAACATACGCGCAAAAACTCCTCACTTCACGTCAGTTCTTGAACCATTTTTTTTGCATAATTTTTTTAATTTTCTAGGGGTACGGTTCTCATAAAATTGTACACACGTCATTATGTCGATATTCTACAACTAGTTAGCAAGCTTCATTTCGATCGGGTCTTTATTTTTTGATTCATCGAGGAAATAATATTCCAGATGGGTATAACTCCGAAACTGTTGGCCGATTATGGCCAACAGCAAACTCAACTCTCCCATTCAGATGCGCAACCTAGCCTGATAATTGCAAGTCTCTATTTCCTTCCGTTCGAGAGTTATCGATGCAATGGTCACCCATCCAGCGACTGAAATCACACAAGGCTGCTCAGATCTCCAACAATATAGATCCGATCGTGTTCAAACTTGGATCTTGGTAGAAGAGTTAGGTTCTGAAGGCTCTCGCAAAATTTCAGCCATGTCGGATGAATAGTTTCTGATAAATGGAATTTTTTTCGATGATTTTCAAAAAAATTTCTAGCGATACGATCCTCACAAAATATTGCAAGAATTTTCGCGTTTGCATTCTGCAACTAATAACCATGTTTAAATTGGATCAATTTTGAATTTTTCCAAATCCGTTTGGCTCATTATGCTTATAAATAAACTCAAATGACACGTTCAGATGCACAACCTAACCTGAAAATTTCAAGTCACTATCTCATTCCGTTCTCAGATTATCGTGACATAAAAAATATTTTTTAATAATTTTTTTTTAAACTTTCTAGTGATACAATTCTCACAAAATCCACAAGCGTGCTTAGGATTATATTCTACAACTATTCACCAAGTTTCAGTTCGATCGGATTTATATTGGTTGAAAACAAAATTATTACTCGGAAACCGTTGGGCAAATTATGCCCATTAACGAACTTGTCCGTCGTATTAGGATGCGCCACCGACCCTGAAAATTTCAAGTCGCTAGCTATTTCCGTTCTCAAGTTATCGTGGCAACGGCCGGACGGACAGAATCAAATTTGACCTCGAATTATTCATCAGGGAGTCGAACCCAATCGTTAGATACCATTTTCGGCGAAAAATTCTAAAATTACAAACATTTGGGCAAAATGATAACGCCATGTTTCCCAGAACATACGCGCAAAAATACTGTATGTTATTCAATGATTTATAACTTTGTACAGCTATTAAATCAGAATTCTGATCTTACGGCAAAACAATAAGGTATTAATTACATATGCAGGAGTGCAGGTGATTTATAATTCAACTTTAAATACATTTCAAATTCTAATAACCTATTATCGGAAACAACAATCCAAAAAAAGTCACATCTGAGGATGTCTTCTTTATCGGTGGTTTTTGTCTTATTAGGTGTTATTGGTCCTGCATCGATGATTTTGTCTTTGAAGTCTATTAGTGTGATTTGTTTTAATATGATTTTTATTATTGTGAATTTATTATTTTATGCACTAAGGAACGATCTTCTAGAATCAACCATTTTTGCGCGCATGTCTATATGTAACAGCCATGCAATCATGCCTACTAGTTTCTGGGGTACAGGGTGTTTCTGAAAATCATAGAAATTTCAAACCTTTATAAGTTCAAAATTGTTAAATCGATTTTGATAATATTTTGCAAACTTATTGTCTCTGAGATAGTTAAAATAAATTGAAAGACAAGAAACAGGACCGTAGTGTAACAATAATTGTTTTCTTCCAGATACCAAAACATCACTCTTTACAGAAAAAAAAAATTGTTGTCAGTTTCGCGAAGGGGGGGTAAAATGCTATGGATATCAATAATTAATTCGAATGGCACAATTTTTTTCTACGGAGTAGAGCCATCGGAAGAACAAAATACCTCGATTTTTTATTAAAAAATAAAATAATCCCTATAATTCTCAAATTAATCGACTGATTTCAATGTAAACTATTATTATGAATAAGGTGCTAAAAATAATTTCGATATTAAAGATAGGACCGTATCTGAGTCTTTGTTTTGATGTTCAGATATTAAAAACATCCCGATTTTTTTAGTCAGTATAGGAGTCTGACACTACCGACTCGCAACAGAGCTCTAGCGGTCGGTGCCCTATGCAGTGTTCCCATTTTTCTCATTATGGTACATATTCGTGAAGAGGAGAAAAACTGCTGTCGAAAACAATGTATTCAATTATAGCAATATTTTTTTCTTGATGAAGAAAACGTTTCGTAGAATTCATTACCTACTCTATTTTTCAATAGTTTAACGTATAATTTTCACCAAACAATTTGAATGTGAATTAAATTTCCAACAAGAATAAATGTTAATTACTAAATTTCATAGAAGCTGCTCGAAATGACCTCCACCAACGGCTATGCTTTTCCAGCCCCCTTCGATAGCTTTAAAACTGATTTTCGTAAGATATGAGGGTTATTCCGAATATCCGCATCCCCCATCCTCCATAAGTTCTCTGAATGTATTGAGTTTCCTGATAGACTTAACTTTTCAAATGACACCATCAAAATAGTCCATTGGGGTAAGATTAGGAGATCGTATTACTATATTAAAAAATCGAGTAATGAATTTTCCGAAGTATTCTCTTTACTTGTCTCGAAATATTGCTAATTTAATACATTGTTGTCAACACCATTTTTCTTTTCCTCTTCATGAATATGTATCTCAATGAGAACAATGTGAATCATATACAGAGTGATGTTTTTAATACCTGATCATCAAAACAAAGACTCAGATACAGCAATCATTAAAGGATACTGTGGGAGGTATATTCACCATTGAATGGTTTCTTTCTGGGTTTTCTCTCCCAAACTCTGAAAAATATCTATAAAATAAAAAATTAATTATTTTGTGATTTGCTTAAAAGGAAAAATGCAACGCAAATTGCTCAATTGGTATTGACCATATTTGGCTGAATTTATTGAAAAAGGAGGTGGAACTTGGAAATTTCTGTACAAAGTAAAACTAGGTTAGCTATGATTTTCAAATACTGTCAATGTGACAATTCTCGAATCTCAGAATAACAATCAACAAAATAATTCTGAAGATTTTTTCGTTAAGCGACTGAAGAAGGAGTCTGATATAGACTCCGAAACGTTACGATAGGGTTGTTTCTTCGTTGATGTTGTTCCGTTGTCATTTGTTAGGCAACATTGTTCGATTGATTGCTTCTGACAAATATCTTGTGTTTCTCACGCAGAAGCAAATCACAAAATAATTTTTTATTTTATAGATATTTTTCAGAGTTTGGGAGAGAAAACCCAGAAAGAAACCATTCAACTCAGATACAGTCCTGTTTTTTACATTGAATTAATTTTTCAGCACCTTATTCATTATCATAGTTTTCTATTGAATTGATTAATTCGAGAATTACAGGGATTTTTTTTTTTTGCGCACATGTTCTGGGGAACATCGCGTTATCATCTCCGTTACCACGATAACTTTTGAACGGAAAGAGATGTCCAATGAATTTTTTCACATGTTAATGCTTCCTCTATTCATACTCAACTTTATGCATTCTTTCATGAAGGTGTATGATGTATGATACAATAGAACATGAGCGCAAAAGTTCCTGACTTCAAGTCAGTGCTTTTAAAGATTTGTTTTATCTAATTACATGTGGTATGAAAGTGTATAATTTTTTATTTTTTATTTATTTTACAAAGGAATACAAACAGGCAACGCCCAGAAACAGTATTCACCCAAGTAAAACAACATATTGTGCAAAATCATACACAGAAATAATAAACAACCTCCAGTATAAAAGATATACAATAACAATAAACAATCTCGTACCTAAAAAACAAAGCAAAGATGTTATCAAGAAAAAAAGAAAAACAGCAACAAGCATCAAACTGAACAAAACGATTCAGCACGATCACAGAAATCTCGAAGCTTTATCATCTATTGAAATTCAGTGAAATTGTTTACTGAGTAATCATTGAAGAGGGTATTGTGGGAGGTATATTCATTACCAAATGGTTTCTTTCTGAGTTTTCTCTCCCAAACTCTGAAAAGTATCTATAAATAAAAAAAATATTATTTTGTGATTTACTTCCACGTAAAAAACACAGATTTGTCAGAAGCAATCAAACGAACAATGCTGCCTAACAAACAATAGCGAAACAACATCAATGATTAAACAATTATATCGTAACGTATCAGACTCCTTCGTCAGACACTTCAGAATAATTTTTCATTGATTGCTATTCTGAAATTCGTTAAGTGTCTGACGAAGGAGTCTGATATAGAATCCGAAACTTTACAATATAATTGTTTCATCGTTGATGTTGTTTCGTTATTGTTTGTAAGATAACATTGTTCGATTGATAGCTTCAGACAAATCTGTTTTTTACGCAGAAGTAAATCACAAAATAAAAATTTTTATATTTTGGGAGAGTTTGGGAGAGAAAACCCAGAAAGAAACCATTTAATAAATTGTTTACTCGCTCAATTCTTCTGATTTGATTCGTTGCAGCATTTCTGACAAAAATATTCTACTATAATTCCAAACAAAATTATTATAACATTTTGTGATCTGTTGTTGATATTCGTATTTTGAATTATTCCTTGATCGACTTTTTCATATTTTTCATTTACTACTTTATTTTATACAGTCGAGATTATATCAAAACTATCCAAATTATCCAAACTGATATGCGACTACATCTGTCAGCAGCAGCTACACTTCGGAGGAATGTAACAGAATTTTATCTTACTGTATATACAGAGTGGGACTTTAAGTTGTAAGTACAGTAATTTTTATCATAGATGCTTCTCGTCTAATTAAACACTTTTTTCATTCATCATTTTTCCAGAATCAGCTCAAATAAAAAGTTACAAGCGTTTAAAGATTTTACAATGTGCAAATACACTCCTGCACTTTGTCTCCATTTGTGAAACATAACCTAGTTTCTGCATGTTTTACATCTATAAAAGTAAAACATATTTTAACCGAAAAGCTTAATCATCTGGTGAAATTCACAGAAATCGTTTGAGAAAACTTATTTACTTATTCTATTCTTCTGATTCGATTTGTTGCAGCATTTCTGACAGAAACATTGTACTATAATTCCAAACAAAATAATTATAATATTTGTTGTCGTTATTCGTATTTAGAATTATTCCTTGATTGACTTTCTCATATTTTTCATTTAGTATTTAATTTATTTCACTTATACTGTTAAACTAACGTTTTTTTTAATTAATAATTTAATACAAATATAACGCCTTTTCTGTGTGTTAAACTCGAATTTTATTCCCGGATTTAATATGAAGACGAATTCGTTTTTTGCACCTAGCTCTCAAGTAGTTGAGAGCTAGATGCTATTTTTTTTTTCGACATACCGGATGAAACACTGAAAATGAATTTTATGAAATCATCTAGAGTATTCTCTGTATAATTTTGGGTGAGTTTAAGAAAGAATGACCCATTATAAGCACGTACATTATAAAACACTATATTAGGTAAGTACTCGTATACCACATAATGAAGATGTTGGATTTCTAGGATTATGGAATATAATTAATTATTCCATCTAGTTTTGAAATTTGACGTTTATCAACTTATTTGTTTTGAATGAAGTGTTATTGTTAAAGTTTCATCTGAATAATATGACGATATTTTAAATGTAAAGGGCCAGGGTTTAAATCAGAAACCAATGATTCAAATTATGCCGGCTATCCTCTTCTTTATTATAAAGTCTTCTTCAGAGCTCTCCAAAAAGGAATATTGGCGTATTATCTCACGTAAAATTTTCCATTATTCACTATACATTCACAAAGATAATATAATTAAATTAATTCTAAAACTGAAAACAATATAACATTTCATTTGAACGTCGTATGAAAGATGTACAGAATGGCGAATGCGCCAGGGCCAATATTTATATTTTATTCTCCAAAAATATGCAAAACCCGTATGGACGCCACTGGTAAGAGCTAGCTAGGACTTTTAGGACATACGTTCATAGGAAGTTTTTTTCTTAAATTAAGTCGAAGAATCTTCTCCTCAAATATTAGCATGTCTCTAAAGAACACCCTGTATACAGTGCTTCCCAACAACTCCTCACCTAGAGGGACTTTTCTTTTCTATTAATATTACCAAATTTTATTGATTACAAAAAGTTGGTGCATCAAAAATGATAAGATAAGATATAAAGGTCGTTCAACTCAGACTTCCGGTTTGAGCGGAAATCACCATTTTCAAAACAAAAATGTCCATTATCTCGGAAAAATCGAACTTTAAGTAAACTTGTTTCAAATATCAATTAAGATTCACGTGCCAAATTTCAGGTCGGAAAATCATGAAAAATATTTTTTCATTTTTGGCTCATAACTCTTAAAAATGTATTAATTACCAAACGGATTTTTTTTTTTGGTCTACACGAAATTAGTGTCAGCATGAATATGATTGTAACTAGTAAATTCTGTTTGAACTTGGTTTTTTGACATTTGTTCGAATTTTCCCTGAAAAGTCATTTCATTATGGTGCAAAGTTGCTCCTATTCGTATGTTCGCCATTAAAATCTTTCAATTCCACATTCAATTCATATCCGAGAATCCAGAGAATGAAAATCTTGCTGCAAAATGCCAATTTATAGCTACATTTTGATTTAAATAGAATTATGTCATTTACAAGGATTCCGGCAGAGACCCGTCATTTGACATATCCAGAGAGGCTAATTCGGTTCAACCTGACAACATTGAGACAGCGTCGTCAAATTTTGTCTTTACAAGGATTCGGGCAGAGACCCGTCATTTGACATATCCAGAGAGGCTAATTCGGTTCAACCTGACAACATTGAGAGAGCGTCGTCAAAGGGGAGATCTTATTGAAACATACAAGATCTTGAGTGAGCACTATTCGGTTCAGATGGATTTCTTCTGTAGACCCTCTAGAGAATCCTTGAGAGGCCATAAACATAAACTTCGCAAAGAAAAATGTGCCACACTCCAGCGCAAAAATCACTTCAGTAATAGAGTGGTTTATCAGTGGAATTCTCTTAAAGATGCTACAGTGTCAGCTCCCTCAGTTAACAGCTTCAAGAACCGCTTAGATAGGGAAATGGAGGCTGTAAAAAACATTAATATAATACACTACCTGTGAAAAAAGTGATAGAACAAGACTGTGATATACGTTGTGATGCTCTAGTATTAAGATGGCTGTGAACACCTGGTCTAATTCCCACAATGTAACAATTGTTAAATGCAGATACATCGGCCTAGGCCGCTTACTGTGATATGTATAATAATAATAATAATATCCATCGTTCAATTTCAACGCCAGTTAATTATTTTCTATGATCACAGATTTGTGAAAATTCGAATAAATGTCAAAAAACTAAGTTCAAACAAAACTGTCTATGCCTTTCATGCTGACACTAATATTGTCTAGTCTCAAAAAAATCTGTAGGGTAATTATTCAAATTTTAAAAGAGTAACAAGCAAAAACGAAAAAATAATTTTTCACTGTTTTCCAACCTGAATTTTTTCACAATCATATAATTTGTAATTTCAAACAAGTTTACTTAGAGCGTTTCATACAAAAAGGTCGCAATTTCCGAGATAGTTGGCATTTTTGTTGTAAAATGGCAATTTCCGCTCAAACCGGAAGTCGCAGTTGGCCGACTTTCATATAATTTTGTTCATCTTTGATACACCAACATTTTGTTAAAAATAAAATTCAGAAATATCAATACAAAGAAATGTCCCTCTTGGTGCAGAGTTGCTGGGACACAATGTATAACATTTTGATCAGTGCAGGATTCCAAACATTTACTGTTCAATAAAATGATAATTATCCAAAGTACGAGGCGAAATACTACAGCCTTTATGACACAATATCTTAAATTAGGTCCAGATAAGGGGTAATTGAAAGTCTCATTTGCTTTTAGTATTTCATAAGTCTATTGGCAGTATATTATGCTCATTTTAATTTTGGGGCATGAGAATTTTTATAACTATTACCCCCCCTAAACTGTAACCTAGATCCGCCACTGTCTCAAATGCGGAGAAGCTATGCAAATTCACAACGCGACCTATGTATTAAAAAACTCGTTTATCGAGCAATTTGAAAGGCCGATTTAAATGGTATATCAATATTTATTATAGGATAGAAGTACGAAATATTCCACATTCACTCAATGTGCGGTACGCGTGTGGCATTTGTGAAACTGAAAACTTTCTTTATTTCTGTGAATTCGGAGCTATCAAAGAGTTTCTCAAAAATCTAGCCAATACATAACCATCCGGATCCAGTACCGAAAAACCTCCGAAGACGCTATTCACCAGATTCACGGAACTTTGCGGTTTCTCTAACAAAGATATGCCGAACTGAAACCGATAGACGATTACCGATTAAATATAGCAATGACAGGTTGCCTTCCCTAAGCCAACACAGGAACCAGCTGCGTTCCCCACTATCGCCATGTGTTCACCTTTTGCAACTGTCCTCGTCGTCGGAATGGTCGGAGCCGGCTGGGTGCTGGGATGTCGATGGAGAGGTGCATCTATCCGTGGTGTTCGCATCGGCTTCGCCATAGACTAACCATCAGACATCAGAGTTATTTGTTAGTTTATCTATGATTCAAACGAAACCACCACTCGAAAGATAAAGTTGCAAATATACTGATTTATTTTATGAATATTGCAGATTTTCTCAGAGTACTCCGTTCTTCAATATAAGAGCACCTTACACGGTCAATAATATTGACGCAATATCGAGATTGAACAATATATTGAACGTATGACGACTATATCGTGCCAATAATATTGAGCGACAAAATATTGAGGGCGATCCAGATACTGCTAATTTTTATCACTTCTATACAGGGTGTCCCAACGAAAATTTTATCCCCCCTTCAGAACTCAGGAACGAAGAACTTCAGAAGATTTAAAAAAAAACAGGTCAACTTCTGTTTTGACGGGGATGAACTTCCATCATGAGTTTGTTCCGAAAAAATCACCCCCATGAAGGTGCATCAACCCCCACAATTTCTTGAGTAGGGACGAGATGTCGATATTGGTTAGTTTGGAAGATATTCATGTTCTGTACACAATCCAGTTAAAATTTTCAAAATCGGTTTATTATTCACGAAATAATGTAATAATTGAACCGTCAACCGTCAAAAGGTGACAGTTGAACCGCCCAAACTCAAGAACTTAAGAGTTTTGACTTTATTCATCAAATGCTTAACATATTGGTGACTTATATTTCTTTCTGGACGATTGTTATTAAAATACCTTGCAGTTAATCTAGCATTTTCGTCATAGTATAATTTGAAAAATTCTATTCTTTCTCCTATATATAGAATAGACCATATTCGCCCACCTAAGTCTCAAACCGAATTATGATGCAGAAATGAAAAACTGAAACACATTTGAGAAAGAATCTTCAATAAAATTCATTATAATTATTATCAAAAAAAATAGTATAATGTAATAAATTGTCTCGCACATTTTTAGATCATGGACGATAAGAAAATCTAATGTTTTTAAAGTAAAAACTTTCAAAAATTCAAATTGTTCCACCATTAAATAAAAAAATTGAAAATTTCCACTGCGTTGAGGGAACAGAAAAAACTAAACTATATCCAACATCTTCTCCCTATGAATGACAAAAACAGAAGGATTGAGTTTCATTTTAAGATGTAGGCATTATACAGGGTGTTTCCTAAACATGCGGCAAAAATTCAGGGGGTTGTTCCTTGGACTATTTTAAGCATGTTTTGTCCTTGGATGATTTTTGAAAAACCTCTTTGTTTCGAAGATACAGGGCGAACAACATTTTTCATATTTTTAAAATTAATAATAGTTTAAATAAAAATGCGTACCGCTGGATTGGAAGAGGTGGACCTCATTTATGGCCTGCTCGTTCCCCGGACTTAAACCCCTTAGATTATTTCCTATGGGGCCATCTAAAATCATTAGTTTATACCACTCCAGTAGAAAATGTGGAAGACTTGCGAAATCGGATCATTGCTGGGTGTAACTTAATAAGAAATGATCCTGGTGTTTTTGAAAGGGTTCGGCAGTCAATGAGGAGAAGATTGGATGCTTGTATGCTGGGTAGAGGTGGTCATTTTCAACAGTTTTTGTAGGTTGAGTTGAATTTTCATGTAATTTTTCATAATAAAATGTTATTATCCAAAATTTTGTTTCCCCTATATCTTCGAAACAAATAGGTTTTTCAAAAATCATCAAAGGACAAAATATTCTTAGAATAGTCCAAGGAACAACCCCCTGAATTTTTGCCGCATGTTTAGGAAACACCCTGTATATTACCTTTTAAAATATATACTTTTTTGTATTCTTGAATAAGCGCTCCCCTGAACAAAATTATCACCACCCGCCACTGCAAATAGCCCTACGGTCCAACGGAGGAAGAAGTGAAAAACATGATAAATTCTCTGCAGATGAACTATAGTAAGAAATTTAAAAAAATTGAAGATTCAAAAAGAAATCTCTAGCATGAACGGATGATGTGTGTGACCAATTTATTGTATTTTGGTGCAATAACATTCCTTGTGCATCAAAAAACACCTGATTCAATTAATAGTCCGGTCAATTTAAGCCTAAAATAAAGAGGAAGGTTACATAAATTCCCAACAAGCTGAAAATTGGTATAGTTGTTCTAAATATCATTATACAGAAAACCCCAAAAGTCCTCATCGTTCCGAGGTGTGCTAAAAATTTGGCACGGGGTCAAATGTCAAAAAAACTAGTTTTTTGCGATTTTTAGCGAAACGGTGAGTTTTTCGCGAAATTACCCCAGTAAAAATTATAGATCACGAAATTTTCTACAAAAAATATATCAATAATTTTTTTTCCAAAAGCCACCATTTTGAAGATATAACGCTTTGAAAAATTGGATCAGTCGTAATCCCCTCATTTTGCACACGTACGCCACATATGAAGATGAATGTCACTAAAGGTGTTATAGAACCAAAATGAGTTTGCTATTAGTGATTGTAACTTGCCTATGTAAAATATAAGTTAAACTATGAGAATCTTAGGTATAATGAAACCCTGTTGGTAAATTTGTACGTCAGTATAAAAAGATTTACTACAATGTGCTGAAGTTTTTAAAAATTGTAATTCAACTCAACAACACGTAATCACCAATGGAGTTCAATTTCTTCTTGCTATGTACGGACCTCCTAAAAAAACGACTTGTTTAGATAAGGTGCGATACGCATCTTTCGTTAAAAATACGCGTAACAAAAAACAAGTCAACTTAGCTTCTCTTCCTCCAACCTCAGTAGCTGCTCACCAACATCTGTTTCGGGCATATTATCAAGTTCAAGTGTGGCTTGGTAATCAGCTGGACCCTAAAGGCTGGGGTTGGAAGTTGGTCGACAATACACTAGAGCCAGTTCAAACTTTACTTCCACCAGCACCTGAGAAACTTCTCAACACAATATTTTGCAACTGCAAATAAGGATGTAGTGCAAAATGTGGTTGCAAAAAAGTTGGACTGTTTTGTTCCCTGGCATGCACACACTGTCAAGGCCGATCAAGCTCGACTGTTGAGTCACCAACTCTCGAAGATTCATTTAATACCGATCAGGAATCGCTATCGGGACAGTTTACGTGTGAAATGGAAGAAGAAGAAGAAGAAGAACAAGAGGACGAACAGGAAGAAGAACGAAAAGAAGATCAAGAAGAAGAAGAAACAGTAATCTTAGAAAACTATGAATCAGACGAGTAGCTTTTTATTTTAACTATTTTATTTTTTATTACACCGCCGTTATTTTTACCAACTATTATGTACAATATTATTTTCCAATAGTTTTAAAACATACAAAATCTCAGCAGACCCGTGGAATAGGCCTACTGGGGAAAACACGTTAAAAAAAACGCGCTAAGTACACTACCTCACAGGTGGCGTGGAAACGTGTGCAAAATAAGGGGATTACGACTGATCCAACTTTTCAAAGAGTTATATCTCCAAAATGGTGGCTTTTGGGAAAAAAATTATTGATACGTTTTTTGTAGAGAATTTTGTGATCTACAATTTTGTACTGGTGTAATTTTGCGAAAAAACTCACCGTTTCGCTAAAAATCGCAAAAAACTCATTTTATTGACCTTTGACCCCGCGCCAAATTTTTAGCACACCTCGGAACGATGAGGACTTGTGAGGTTTTCTTTATAATGATATTTAGAACAACTATGCCAATTTTCAGCTTGTTGGGAATTTATGTAACCTTCCTCCTGTGTAAATAGACCGGACTATAATACCATTGAAGACAAATTCTATTACGATGCCACTCGCTTTCAAGTAGAAATTATTGCGGTATAGATGTATCTCCACTCGAAGCTAGCTTGTAAAGTGCACCTTCATGGTCAATATTATTGAAGCAATATTATTGACTCAATATTTGGCGAAAAGCGGTGCCTCACACGGGTCAGTTAGGAACTAGCTTCGAGCGGAGATGCACCTACCGGAGTAATTTCTCCGTGATTGCGAGTGACATCGTAATAGCATTGAACTTCAATGGTATTAATTGAATCATTAGGTGTTCTTTGATCAAAAAGGAATGTCATTGCATCAAAATATTATTAATTGAATTAATACACATCATCCGTTCGTGCTACTGATTTATTTTTGAATCTTTAATTTTTTAAGTTTTTCCTAAAGTTCATCTGCAGAGAATTGAACTTGTTTTCACTTCGTCCATCGTGGAACCGTAGGGGTATTTCTCCTTATTAATTTCCAGAAATTTGATTGTTGCATTCCCTGTGCTTTTTGTCCCTATCCATGCATTCCACCGACTTGACTTTCCACAGAAGTAGCAGGAACTCGTCCAACTGAACTGATACAGAGATAAAATATGAGATAATATTTGAGGAGGTACTTTACAAAACCATTCATTCCATTTTACGAGTCTTAAGGATGACAATACTCTATCTCTCTATCCGTCTATACTTTCCCAAGAAATAATGAGATATTTTACGTCACGAGCTTGTATCCATATGTGTCCAAAAACAAACACACATACCCAAAATTATATTGAAGTCAAAAAAGAATTCATCCCTAGCACAAAAATTCTTAATTTCTGCAAAAAAAAATTGGTTCAAGCCCTGTGGACAGGAGCTTTCTGGCGCTCTTGTTCAAACAGACAAATTATATCTCCGAAAGTATTGGTTTCTCAGAGTTGGGAATTATATCAATGTATTCTTATGATAGAACTGCATCATAAAGGAACTCCAATTCAAATAATAGTATATTTATCAAGATTAAATGAGCAATCTGAGAATGAGAACTTCACCATGGAATAAGTCAAATTAAAATAGCTGAAATGAATTTCACTCTCTCTTATAGAACAGGATGACATGTACGAGTATGAACACAGATCATATAATAAAGCTTAGATAGAATGATTATAGCATTCTGTGAAAACATAGAGGTACGATTCATTAGTGAAATTTCGAAAATTCATATCTCCGAAAGTATTAGCTTGTTGGAGTTGAAAATGATATCAATGGATTTTCATGGTGAAGCTGCATCTTAAATAAAAATTGAATTTGAAATTTGTTACTTAAACCATCTGGCCTATTTTGCCCAATAACGAACTTAACCGAGATATTCATCTCCCTAACCTACTCTGAAAATTTCAACTGCCTAGCTCATTCCGTTCGAGAATTATTGTAGAAATTTTTTTTTCATTTTCAATTTTTTTTTTACACTTTGCGATAACCTGGTCAATACAAAACTTCACATGCGTATAAAGGTCATGATTCTACAATTTGATGCTAAATTTCGGATAGATCGAGTGATCTGTTTCGGAAATATTCATAAAAAGTGTTTTTACTAAAATCGGCCATAACTCCGAAACCGCTTGATGGATTTCGCCCATTAACGAACTCGTCCGAGATATTTACGCTCCAAACCCACCTCCTCTAACTCCTTTCGTTCGAGAGTTATCGTGCCTACGGCCGGCTGGCCGGACCGGCCGGACAGAATCGATTTCGACCTCGGATTCTTAATCAGTGAGTCGAACCAAATCGTTTGAGACCATTTTCAGCCAAAAATTCGAAAATTTGGGCAAATTGATAAGCATTCAGGTCCGAGGAACTAGAGCGTCAAAAACATTGATGGAATAATCGTGTTTCGAACAATAGGTGGCTATCTTCAATTTTAAAATGGTTAAATTTATTTTTGGTTCTTGAAATAACAAGTCAGGAGTTTTTGCACGCATGTTCTATTGTCCATTCTCCTCTATTGGATCCAATACAGGAGAATGGAATATAGAACAGGCGCGCAAAAGCTCCTGGCTAAACGACAGTGCTTGAACCAATTTTTGTTCATAATTTTCCTAAAATTTTCTTGGTTTACGGTGCTCACAAAATTTTACACACGTCCTTACGTCGATATTCTACAACTAGTTGCCAAGCTTGAATTCAATCGAGTCTATATTTTTTGAGCTATCGACGAAATAATATTCCAGGTGGGTATAACTCCGAAACCGTTATCCCGTATCCCTCCCCCCCTAACCCCCAATGCATACGCCCTATACTTCGAAATAAATTCCCGTTCCTCATCGATAAATTAAGCCGAATTCGATTCATCGAATTCATATTTTTTGTCTCCATCTCAAAACACCTCTAAATTTCGATGTTGGCGGTTTCGAGACTGGCGATGCACTGATAGCAATATTAAAGAAAACCCCCATCACAACAATATTCATATTGAAGCTGCGTCAATATTATTGACACAGTATAGTCCTCACAGGTTCAATATATTGTTTAATCTCGATATTGCGTCAATATTATTGACCGTGTAAGGTGCTCTTAACTGAATAATATTGAAGCAATATTATTGACTCATGTGCGGGCTACCGCTTTTCGTCAAATATTGACCACGAATACATTTTATGCATTCGAATAAATTCGCTAATCGATTGAACATTCTAAAATGGCAACTATCCCTGCAACCATCCAACTTATTTCGTTCGAGAATTATGATGCATACGGAGGGCTGGTCAGAAAGACAGAATTAGATTTGATATCGGATTATACATCAGTATTCATCGGTCGAACCCAATCGTTTGATATCATCATCGATCAAAAATTTCAAAATTACAGACATCTGGACAAAATGCATGCTGTTCCTGGCGGAACAAGCGCGTAAAAAACATGTTAGTCTCTAGATGTACAGGGTGAGTCTTTGACCACTGCATTAATTTTAACCAAAGATTCCTCTCATCAAATGAAATACTTTTTTCCTTACCATTTTTCAAGATTCGGCTCAGGTAAAAAGTTACAAGCGTTTAAAGATTTCACAATGTGCTAATATATACTCCCGCATATAAATTATCTGACATTGTTGGCGGACGAGAATAAGGCATGGTAACGTGTTTTACAGCTTGATTCGGGATTCCAACGCTCAGGGACGGATCCATAAAAGTAGTGAAATTTCTGGAGTTTTCCATTTTAAAACATTCAATGAAGAATATCTCGAAAACGGTGCGTTTAAGGAGAAATGATGAAGAATAATGTTCTAAAACGATGGAATATTCTTGAAATGACTCAAGAAAAACTTTATATGCTTCATTTATGCTAATTTCGTTTAGTTTTATGAATCCACGAGTCCATAACTAGAAAACCAGTAGAAGTAGAAAATTACTAATATTTGGATAATATGTATCATAGTTATAGGAAACTTCACGCCAACATTAATTTTATTCGAAAAAAGGATGTCAAAGCTACAAAATAAAAAATTGGTTCAAGCCCTGTGGACAGGAGCTATTGGGCGCATGTTCATCTTCCTTGTGGCCCGTACTGACCAGTAAAGAAAAAAAGCAGTATCATGTTGAATACCTTAATATTATTCTGGAACACAAATTTTCCATTACAATAATCTTCATCTAGCTTCTATTTAGTATCAATTCCTGTAGAACGTGATCATAATAAGTGTTTTCCATATAATAAAATGTGTTTGAACTTGGTATGTAGGAAATCTGACATCAATTATTGGAATTAATTGATTTGACAAACAGCCGTCAAATGAGGTAAATAGATTTTTGTGACGATTTTCTGTGACCATAGAACGTCAAAACACGCTGGAATGTGAATTTTAAGCAATATCTTCTGGAATTGAGATCGTATCGAACTGAAATTTTGCACACTCGTGTAGAATGCTTGATTTAACGTCAGTACAAATTTTTTTATTAAAAAATTTTCCAACTGCCCGATCCCAACAATACTTAGATAATATTATATCCATAAATTAAGCATTTCATTATTGCATGTCTTGAAATAGGTACCTTTTCAAGTCGATCAACATCGTCCTTCTTTCGACGTCTAAACTATGACTTGATTCTTTATGTTTATGTCTTTGAATTTGTTTTCGGTGGAATTCAAAGAGTTCATAGAATAATCGATGAAAATACTGAGAGAGACCCAGGAAATTTGACACATTTTGTCTTATATCTCCAGAAATTGAAATCGTATAGAGCCAAAATTTTGCACAATGTTGCAAAATACTACAATTGACGTTAGTACAAGTTTTTGTTGCAATCTGATGAATAGTTCACGAAAAAAAAATTTTTTTTTCGAAAAAATTAAAAGAAATATTTTTTTAAAAATTACCAACATTTCGATCATAACAGAATTTTGCCAAAAGTTGCGCGTTTATATCCTCGAACTGACTACCAAGTTTCGATTCAACATCTTCTTTAGTTCCTGAAATATCAGGGAAATAACCTCAAAATTTTAAATGTCTATAACTCCTAAACCGTCCAGCCGATTTTGCCCGTTAACGAACTTAACCGTCGCATTTTGATCAGAAACCTACCCTGAAAGTTTGAAGTCGATAGGACCTTCGGTGCTCCTGTTATCGTGCCTACGGCCGGAAGTACGGCTGGCCGGCCGGCCGGCCGGACGGCCGGACGGCACCCAAAAATCTGACACCGGATTCGTGATCAGGGAGTCCGAATTAGTCTATTAGCCAATTTTCAGCTCGAAATTCGAAAATTACAGACATTTGGACGAAATGATAGGACGATGTTCCCCTAGAACATGCGCCCAAAAATGATATTTTTTCAAATTTTCAACAGCCTGTATCTTTTTACCTGAGTTGAATTCGGAAAAATGTTAAATGAAAAAAGTGTTTCATTTGATGAGAAGAATCTTCGTTTAAAATTAATGCAGTGGTCAAAGACTCACCCTGTATATGCGAGGAAGGGGATGATCCAGAACCGGTTGGAACCACATTTCAGGATGAGGATGAGGGATCAGTCAGACCCCAAAACTACTCAAGAACTTTGGAACTTTTGCTTCAATGGCAAACTTAAGATCGGGGTTTTTTCAAGTGGATATATCGAATCATACTTCATCCGGGGTATATGTCAAATAGGAAAAAACTTCGCATGCAGCGCACGCTGAAGATGAGAGGCTGTCCGAATGGAACCCGATAAGGTTGGGGAGGCAGCAACTCGAGAGCGGGTTCTCATGATTTCATGGGTTCAACGGAATACACATCGGTAAAAAAAGATTCAAGGTACCCAGATAACGCATCTTCTCTCTTGAGTAAACAGTACGTAGAGAAATTGAAATTAAGGAGTAGAATGCATTGGAATGAGTTATGTACTCGGTACACACTTGACAGCTGACGGTAGCAATCATCATTTATTTCTTTCAGCTAAAAATGCGCAGCGTTTTTAGTTTGATTGCGATAAATTAAGTTCAAATGTATGAAAGCTTTCATTAGATTCTGATTCCTATTCAGCTGATATTGATGCTATAAAAGAAAAGGTCTCTTGCATGTAACACGAAATACTATAAATTTATGTTTTCCTAAATCTACTTCAATACCAGATCATCATGTATGCCCTCATCCATTTTCATAATTTATAGAATTTGAATATTTCGGCATTGAAAATCGGTAAATAAAGAAGCAAATTCAAATGACGTGAAACGCCTCTGAATCGTTGCTATGACGGTTGACGTAATCAAAATGTACCATCTGCCTGTTACAGCCATTACGGACTAGGAGCCGTTTATAGGGCGCTGTGTTACACTGGAACAAAAAGTGAAACGGACACGAGAAGAGAGTGAGAGTAGATATGACGGGTTACGTCACGCGGAGGCGCCAAGAGACCTATTGTCGATATGGATAAAGAAAGGTTGGTTGGTTTTTTAATTTTGGCACGCGACAACTCGGCGCTAAATGACCATTTGTACCTGCGTATACGCAAATAGAGTAGACATTCTTAAATAGCACTGACGTGAAGTCAGGAGCTTTTGCGCGCATGTTCCATTGTCTATTCACGACTCATGGGATCGAGCTGAATTTCGGTTCTCGATTGTTAGGCGCGGATTTTCAGCTGATTCTGACACATAGTTTTGAAATATAAAATATTTGAAGAAAAATGTTTTTAATTTTTTTTCCAGAAATGCGATATTCCCGAAATTTTGCGAAAATTAGCGCATCGGCATTTTTCAAATGATTACCAAGTTTTAATTGGATGAGATATG
The DNA here is from genome assembly GCA_937662695.2 of Halyzia sedecimguttata. Taxonomy (NCBI): domain Eukaryota; kingdom Metazoa; phylum Arthropoda; class Insecta; order Coleoptera; family Coccinellidae; genus Halyzia; species Halyzia sedecimguttata. The sequence goes on along the minus strand of OW569411.2, from coordinate 29,249,522 downwards.
TATATTTTTAGTTAAATAGGAAATAACAACAACATTTTAGATATGTATAACTTCAAAACCGTTTGTCGAATATGCTTATTAAAGAATTCAAATGTCGCATTTGGATGCGAACCTACTCTACAAGTCGCTTTCTCTTCCTATGAACGTTTGTCCTAAAAGTCTTAACTTTTAAGATATGGGATGATCAAATTTCGAATAAAAATCAGTTTTTCAATAATAACTGAGATAATATTGCAGACATCTTTATAAAATTTGGTATGTATACGTCTTCTATGTGATGTACACAAATTTTCATTTTCTGTACCAGTGGCGTCCATACGGGTTTTGCATTGAATATTTTTGGAAAAATAAATACTATGGCACTGCTTTCTTTTGAAATAAAAATTTACTATTTTTGAGCAAATTTGATCTCATGGGTTTTCGACTGAAATCAAATTATGATAACAGATTTGATCCAAAATGAGTGAGAATCCAAAAAATATGTTTTCTTGTCAGATGCTCTGTTCATGATTAAGATAAGTAAATTAAAATTGCTTCATATCGCACTACCAAAAGTGTATCACCGTGTTACTCAAAAGTCAATGCTTTTAGGACATAAGTTCATGAAAAGTTTTTTTCTTAAAATAGGTCAAAGAATCACCCCCTTAAATATCAGCACGTCTTTAAGGAACACCCTGTATAGTTCTCAAGAGGCTGGAGTAAAGCATGCCAAAAGCTTAAACGTTCCTAATTGTGGAGCAAGCGCAATCCGTATGGGAAATAGCCAAATGGGAGGAGTATTACACGGAAAGAACAAGTGAGGTCAGCTTTGAATTAGGACAATCAATCATGCAAATTTAGCAGCAGTTCAATATTCCACGAAGTATCGCCGAATGTGATTGATATCGACATGAACATGCGACCTTCTGCCATCAACTGCCAAGACCGTTATTCCTCTTTGACATATTTACAGTCGCCGTAGAAAAAACACGCCTTCTACCGCACAATACCACCGTTCATAGTCTATCTATCATAATCCAACCTTCTATCCGTTCTAAAATAAACCATAAATCTCTAGATTTATTCCTCATGCTACTACCGTGCAACTGCGTGTTGCAATGCATCGCTGGAAAAGTTGGTCCGCCTCCAGAATCCAATTTTAAAGCGGTTTTTGAGCCTCCTTCGCATTGCGCAACCGGTATAATAAAGTCTAACAACTTTTCGATGTTACGAAGGTAATAAAATATTGTTCTAATCCACTTACACCAAATTGGATTATGGGATCCGATTGCTATTTCAAGTTCAGGAATACAATTGACGCGTAGAAAGTGTACCTTTTGTTGAAGAAAATTGAATGCTTGTGGCTTTTACTTCATGCAAATCCATATTGACTAAAATGAAAAATTACATATGACTTACACTTATTTATTTAATATTTTGACGCGTTTCGTCAATACAGCTACCTACGTCATACTAATTTCCTAACAATTAATGATCTCCTTATTGATCAAAATGGATGACCTGGACAGAGAGTTTCAATTTTCAATTGATTTTTCACAGGATTTAGGCCAGGGTTTATTACAAAACCAACTTTAAAAATTTTGGTTCTAGCAGGAAGTCAGGCGCGCATGTTTTATTGTCTATTCACCTCTATCGGACACTCTTAATCAAATTTACCATCTATATAGACCGTTTTGTTAGCTTTTATAAGATCTGAAACATTTCGTACCATTTTAATGACTTGAGCAATGAGACAATCGTCTGATATCACCGAATTTTTATTTCTGACATATGTATTCTATCGGAATTTAAAATCGTTAAATATCGAATGATAAACAAAAAAACTTACGTCTCAAGTAATTTTATTGAAAGATCGACTTGAATTAAGTACACGTCACTTCATCAAAGTTATTATTTCGATAGAAAATAATCGGCTACGGGAACCCATTCCGTAATGTCATTACTTACCTTCGAAATATTTTCACAATCTTCTAATTTCAGGATAAAATTAGCGCGTCGGCATATCAGCTGATTACCGAGTTTTAATTGGATCGGAATTGTATATTTTGAGCTATAGAGGAAATAAAAACAAAATTTCAGATGGGTATAACTCCAAAACCGTTAGGCCATTTATGCCTATTAGTTAACTTATGAATGTCTAATTTGGATGCGCAACCTACCATGAAAATTGCAAGTAGCTATCTCTTTTCGTTCTAAAGTTCTCGTGAAAAACATAATATTTTTTCATTACCTTTTGTTTAATATTCTGGTGATACGATCCTCAAGAAATTTAACATACATCTTTGCATCAGTATTCTACAACTAGCGACCAAGTTTCAATTCGATCGGATCTGTATTTCTTGAGTTATCGAGAAAACAATATTCCAGATGTGTATAAATCCGAAACCGTTTGGAAGATTATGCCGAACAACGAACTCAACTGTCCCATTGCGCAACCTACCCTGAATATTGCAAGTCGCTATCTCTTTCTGTTCGAAAGTTATGGTGGCAACGTTCACCCATCCAGCTACTGATCTCCCCCAAGGCTGCTGAGATCTCTGACAATATAGATCCAATCGTGTTCGAATTTGGAACTTTCAGATAACTCCAAAACTGTTTGGCCGAATATTGCATTTAGATGCGCAACCTATCCTAAAAATTGCAAGTTGATATCTCTTTCCGTTCTCAAGTTATCGTGAGATAAATCATGTTTTTCAATAATTTCTTCAAAATTTTGTGATACGTTTCTCAGAAAATTTCAAAAACGTCTTTGTGTCCGTATTCTACAACTAGGTACCAAATTTCAATTCGATCGGATCTGTATTGGTTGAAAACTATATTAGTACTCGGAAACCGTTGGGTCGATTACGCCCATTAACGAATGTCCGTCGATGTCCATCGCATTTGGACGCACCACCTACCCTGAAATTTTCAAGTCGCTATATCTTTCCAGTTCTCAAGTTATCGTGCCTACGGCCGGCGGGACAGAATCAAATTTGACCTCGAACTCTTCATCAATATCAAAACAACATAAACAAATATACAATATGTGATTCCATAGATTGAAAGAATTTTTGACTAACGTATTTTGGCGCTCTTGTTCCTCGGAACATAGTGCTTATCAATTTTTACCGTCTTTATTACTGTCTTTAATTTTCGAATTTTTGGATGAAAATGGTCTCAAACGTCAAAGTTACGTAGCCACGATAACTCTCGAACGGAATGAGCTAGATAGTTTAAATTTTCAGAATAGGTTTGGGAGATAAATATCTTGGTCAAGTTCGTTACTGGGCCAAATGGTGGTTTCGTAGTAAGGAAAAAAAAAAAGTTTTTTTACCTTACAAATTTCAAATTAATTTTTTTCAAGATGCAGTTTCATGATTAGAAGCAATTGATATCATTCTCAACTCTAACCTACTAATACTTTCATAAATCTGATATTTCAAAATTTTGATAATTACCTAATCGTAATTTTATGATTTCACAGAATGCTCTAATTATAATTTGCTGATGTATGTAAATCCAACATATGAGGTGAGTCATAGACCAACGTTTTCAATTAAATATTTTATGATGAAGTTCTATCATAAGAATCCATTTATATCATTCCCAACTCTGAAAAAACAATACTTTCGGAGATATGATTTGTCAAAGTTTGAACAAGAGCGCCAAAATTCCTGTCCACAGGGCTTTCCCATATTTTTTATTTATTTGATTGGAAACTACTTCCATGTGAGATTGTTGAAAGAATGAGGTGGATAAGTATGTGGTTTTCAAAGGATGTGCGGATCACGATGCCAACTATACATATTAGGGCTAGAGAACAGACTCTTACGTTCTTCTTCTTCTTACGACTTCTTTGTCTCAAACTACGTCTTGGTTTTTTGTAAACAATTAAAATACTTCATTCCTAATGCCTTCATTAATTTATTCTCTATTTAAATAGAGAGAAAAATTGAGATCTAATCATTGCTCGTTAACTAAATTACCCCTATGTTTTTCTCTATTTATTTCTAACATTTTACAATAATTTAGTTGCGCACCTCATTATTCAAATTGGTTGAAATTTTGAAATCGTTCTTAAACTTATCCTTCTACTTATAAATATGATTAGAATAATTAATATTAATTTTGTTGTGTTGGTAGCTGTGATGGTGTTTCTTAATCCTTTTTCCAAAATTTGTACCTATTTTTCCTATATAATTTATCCCAACTACCGCAATTTAACTGATAAACACCAGATTTATCTTCCTTATTGCTCTTCAATTTATTAATCTCAATAGCTTTGCCGGGCTATTGTTTGCCAAGAATAAGATATTTTACCTATTGGTTTTGAAGAAACCTTCTGATTTGTTGACTCGCTCTGCCAAAATATGTTAAGCTGTGGAATTTTTCATTTTAATCCTTAATTTTTGGAAATACTAAACTAATTGTGTCTCTAAATTGTTTTTGATCAAAATTTCTCTGATTTATTCTGGATCCTACCATTGTCTACCGCTATTTGTATCATAAATAAATTTTGACAAAAACTCTATGTCCAGGTCATCGATTGTGTTATATAAGGAGATCATTAATTGTTAATAATTATCTGCTATAGTCTGAAGAAGTCACTGTGTCGACGAAGCGCGCAACAATATTGAATAAATAAGTGTAAAACATATATAATTCGTCATGTGACGAAAAGTGTTTTGAATCCAAGGAGTTCTTAAGCGATGCGCGATTGATAAGGGCGTTGCTGAACAAGTAGTCAGTTCATGATATAACAAACATCTTATGAATAATTATTTGGGTGGAAGTCAATGAAAATAATTTTTGCAAATGATTTTTCCGATTGAATTTTGTGTCTGAATTTTGCTTATTTTTAGCCAGAAATGGTGTCAAATTATTATATGACAAAAAAGGCAAAATTTAATCCGTGCACCCAACCGGCCCGCCTCTACTGAAATTTCAAATCATGTAAATCCCAGTATTGTAACAACACCTCGATGGCCGAGATAGTAGTATGCTCGCCTTCCACGCATGAGATGTGGGCATTGCACAGTGTTTGAAAAAGACAGCAACAGGGATTCAATTTACATAGAAGTTTCTACTCCTTCTTCAAAATATTCAACCAAATATTGCCTCGGATATCCGTTATCTTCGAGAAATTTTTTGATTAAATCAATTTCATTGTTGCTCCTTGCTTGGCAACGAGCTCCTTGCCAAAGAACGAGCTCTTGATTGTCGTAAAATTATCTCGTCTATTATCAATGTCCTAGGGATATTACTACTGAAAATTTCGAACTGAAATATTGTTTTCTCAATAACTCAAAAAATACAGATCCGATCGAAGTGAAACTTAGTAATTAGTTTTATAATGCCAATGCGTACATTTACGGAATTTTGTGACAATCATATCATTAGAAAAAAAATTTTTCTTCAAAAATATTATATTTCAGATTCCGCGGAAATTTTGAGCAATCCTTTAAGCCACCATTTTACAATATAACGGATTTCAGCTAGATCGGCTTCGTATTTCAGGAATTATCATGAAAATAAAATTTCGAATTTGTATCTACTTCTTCTTCTGAAATTTCAAATCATGTCTTTCGCAGAACTGTAACAACACCTCGATGGCCGAGATGGTAGCGTGCTCACATGTCGCGCATGATATTCGAGTTCGCAACCACGCTGCGTAAGTTCACTATTTCATTCATTTTGAAATGTGAATTCAGTTCAGATGCCCAAATACATTTTTCACGTATTGACGCAAAAAAGACGGCTGGTTTCATCCAGTATTACGTGAAGGTGTCTGAGGCGTCAATAGACAATAGAACAGCCGCGCTTAAGCTTCTGACTTCATATTAGTGCTTTTTAATATTTTTGCGCGTATGTTCTGGGGAACATCGCGTTATCATTTTGCCCAAATGTCTGTAACTTTCGAATTGACGAAAATGGTCTCAAACGATTAAGTTCGACTCCCCAATGAAGAATTTGAGGTCAAATTTGATTCTGTCCGGCCGGCCGTCCGGCCGTCCAGCCGTCCGTCCGGCCGTTGCCACGATAACTTGAGAACGAAAAGAGCTAGCGACTTGAAATTTTCAGGGTGGGTGGCGCATCCCAATACGACGGACAAGTTCGTTAATGGGCATAATCGGCCTAGTGGTTTCCTTGTAATAATTTTGTTTTCAACCAATATGAATCCGATCAAATTGAAACTTGGTGAGTAGTTGTAGAATATGAACCTAAGCACGTACGTGAAATTTTGTCCGAATCGTATGGCTAGAAAATTTAAAAAAATTATTAAAAAATATTATTGTTGTCACGATAACTTGAGAACGGAAAGAGATAGCGGCTTAAGGTTTTCAGATTAGGATGTGTACCAGAACGCAACATTTCAGTTTATTTATGAGCATAATCGGCCAAACGGTTTTAGAGTTATAGCCATCTGAAATTTTCTGAATTTGGTGGTTTTTTGTTTCTCATTAACTCGAAAACTACTGAACCGATTGAATTCAAACATGGTTATTAGTTGTAGAATGCCAACGCGAAAATGCTTGCAAAATTTGGTGAGGATAGCATTTGTAGAAAATTTTTAAAAAATCATTGAAATAAAAAATAATTCTATATATCAGTAACTATTCGTTTGAAATTGCTGAAATTTTGCAAGAGCCTTCATAACCTAACTCTACTGCCAAGTTTGAAGTTTTAATACGATCGGTTAAATATTGTTGGAGATTCGAGCATTCTTGTGTGAGTTCAGTAGATGGGTTACCGTTGCCTCGATAACTTTCGAACGAAAGGAGATAGGGACAATTTTCAGGGTAGGTTGCGTATCCGAAAGGGAGAGTTGAGTTCGTTTTTGGGCATAATCGGTCTAACGGTTTCCGAGTTATACCCACCTGGAATATTATTTCCTTGATAACTCAAAAAATAAATATTCGATGGAATTGGTGCTTGGTAACTAGTAGTAGAAAATCAACATAAAGACGTGTTTAAAATTTCTTAAGAACCGTACCCCTAGAAAATTTGAAAAAAAAACGAAAAAAAAAATTTTAAGAACCGTACCCCTAGAAAATTAAAAAAAAATCACGAAAAAAAAAATTGGTTCAAGCACTAACGTGAAGTCAGAAGCTTTTGCGCGTATGTTCTATTGTCCATTCTTCTGCATTGGACACCCTTAATCGAATTAATTAGAATTAAGTGTCCAATACAGGAGAATGGACAACATAATTTAACATGGTAAATTCGATTAAGGGTGTCCAATACAGAAGAATGGAGAATAGAACATACGCGCAAAAGCTTCTGACTTCACGTCAGTGCTAGAACCAATTTTGTAACTTCTTCGTGAAACCCTTCCTAAAAAGATACTTCATTTTGAAATGGAATCTCCCTGTATAATATTCTGAACTTGGACGAAATGGAATGTTTTTTCAGACGATTCAAATAGTTGTCGTAAATTGCTGGCGCCTAAGTGAGTGTTCAATATCTCATTCGAATAAGAACAGAATAAATCAATGGCTGGCACTCCGCAGGCAGATCAAATTAATGCTCTTTCATCGACCATTTCAAAAGTTCAGGAACACAGAAGAACTAAGGAACGAGACCAACTTCACGACAGTAAATTCCATCAAGTACTTGAAAACAGGAATTCAGATTTGCCGAGCTCAATAATTAGCTGTTAACCAGGCCAAGGGCAGCAAAGAACAGGCCTACATAAGAACGGGTATGTCGGCCTGTTCAGTCGAACGATCTTCGATTTCCTGCTTTCTTTACACGACACTTGACATAAACATGGTTGCAACTGAACTTATAATTTATAGGGGACGTCGATCCGATTAGATTATCTGTATTTATCTAGCGGCAGCAGTGCCGTAAGTCTGCTTATAATGTCAATACGTCCACTGCTAAATTGCCTCGTGAAAATTATAGGGCATTCTGAACGTCCTATAAGTTAGCGATACATTTTTGGACATCGGGCAAACTGAGAGGTGCAAACTTCTCCACAATGCCACAAATTTGGTACTTATTATTATAGGAAGAAATATTATTGCCGGTTCCAAGAATGTATGCGGATTTCCGCAACTATACGTATTAAGTGACAAAGGAAACATTGAAAATCCGCAAAACTATTGAATTGTCTAACTTTTCCCCACGAGGAAGTCCGGTTCTCCTGAAACATATGAAGTTACCAGGTCACTTTTCAGAATTAGAACAAGTTGGAAAAGCACTGTGGCCGGGAGGTTTGGTGCGCCAAAGCGGTCACAATCCAGTAAAAAAAAATATTCCCAATATTTCCAAGAATATAAATCGGACTGTAAACACAAGCGTCCAAAAAAAATGGTCCACTTTTTGGTCGAGAAGGGTCTCAAATAATTAGTTTCGACTCAAATACATACATTTACAGTTGGGTCGAAAATAAACGGTGCTGTCTTCGTGGTGGCCCATTCAAACACATACATTCACTGTTGGTTTGAACATGAACAGTGCTGTGTATGCGGTAACGTAAAGACTCTATTCAACTACATACTTTCAATGTAGGGTCGAAAATAAACAGTGCTGCGTCTGTTGTGGCATAAGAACCCATTCATATACATACATTCTTTCATACATTCACTGGTGTCTGCGATGGCGTAAGGTTCCATTAGAATACATACATTCACTGTTGGTTCAAAAATGAACAGTGCTGTGTTTGTGTTGCCGTGAGGTCCAATTCATGTTCATAGTCATAGTAGGTCCTAATAAACAGTGCTTTGTTTGTGGTGGCGTAAGTACGCAAATCAGTGCAATCATACAATTGTGTCATAAGATAAAAAAAAAACCCTATATAGCGGTGGTTTAATTTCACTAGTGTATTCCGAAGTTTGTGTCATGAGAAACTATGTGTTGACAATTCACAGAAAACATCTCTATAGTAATAATTTTAATATCTAATAATATACAAAAATACTCACAATTCACGAAATCTTAGTAAAAATTGGTTCAAGCACTGACGTGAAGTCAGAAGCTTTTGCGCGTATGTTCTATTGTCCATTCTTCTGTATTGGACACCCTCAATCGAATTTACCATGGTCAATTATGTTGTCCATTCTCCTGTATTGGACACTCTTAATTCGAATTTACCATGGTAAATTCGAATTAAGATCGATCTTTCGACATAAACTCGCGAGCAAGTCCTACCTTAAAGAGTATATCCATATCACTCTACTTTTCGACTAGGTATCGATTTTGTCGCGATTTAAGGTGCGGACGCGAACAAAAGTTCTTCCGTAAATCCTTCGAAAATGATAATAGATATTGAAATTTCGTCTTCAGCTTTCGCTTGTTACCGTTCCAAAGCTTCGGTCGCATGATTTGACCGCCCTGTAAACGACCCTTAATATTTTAAAATAAATTCCGAAAATTCCCGATTTTCTTAGAAAAAATACGTCACCTTCAGGAATTTTTTTTAATTATTTGGAATTTTTCCAAAGATCGCCACTATAGCCATATCAAGCAATTTCAACCATCCCCTTTCCTCCCGTAACCTCGAAATCCTCTCTTTTTCCACCTTTTTCCTTCGAGACGTCCCTTCATTTACACAAATTTGTGCAATTCTAAACGTCCTTTTTCAGAAACTGAACTCGTCCAACAATTCTCGGTTTCCAGTATTTCTTCTATAACTCCTACAATATAGATTCAATTATGTTCAGATTTGAAACATGGCTCAAGAAGTAGGATTTCAAGGCTGTTTTTAAAATTTTCCAGAGATGCGATCTGCACGAAATTCCGCACAAATATTTGTGTTGGCATTCTACAACTACCAAATTTCAATTCGAACGGTTTTGTATTGTTCGAAAACAAACTTTGTACTCGGAAACCGTTAGATTACGCCCATTAACGAACTTGTCCGTCACATTTAGATACGCAACCTACCCTGAAAATTTCAAGTCACCATATCTTTCCATTCTCAAGTTATCGTGGCAACGGTGGGACGGCCGGCATTTCGGCAAAATGATAGCACGCCGTTCCCTAGAACATGCGCGTAAAAATGGCTGTAGGAGTTGAAGACTATAATACCCCAGCTCTAAAAAAATTCATGTAGGACCAAGTCAAAGACTACGTCAAACCTTTGAAAGAAATCAAATTAATGCGTAGGCATAAATGACAATTTTGGATTTATCAACCATTTACCAGTACATTTCACACATCAGATATAATGTAAATATTTAAATCATAAATCTCTTGCAAACCCTAAGTAAACATCCAAAATGAGATCTATTCAAAATGAATTAATCAAAACAAAGTAATAATATTTCTATCATCATTTAGATTGCACGTACAAACAACATTTTCGATATCATAACTTCGATATTTACGACATTCGATTTAATCTTATAGCTCTCATCTCTAATAAATCGATTACACTGCAGAAGCTTCGAATAAATCAATTCTGCCCATGCATCTTGGGAAAGAATTTATGATATTTTCGAAGTATGGTCTTTTTCTCGAAGATTATTTATGCAAATTCAATCATAGAGGCGGTATGTTTGTTTCCTTGGAAATATGATCATTGTAAGGTAATTAAGACGCAAACGCTTTTTCGATTAGAACCTCGTAATGAGAGATTGCAAAAAATATGCCCAGTATTGATAACATCGTTCATGAACACTGTTGATGCTGCTCCTGACATTTCGGGAAGTGTATATTCAGACACACTACTATAACAAGGGATAGAAGCGACAAATTGTTGGAGAAAAAGTTGATGAACTGTGTAAAGGATAGTAAAGCTATGATTTATCGTTCTGATTTTGGCTCAAAAACTACTTTCGGCTAACGAAACATATTAAATTATAAGGTAAATTAGCCCTACATTAGGGTCCTGTAGCGGTCTTCGAACATCTCAAGTTCTTGCTTGGGTTGGCCAGACCTGGTTTCGAAAGAGACCTTCCTGGCCTTATGTGCAACGACATTTTCTATTTTGAATTCAAATATTGAAGGGATTTCTAAGAACAAGAGTGAATATCTTTGAAACTAGCGGAAACTAGGGCTTCACGCGAGAGCGAGATTTTTCTCGTCTCGTCTCGTTCTCGTCTCGTAAAAGCGAGACGAGACGAGACGAGACGAGACGTTTTCAAAAATATTATAGGCGATACCGAGACCACCTACTCGTTTTTTGTCTCGTTAAATTTTTTGTGTGAAGTTTTATATACGACTCGACTTTTTTCAACACCCACAGAAATCAATTGAATATGAAGTGTTTCCACTATAATTACCAATATATTTTGTCCATATTATGCATCGATCGTTCTAGAAATACACGATTTTTCAGAAGATTATTAATTCGTTATGACCTTGCGATAATTGAGATTATTTTTCAAGAAAAAATAGAATTCACATAAAAACGGATGCCATTATGAATTCAATACTTAACGGACAACTTTTATTGCCCCCAAATCCCAATGCTTCGAGAATTTCGTCTCTATCTGAACATCTGGAGAAATGTATTCTCTTGTGCTCCTTGTAGTGAAGATGTGAACAATTATTGTATACATCTGTGGAACTACGTATAATAAGACTGGTAAAGAAATGAAGCTATTCAATGTTTCGAAAAGTGTTATGAGGAATACGCCAAGAACACCCTCAATGATCTACCCACTGGGAAGATATTCTTTGAAAACTATACCAAATTGTTCAATTCTATTAAAAAATGTATCGACATCGATAGCCTATTTAAAACATCAACAAAACTTTCGAAATATTGGAAAGCTGAGTTTGAAGAATATTTGCTGTTAGTAAGAGCAAATAGGAATCAAAATATTCTACAGTGGTGGAGAGTGATGAAAAACTTCTTCCTACATTTTCCAAGATGGCCGATGATTTATTAATGGCTGCATCCGTACCTGTTGAAAGATTATTTTCCACCGCAGGTATGATCATGGCAAAAACACGTACATCATTGAAAAATGATTTGATGCAAGCGTGATTATGTTTGAATTCTTAGTCATCGAGTAATTCAAAAGTTGAAATTATCAGTGTTTAAAATTAAAAATAAATGTACCTGTGCAAATATTTTTGTTCAAGAGCGTAATAAATATACCGCCGTATTCACAAAGCATTCAATCTCCATTAAGTCCTAACTGAATATAAGAATCGCAACCGCAGTTAACGTATGTAACGTAACGGTGCTGAAACAGGCCTGTTTCACGTTAATTTTCACTTAATCTGAGGTTACGGTTCTTATTTATCCTTAACTGAGGAACTCAGTTAAGACTTAACGGAGATTCAATGCTTTGTGAATACGGCGGATAGCTTTACAAAATTATTCATTATTGTATACCATTTTTGTTCAAGAGCGTAATAAATATACCGCCGTATTCACAAAGCATTCAATCTCCATTAAGTCCTAACTGAATATAAGAATCGCAACCGCAGTTAACGTATGTAACGTAACGGTGCTGAAACAGGCCTGTTTCACGTTAATTTTCACTTAATCTGAGGTTACGGTTCTTATTTATCCTTAACTGAGGAACTCAGTTAAGACTTAACGGAGATTCAATGCTTTGTGAATACGGCGGATAGCTTTACAAAATTATTCATTATTGTATACCATTTTTGGCGCTCTAGTTCCTCGGAACTGAGTGCTTATCAATTTGCCCAAATGCCTGTAATTTTCGAATTTTTGGCTGAAAAAGGTCTCAAACGATTTGGTTCGACTCACTGATCAAGAATCCGAGGTCGAAATCGATTCTGTCCGGCCGGTCCAGCCGGCCGTCCGGCCGACTGGCCGTAGGCACGATAACTCTCGAACAAAAGGAGTTAGAAGATTGAAATTTGCTAGGTGGGTTTGGAGCGTAAATATCTCGGACAAGTTCGTTAATAGGCGAAATCCATCAAGCGGTTTCGGAGTTATGGTCTATTTTAGTAAAAAATATTTTTTATGAATAATTCCGAAACCGATCACTCGATCTATCTGAAATTTAGCATCAAATTGTAGAATCATGACCTTTATACGCATGTGAAGTTTTGTATTGACCAGGTTACCGCAAAGTGTCAAAAAAAAAATTTCAATTTTTTTACGAAGGAATCCATATTGAAGACAGAAATGGCTATCAATATTTTTAAATTTCCGCATATTTTGTAAACAATAGTTACAAATCACAACACTCACGTGGAGATAGGGTTTTAGTGCTGAGGTTTTTCCCTAAGCTCTTGCATCATACGTCGAATTGTATGGTACAAAATTAAACACTGAACCTTTGGGTAAAGGCTAGTCTTACAGGCGGAAGAAAACTCGACACCATCGAATAAGGAACAATAACGAAGGAGCATAGCTTATTTGCCAAGAAAATGGATTAGATAAAGCCATTCTGAAGAATCAATTGTTTTTTGATTAGTGTCTTGTTATATTTGGAGTCTTGTTTCTGTGTAAGTTGACAATGCATTGAGTTTTAGTATGCTATAATATTGTTAGAAAGGATATTAATTAGTTTTTAGTGTTTAAATAGTTTTGAAAGTTACGTTACGAGTTCAGTATTCGCCATATTATGCAAGAACCACTGATCAACACTCAATACGCCAAATGCTCCTCCCTATTATTCTCTATTCTATCCTCGGCACTAATCCGGCAGGTAGTCCCGAAGGGTCGGTTTCGTATTTTTTGAGTTATTGTGGAAACAACAAAGAAATTTCGGATAGGCATAACTCAAAAACATTCCAACCTATCCTAAAAATTGCAACTCGCAATCTCTTTCCGTTCTCAAGTTATCGTGAGATAATAGTAATTTACGTAACAAGTCCGGAAAATAGGGTTTTTTTGGACGAATAGACAAAATTCTAGGACGAGCGTAAGCGAGTACCGGGAAGTACGTACTTCCCGGACTAGGCCGGGAAATGGTTCTTTCTCAAAGATAAAGCGTCCGGGAAGTGCCCACTTCCCGGACGGTTGCCGAAAAATAATATTTTTCAATATATATTTTTTTAATTATATAGTCAAACAACCCTCACGAAATTGTACATACGTCTTCGTGTTGCTATTCTACAACTAGTTACCAAGTTTCAATTCGATCGAATCTGTATTGGTTGAGAACAAAAGTAGTACTCGGAAACCGTTGGGTCGATTATGCCCATTAATGAACTTGTCCATCGTATTTGGACGCGTCACCTAACCGGAAGTCGCTATCTCTTTCCGTTCGACAGCTATCGTAGCAAGGACCGATCGGACAGAATCAAATTTAACCTCGAATTCTTCATCAGTGAGTCTAACCTAATCGTTTGATACAATTTCCGGTAAAAAAATTCGAAAATTACAGATATTTGGGATGAATGATAGAACGCTGTTCTCCAGAACATACGCGCAAAAATAGGTCCTCAGAAACCCTTCAAGTGATTTTCATGAAGGTCGGAGCATTTGTTACATTGCTTAGTAAGCAATTATTGGAAATTGACGAAGAAATAAACGAAGTAACTGCAAATTTATCTGCATTAGCAATGATAAACTCTGATAATTATTTATTGCACCACATTTTGCGATCATAATCGAGGCGATAATGTAATAACACATATGATATTTCACCTAGACATGCTTCGAATGTTGATGAATTGATTACTCCAGAAAAAAAAAACTGAAATGTCAGCGGTATCGCTATTGTTAAGTTTTTTTCAGAACCTGAACCAAATTACACACAACCGTAATGTCTAGGAATATTTCAATAAATGTAAGCTAATTAGCAATATCGACTCGAATTCGTATCATTTGCTTGTTGTAGTTCTAGAGGGTATTACCTTCAACTACTAATTGTACATCCATTTAATCTCTGAAAACAAATATTTCTGTTATAGTTATTAAATTTCAACAAAAAGGTTAATTAGTTTCTCTACGTCACGTACCATTCTCTCTATCAGTGTCTATATGTAATAATTGTTTTCATCTTGTAGGAGATATTGAAAAAATATTGGAAACCGAACAGACTTGGGGAGTTCAGTAGCTGGATCGATGACAAATATCATGATAACTTTTAAACGGAAACAGATAGAAACTTGCGTTTTCGGGGTAGGCTGTGCATCCGAATGCAAAAGTTAAGTTCGTTAATGAGCAATCGGCCAAACGGTTTCGGAGTTATACCCATCTGGAATTTTTTTGTTATTCCCCCAATAACTCAAAAAATACAAATCCGTTCCAATTCTAATTTCGTGTATATTAGTAGACTGACGCACTAATATCTGAGAAATTTCGTGAGGATCGTAGACTAGAAAAAAAAAATGGAAATATTTCTTCAAAAATTTTATAGTTTCGAAACTATTTGTCAGATTCTGCTGAAATTCCACACAAACCTTCAGGCCAAATTTTATTTTCCCAATTTCTTAAAAATACAGATCCGATCGAATTGAAACCCATCAGTATTCGATTGAAAAAAGATGTCTTTGAGGTTAGAATGAGAGACCCCACTGATTGTATCAGGTAGTATTGGGTAGAATCAGTCTGGTGGGTTTGGATTGATCATTTTTGACACTCTTGTTTTTTTGAAATTACACTTTTTGAATGTAATTTCTTTCATTGATATCATTCCCAATTCTAAGTTATTGGGTAGAATTCGTCTGGTGGTTTCGAAATAATAATTTTTGGTTCTTTTATTATGCAGTTCTATCATAAGAATACTCCCGTCCACAGGACTTTCCCCCTTTATCTTTTTGCGCCCATGTTCTAGGGAACAGCGTGCTATAATTTTGTCTGTAATTTTCGAATTTCTTGCCGAAAATGGTCTCACTGATGAAGAATTCGAGATAAAATTCGATTCGGTCCAAATGGTTTCAGAGGACAAATGCTGTGTTCCAACAATACAGATCCGGTCGAATTGAAACTCTACTATTCGTAGAATGCCGACATGAATATATGCGAAATTTCGCGAGGATTGCATGAAAAGAAAATTTTTAAGAAATTCTTGAAAAATATTCTGTATCTCAGAAATGATCCGTCCGATATCGCTGTAGCCTTCAAAGCCTAATTCTACAGCCAAGTTCCAAATTTGATCACAATTGGATCTATAATCTTTCCATTGAGCATATTCACCCTGCAAAAATCCAAAGATTTTGCTTTCGCTTCATCAGGTTTAGAAATGGCTGGATGGACAGGCATAATCAAGATTTACCACCCATCACTGAAGATCATTTTCATAATCAACTTTAAATTTTAAAGTTTCCTTTTAAAATAAACTCTCACGATTCAACGTCGCTTTAAGATAAACATAACCTTTCTTACAATGAAATGAAAGAATATATTGGTATTCTTACACTAATTTCCTTTAATGTTCTTCAATACAAGAATCCCAATATATTCTTTCATTTCATTCGACTAAATGGACGATAACCTGAGAACACTTTCTTACAATCTCCTATCGTCTGAAATTTTAGCGTCTGTAAAAAATTGAGGGTTTTTGTAAGTTTATGCCATGAATATACATTTTTTCCATTGAATACATATGTTTGCATGTTCATGGGAAAAAATAGTTAGGTATTTTCTTGGGGAATCAGAATTATTATTAATGAATAAAAGGGAAATAAATACCTATAGGTATGGAACTTCAATGTATTTCAAACTCTCAATTTTATTAATATCAATATATCTATTGTTCATGAGACTTTTCTAAAATTCTTGTTTGCCTGACTATATAAAGAAATCTAGGAAAATATATAAATAAAACACAAATATTCATGTCAGTTTCATTTCTCTCGCTAGAGCCAATTCATCTTACTTAGATCAATTAGTGACTATCACTTCTTCAAATTCCTTCCACTGCGGCATAAACCTTCAGAATCGACTTCAACAAACTTATGGACAAAATCGCACAAACTGATAATTATTTATAGTTCCTCCTGAGAAGTGAGGTTATGAATGTTGTGGTGAGCGAAGAGGACAGAAATGACAGAATCATAGAGAATCTACTCGTACGGTATTGCCGGCATAACTTTGAAGTAGTAAGGCGAAAATTCATGAAACGATGAAATCGCAACGAAAAGTGTTCTCGTGGTTCGTTTCTAAAGGAACGACGTCGTTCAAATGACTATAAAGTCATTTGAACGACGTCGTTGTAATGCTGGATTCATCTAGCTTTCCTCCGACCATATATAACATACCTCTAACAGCCGCAAAAATTAAAATTGGTTCAAGCACTGACGTGAAATCAGGAGCTTCTGCACGCATATTCTATTGTCCATTCATCTCTATTGAACACTCTTAGTCTTAAGGCCAATTCATATTATACGTCCCGCTCGGCTCAGCTCAGCAAAATGATAATGCGATGTGTCCCCTAGAACATGCGCGCAGAAAGTAGGATGTGCATAGCATGCTGGTTTTTTTCAAGCAATGGAATCCGATCTAGAATTTCAGCCTGCAAGTATATTATTAACACGCAAGCCAAAATTTTCTTTTTATTATATTTTTTTTTTGTTAGCAATCATAATTGGAGCTGCTGTGATTGTTTCTCTTTTGCGATTTAATGCATTTATATAATTATTAGAGATAACTGTAGTATGTACTTTGAATGTACTACTGATCATATTTTAAATAAAAGTTTCTATACCACAAATTGAAATAATGATTATAATCAATCATTTTGTTTATATTTATAGTTGTAATATTAACACCCAATCAGGTTATGTTTCTAAATCTGTTCAAAAGCTGTCGTATGATTTCGTCGTCACATGAAAAGTATAGGAAGGGAAAATTTGAATGACAGCGTCGTTGCTTTTTAACGACAGAATCGTCTCATGAATTTTCGCCTTTAAAGTCTACTTTAGTTGAAGTTACAGGATCTTCCTATTGAAAACCTATATGAAAACGAGCAACATTGAATTTAATTTAAAGGTTAGAAGTGATTTTAGTAAGGGCATATTGAACGCGTTGACTATGAAAACGGGCCTTAGTATGATATAATAATTTCAGAACAAAATTGCCTGATTTGAGCACTCCTTTTCATTTATCTTCATATGCCTTCAATTATTCAGAGATCCCACCGATAATTTTTCAATTTTCAACACTTAATATGCTATTACAGCATTCTTCGAAGCTTGAACCAAAAACAATTATTTTACGTTGGTTCGACTTTTCTTGCGGGGTGTGCTGACTGTCATATCAGATGTTCCAGTAATATATTGTGGGAAGGTTGATACGCTCTTTCGGAATTCCCGCGTGACTCACGTCATAAAAATGTTCACCTTTCGGTTCTTTTACCTGGATGTTCACCTCAGTCATTTACAATTATCAACAATAGCAATTTTTTTCATTTAATCGACAGTTGGGATATCGTTGATACTTAACGGTTAACTGAATGAACGGTTGGGCTAATTGTTTTTTTTAAGGTGGGTACAGACATGCGACAGAACTTCGTACCGTAACACGATCGCGCAACAATCGTGCGGTTACGCGTTGGAGATACGATGTTCAGAGATTTTCAGCGTAACAGCACATCGTTGCGTAACATATGAGCAGAACATTCGATCGTTCCATAAAATTTTGTTCAGTTCTGTGAAGTTCGTCAAAAATATGGAGGTTGTTGCAGCAGCCTATATATTTTTGCATTATTATTGACCAAAGAAACGATTACGCTCGAACGCAATGAGTTAGACAGTTGAAATTTTCAGATAGGTTTGGAGTCCAAATGCGCCGGATAAGTTCGTTAATTGGCAGAATCCACCGAGTGGTTTTAAAGTTGAAATTTTGTTTTCCCAATAACTAGCAAAATAATGACCTGATTAATTAAAAATACCAACAAGAAGAAACAGAATTTCGTGAGGTGATGTTGGGAAGATATTGCCGATATAAGTATCGAAATATTTCAACGATCGAGATTTAGGCACTGGTCTATTTTATACACTCTTCAAGCTAAGTTATCAACAGTTTTTCATTTTTAACGTGCCTGGAAAGAATTTAAAAAATCACGACGTCTTTGCGTAGATCGCAAAATATGCCGATTCGGACCGTTTTCGAATGGAAAGCATGGCAAAGTGAAGATGAGGGATAAAATCGTCAAATAACATGATGATAATTTCATGAAATTAGAAAATTGTGAAAACATATCGAAAATAAATAATGATATTCGTTCAAGTCCCAGCTTTCAACCTAAATCTGTATAACGGGATCGATTTCCGCAGCTGAAATTGCTTTTTGGTTTTTTTTTCATTTTCATCGAAATAATAACTTTGATGAATCTATTGAATTTAAGTCGATCTTTTTATAAAATTATGTGAAACCTCAGTAATTTCCTATATTACTATATATTTTACGAATTTCAATGGCGGGTATTTTTATCTCATGGCACAATCGTATGATTGAACTGATTTGTTTGTGTTACGCCACTATGAAAAAGCACTGTTTATTTTCGACCCAACAGTGAATATATATATTTGAGTCGAAACTTATCGTTTGAGGCCATTCTCGGCCAAAGAGTGGACCAGTTTTTTATGCACGCTTATTTTTACAGTTGGAGTTATATTCTCAGAAATATTGGGGATATTATTTTTTTCCTGGAGTTAAGCAGCTTCGGGCGAATGTAGTAACTGGATGGGCAACCAATCTGGCTATGAATTTAGAGCGCGTGAAAGCTCCTGGGCACAATGCTTTTCCAAATTGTTCATTTGATGCAATCTCTCCATTTTGATAATTTTTAATGAACTCTATGGTAGATTCTTCCGTCCACTACATAATTAAACACTTTGTCAATCGAATAAAAATGCAACCGAAAACAAACCGCAATCATGTTACGCAGATCAGTACAGACATGAAAACGAGTGGAGCAACATCAGTCCGTATCGTTCCTTTGATGTGACGCGAAAATACCGACAACCGATGGAACGCTTCGATGTTACGATGTTGCAATGTTACGTTGTTACGCGATCGTCCACACTAGTTGCGCGACGGTGTTACGCTACGATACGCTACGCTACGCTACGTTACGTACCCACCTTTAAGCTTGTTTCACATGCATACGGTTCCATTCGGTTCGGTTCGTTTTCGCTTTCAACCGAAAACGAATGAAGGCCTTTCACACATATACGGTTCATATTAGGTTTTATGTTATCTTCCGACACGGGCACACAATTCCAATTTTTCCGCAACGTCAGATTCATCAAAGCCATTCAAAATTGAACACATACATCTTTGAATGCATCCTACGTCTTTGATGGATCTTTATATTTTTCGGAAGTTTTGTCTCGCAGCACAGGTTTAGATTTACACCAGAAATCAGTCGATCCACATTTGCTAAACCATTATTTTCTCATGAATACTGAGATAGCAACAATATCCCGAAAATATGTATGTTTATATTTCTATATTTGAACAATTCGGGAAATATTGAAAGATATCTGCTCGATTTGAGGTTAAAACCACAGAACGAGACAGAAAACATATGTAAATATTTATTACTTTATGATTAAAACCGAAACTAAACCGTATTTGTGTGAAAGCCCTGGTTGATCTGTATTCCCTACACACGAATCCAAACCTGATAGAAACCTATTCGTGTCGAGGGAGTATTCGGTGATGTACGGTTTCTATTCGGTACCGAATCTAAACCGGAGTACCGTTTCACACTTGTCGCCAGCGACCGAATTGAAACCGAAAACGAACCGAACCGAATGGAACCGTATGCATGTGAAACAAGCCTTAAGGTGGGTACAGACATGCAACAAAACGTCGTAGCGTAACACCGTCGCGCAACTAGGGTGGACGGCTTCGCGTAACATCGCAACAGCGTAACATCGAAGCGTTCCATCGGTTGTCGGTATTTTCGCGTTATTCGATTGGCAAAGTCTTTAATTATGTAGTGGACGCCATAGAGTTCATTTAAAATTATCAAAATGAAGAGATTGCATCAAATGAACAAGTTGGAAAAGCATTGTGGCCAGGAGCTTTCACGCGCTTGTTTAAATTGTTTTTACGTGATCGCACTGGGATGCCGTCATCCAAATGCTTTTATTTCGCGAGTTTTGAAAGCCGAAGATGGAACGATTAGGTAAATTACACTTCCTGTGGAAAGGAGGAGGTTTCGGGCTCGAATTAAATTATATCCAACCCAGCAGGCCGTTTTTGAGTGTTCTACAGAGTAAGTAACGGACTAAAGTCATATCTTCGGTATTCAGTTTGAGAATATGAATTTTGTGCGAGTCTATAACTAGAAAACCAGTAGAACTAGGAAAAAACTAATATTTGAAATATATGTTTCATACTTATGGAAAACTTCACACCAATATTCATTTTATTCGAAAAAAGGATGTCACAGCTACAAAATAAAAACTGATTTTTTTTCGAAATTTCAACAGCCTGTATCTTTTCACATGATCCGAATTTGGAAAAATGGTTAATGACAAAAGTGTTTCATTTGACGATAAGAATCTATGGTTAAAATTAATGTACAACTTTAAGACTCACCCTGTATATCACATTCTTCCTATTCTTAAATCTAAAGGAATTCAATTTCAACAAATGCCAACAAAGCATTACGATTACATAATTAATAAATAGTAAACTTTCAAATTATAAATTTTTATTTTCATCAATAAATGTTTTTATATTTTCCTATCATGTTTTGGATATCTTAAAATCCCAAAATCAATAATATCTTAATTTAAATAGGTATTCATATCTGGATTTGGATTCATTTCTTTATATGAATTATCTTTCGCATCTACCTAAATTATTACACAGTTAGTACCAGGAATTTCAGAAATAATGTCAGCTGTTTGTGTTTCTTCAATATCAATATTTTCAATTTAGAGCTGGTTTCATTAAACCAAATCTAGTATTTACATCTCTTCCCAATAAAAGAAATGGAGGAGAAACTCAGGTTGATATATGTGACCCCTTTTTTGTGTACCATAATTGGGACGTCCTGTATATTAACCTTCCAATTCAGGTTGAGTTCTGATTCAATATTCTAACGTTACTGATACATTGATTCGACTGCTCCTTTGGCCACCAAAATAATCACCACCACTAACTATTAACATCCAATATTTATTTAAAAATTGAAAAAGCACTGACGCAATGTAAGTCTGCTTAGGCGTGCTTGTTTAAATTCAAAGCCAGAGCGGTTATTCATCCTTGTAGTGAACACGCCCAAGGCTGCTCCGCTTCCAGAGACAAAAATAATATTTTCCAACTATTCAACAAAATATTAAAATATTCTTTAAACATTTTCTAGTCATACCATCCGCACGAAATTTTGTATAAGTCTTCTTGTCCTAGTGGAACGTCGTATAATAGGAACCCTAAGGGCCGGTTTCTCAATTGCGAGTTAACCCGAGGTTACGGGTAACCCGAGTGTTACGCATTCATGAATGCCGCATGTATTTAGCGATATTCATGAATGCGCAACACTCGGGTTACCCGCAGCCTCGGGTTAACTCGCAATTGAGAAACCGGCCCTGGCCAAAATTACCCCGAAGGGGTTCATAAGTAGATATTGGCGCACTGAAAGGACAAAGGTAAGCTAATAGCGGTTTCATTAATAAATGAAAGAAGTGCATTTGTTTGTCAGAGTCATTTGGTATAAATATGTCATAAACTCTTACCCATAGTCAACTTCGTTCTTGTACCTTAGCAGATAGTAGAAAACATTCATTAATCCAGTCTTCACGTATAATTTTCCGTGCTTGTTGTGTAAACACAGATAACAATAAAATACATATTTTGTGAATGAAGTGTTCAAGTCTTCACCTTACCTGTTCTGCGGCTTGTCTAATTGCAGATAAATAAGGAACAAAGAACTGTGTTAAAGCAATTAAAACTCGGTGATTACTTTAGAATGCCGACCTACTAATTTTTGCGGAATTTCGTGAATATCGTATCCTGGAGGAGGTACTTGAGGGGTCAGTTTTTTTCGTATTTCAATTACAAAAGAATACATAATATGTCAGAATTAAAAATTCTGTGATCATAGATGATTCTCTTCTGAAGTATGTCATTAAAATGGTATGAAATAGGTATATTCATATTTTATAAAAACTAAGAAAACGGTATCTATATATCGATGCTAAATTCATGGTAGTGTCCAATAGAGGTGAGTAGATAATATAACATGCGCGAAAAAGCTACTGAATTCACTTCAGTGCTTGAACCAATTTTTCACTAAAATATTGAAAAATACGAAGAAAAAAATATTTCATTGTGATAAATCTGCCGAATTTAATTTTACCCGCCGCCCTATGGTGGAGCAAATTCAGAAATATCTTTTTCTTGAAAGTCCTGGTATTCTTTAATATTTTAGTGACAAAGTTATCAACGAACAACGTTATGGAAAATACAGAGTGATAAATTTGCCGAATTTTATTTCAATTAAGTACATTATGTTTCACATCACTGGAACTATTGAAACATGTACATTTTTGGCGCGCTGTTCTGTGAACAGAATGCTTATCAATTTGCCCAAATGTCAAATGCGAAAAAAGGCATCCGTTCTGCCGTAGGCACGATTACACTCGAACGCAATAAGCTAGAGAGTTGAAACTTTCAGAGTAGGTTTGGAGTTCAAATGCGCAGGCTGAGTTCGTTAATGAGTAACATTCACCATGTGGTACTCTTCTGTTGACGCATGGGATCTCTTGGAGAAGAATCGCCTCCGCTAGTTCTCAAAGATATTGATCTTAGAAATCCCTTCAATATTGAATTCAAAAAGGAAATTGTTGCTCGTAAGGCCAGGAGGGTCTCTTTCAAAACCAGATCTGGCCAGTCAAAGTGATGATTATTCAGAACTTCAGATGTTCGAAGACCGCTACAGGGCCCATATGTAGGGCTATCATCTCCCATAGATGCATGTTTTTACTTTGTATTGTGATTTTTGGGTACCTTGGAGAAACCTCTCCGTTTTTGGACGAAGGAGTCCATATTGAAGAAATAAATGCCTATCAATATTTCTAAATTGCAGCAAATTTTGTGAACAATAGTTACAAATCACAACACTCACGGGGAGACAGGGTTTTTTGCTGAGGTTTTTCCCTAAGCTCTTGTATCATACGCAGAATTGTATGGTACCCCGTTACACCAACCTCTGCTAACACATAAAACTCTCAGTCAAAAGAATATATATATATATACCATGTGGTTTCAGAGTTATAGCCATCTGAAATTTTGTTTTGCCAATTACTCGAAGAATACAGATCTGATCGAATTAAAATGCGGCAGTTAGGTGAAAAATACTGACACTAAAACATATGCAAAATTATGTGAGGATCACGCTAATGGAAAATTTAAAAAAAAATATTAAAAAAAATTCTGGATCTCAGGAACTATCAGTCAGATATCGTTGAAATTCTGCGAGAGCCTTCGAAACCTTATTTCTCATTAAAGTTCTGAATTTGAATTCGATCGGATCTATATTGGTGAAGATATCACGGAAATATCGAAATATTCCTACGATCTCAGTGTATTGGTCCACTGTTTTTATATTCGACCAAACAAATAATCAACAGTTTGTTTGATTTTTGACAAACGTCAAAAAAAGGATACAAGCTATAGAAGGATGTAATCATAACGTGTTTGCATAGATCTTTATTATTACTGTTCTGTGATCGTATGTCTATATTCTATAGGCTTGTTTTGGTTCGCAATTCGGACTGTCCTAGAACCGTCCAAAGTAGTCACACAGTCGTTTATTGTACTTGGACCTGCGTGAATGGGCGAAATCTTTCACACGCTACGTTTGGCCCACTCTTTAGAACCGATTCGGAACTGTCCCTATTGCGAACCAAAACAAGCCTTTTATGTTCAAGTTAATGTCATCATGTCTGACATGTGCCATGATAAACAAATCAGTTTTGTAGATTTTTTGTAGATTATGAAATATAACATAACTTGGTATGAAATAAATATCGATTTCAAGATTCAAATATTCCTATATAACCTAACATGGCTGGATACACGGGGCCGACCCACAGATTTCGATTTATACGGACAATATGCTGCCACGGAATGGAAAATTTTGAAAACATCCTTCACACTTCATAGATTATTATTTAATAGTGATCGAACAGCACGAAGTTCAGGATCCAATAAAGTTGTCCATACTCAGAAACATTATTGGTACAGAAGCTGCAAGAATTATGTCCACATTCGTGATCCCAGAGATAGAACTGAACAAAGATGAATATACTATGAAGTCTATTGAGAAATATGTCAACCCAAGAGTTAATGAGTGCTTTGAAAGGTTTAATTACTTGAAAAAGGTGCAAAAAGAAAATGAACAATGTGAACATTTTCTTACTGAATGCAAGTATCTATACCTTTTCAACTTCAAATTGGGAACTATCAAAAGCAAATTGGGAATTAACATATTCAAATTGGGAATAATCATAATCAAATTGGGAAAAAACACATTCAAATTGGGAATAATCAATTTCAAATTGGGACGGCATTCGTGGCTATGTAAATCAAGATCATATATAATCGGAAGATGTTTTTTATTGATGAAACTGGAAAATAAAACTAATACCTACATTCGAAACAAACATTTTAAGCAATAAAAGACGTGAAAGAACTACTAAAAAATTTAATGTTTCTTATCAAACTCTCATATCCAATAAATTCAAAATATTAGGTATGAACCTCTGGATATGAGCCACATATCTTGTTATATCATATTAACTGTTATAGTGGATATATTTCTTCTAATTATGTTCTCCATTCTTGAAAGACGAAATTCTGCCTGTGATATGTTTGCTCTCCCTTCGCCCAATAAAATCTCCGGCAATTCCGTAGCTAGATCCCTTTTTACCCCAGCCTTCAAACAAGACCAGGAAAGCTCAATTGGATTGAGCATTGGGCTGTATGGACTTAGCCTAACGAAATGATGCTGGCTGAATTCGACCTCCTGGAATACAGACTCAATACCGGTATGGCAGGGAGCATTATCGACAACTAAAACTATATTTGTTTGATAACAATCATCCATCCAAATGATTTCTTATACACTTTTTAGAATCATTTATGCCATAATGCTCTTGAAATTTTTGCTTTATCTCCTTCAAAGTTATTTTTGGGTTTTCCTCGATATATTCTATCATGCTATTCTTATGTAATTCTTCTATTTTTACTTTCCTTCTCCCACCTCGTTGGCGTTCTTCTTGATTTTGTGTAGTAACCCATCTATAGGCTGTAGATTTACTAATACCCAAGGCATTAGCTAGTTCTCTCCAATTGCCGTTTCTGTTATATACCGCAATTATCTGCCTTTTCATTGAATCTGCAGCTTTCTTCTTTATATAAGACATGGTTTCGAAAAAGGAATTGTATACTTATCGTCCGTTACTTACTTCTGACTTACAGGTTAATTTGCAGTTTAACGCCCCCTCACCGATTTTCAAAATATTCTGTATATAGTATCTGTATGATGTTGATATACCACAGTTTCAATTTTAGCACTGGCAAATGAGTATTTTTCGAGAAAATTCAAAATGAAAATTGAAAATTAGAATTGTAAAATATCTAGGAACAGCTTAGAAATATCAAAATTATAATTGTCATGTTGATATATTTTTAAGAAATTTAAATTTATGAAGTAGTATATGAAATTAAAACCTAGGAAACGAGCCAAATAAAAAAATCACAGTTGAATTCAATCAAATTTCATAAAGTCAGTTTTCCTGCTAAAGAATAAGTAAGTGGGAATTTCATGAGTGTAACACACTAAAAGTGCTTTATTGCTTTATTTTTTCATGTGTGATCAATAGTTGGAGCATAATGGCCGACGGAGACAGCAACCCAAATGTACAAATCTGCTGTTACAACGTTTGCAGAGAATGTGCCTTTACAAACATTGAGTTTATCTGCAAAATTTCGGATGATGAAATAGCTCGCCACTTTCTTATTGAACATGGAGTTTTGGCTTGCCATTCAGTATGTGAATCAAGAGTATCTGCGAACTTTGAGAGAAAACAGTTCAGGTGCCGTAAAGTGATTCATGTGCCTAAACGGGGATCTGTTAAGTGCGATACTTCTCGTAGTGTCTTCAAAGGAACATTTTTGGAAGGTTCGCATCTTAGTTTGAGGCAAATGTGTTTCCTGGTCGATATGTTCCTCTCAAGCCGAGGTGCGAAAACTGAAGACACCATGTTTGAGCTAAAGATCAGTGAACATACAGTTGTTGATTGGTTTTCCTTTTGCCGTGAAGTTGAAGAAGACTATCTCATGCGGAATTCCCAACCGATAGGGGGGCTTGGGAAAATCGTTGAAATAGACGAAGCAATGCTGGGCCATAGGAAATACAATCGAGGACGTGTGTTAACTGAGCAATGGGTGATCGGTGGAATTGAACGAGGAGTTCAAGGAGGATGTAAGGCGTTTCTCGTTCCTGTACAGAATCGCACTTCCGAAGCTTTGATCGGCATCATAAAACGTTTTGTACTCCCTGGCACAACGGTTATGACTGATTCATGGCGGGGGTACAGTTCTTTGCAAAACGAAGGATACCTACATCTCACGGTGAATCATTCTGAAAATTTCGTCGATCAACAAACTGGTGCCTACACCCAAACCATTGAAAGACTATGGGTTGAAGTTCGTAGACATGTTCCTTCGGCTGGATTCAGGCGTGAAGCAATTTCAGGATATTTGGCTGATGTTCTCTTCAGACGCATGATGCCTTGCTACGGTCGTAGGAGGCACGTCTTCTGGAAAGCTGCGGCAAATTTGTACTCGCCAGAACATCCATTGGCATAAGGTAAATTGAAAAGTTTTTCTAAAAGCAAAAACTATCCAAATGTGCTATTGTGGTTACAGATATTTTCCATTCATCTGTATATACAAATTTTCTTCGAAAAAAAAAAAAAATTTGTATCATAAGAAAAATTTTGATAATTTTTAATAGTGGCAAATTATGAAACCTAAACGGAAAGGGGGAGAGAACAGGAGTGCTGGGTGAGATATTATATTCAAAACGATTAATTTTGTTTTGAATTTTCTCCAAATTTCAATTTTCATCATAAATTATAACAATAATCTTATTATAATATCACAAAATTAAGAAAATCAAAGCAATCCTAAAAAATTTATTACCCCACCCAGCACCCCTATTCACTCCCCATCCCGTTAGATTGTTCCAAAATAACTGTTTTGCCATTATTGAAAATGATCAAAAAACACTGTACAATGCATATTTTCTTCGAAAAACATGAAAAAGTCGAAATTTACGAGGGGGCGGTAAACTGCAAAATTACCGACTTACAAATTTGACAATTAATTACACATAGATCTGATACACATAGAAACGGATGCCGTTCCAATTTGAAATTGATTATTCCCAATTTGAATGTGTTTATTCCCAATTTGACTTTGATTATTCCCAATTTGAATATGTTAATTCCCAATTTGATTTTGATAGTTCCCAATTTGAAGTTGAAAAGGTATAGTACGAACATGTAATTATAATGAAACCGACTCAAATCAAACTGCAGAAGATAAAGCACTGAAAGACAAAATAGTTATAATAAGATCATCCTGTAACCAGAGAGGCATTACTGAGAGTTCCAAAATTGACAGTGGAGAAAGCAATTGAATTTTGCAGAACCAGCGAGCAGAGCAAGCAACGGAACTTGCAGTTCCAGAGCAAATTGAGGACATTAAAGCTGCAGGGAAGTATAATAAACAAACGAAAAATTTCAAGTGTAGACAAGAAGGTCAGAAGAAGGAAAATTCAAATGAAGGCGATCTCAGTCGACACATGGTGCACGTGAATGCCCCGCACTTCGTAAAAAGTGTAGGAAGTGCGGTATGTTAAATCATATTACTATATCTATCTATCTATCTATTACTATACTATCATATTACTATATCTTGTAATGTTAAAAATGTTAAGAATGTCGAGAAAGATGAAGGTAGTTCTGATGAACCAGATATTATTATATATATTATTAGGCGTAGGAAAGCATGGGATGAACTTATTCAATGATGAACGTAATAATTTCAATGTTGAATTAGATACAGGTGTGAACATTAGTATAATTCCTAGAGGAAAATATAATGAAATATAAACACAGATTTTAGTTCGTAAATCTAACTCATCTAAGGATTTGAATTCTTCTGTGTGACACCATTTGGTATTTATAGATATTTGGTATTACCTTATGGTTTATCACAATCCCAGGACTTATTGAGGGAAATTTAGATTTTAGAGACCTTGTAATGAATTACAATAACACGGCTCTGATTAGTAGAATCACTAGTACAAATCTTACAAAGTATACATCTCGGAGATCTTTCACCAATAATAAGCTACAACCTCAAATTCAAAAAAATATTTAGTTTAAGAAAGAGGATCAAGTTGTAATAAAAACATCAAGTGATACACTCTGGGAAAAGGTTATTGTCTTGGGAAAGGCAAAAGAACCTAGTTCTTATCGGGTGAAAAAGCAAGTAAATGGTCAATTATTATGACGTAATACTCAACAGATAAAATTGTCATATACCAGACCCCGTAGTAATGAATATACATTAGAAACTGAATTAGACCCAAACCAATTATCACCAAATGATTGTAAGGAAAACAAGAGTAGAAATAGTTCGAACAAGACAAATTTTAGTAATGTTCTAAGTGAACCCGAGATAATGACTAGAAATAAAACAGCAATATAATCCGTTGTGGAACAATTTTAAAACTCCTGGGCGTTTAAACCTTTGAGGGGAAGGTGTTCAACATAATAATATAATAATAATTCTATGGTCTAACCTCAATGGACATATACATACCTATTGTACCTATATCGCATAGCATTGTTGTATCAGATTATTACGGTATGTATGAATGACAGAGACATTTAATAAACATAAATTAAGTATATGTCTTTAAATATTAATCACCAAGTATCAAACAATGAACATATTGATTCTGGAACCAGTCTCGCAATTTACAAACAATGAGTGGAAAATAGTTAGCTATGCAAAAAAGTCTTTCTCATGAGAAATACTATCACTTTCTCATTTTGTTAAATTCTCATACAAAGTATTCTGCATTTTTTCTGGAGCTAATCAGCTTTAGGCGAGTTCGGTATCTGGATGGGTGACAGCTCTGGGTATAAATTTGGACAGCGCGCCAAAGCTCCTGTCCACAGGGCTTGAACCCATTTTTTATTCTTTATTTATCTTTATTTATGCGTAATCAGTACCTATAGGTATTGTCATTCAGCATAACGATCAATCTAGCTATTTTTTCGTAATTTAAATTTAAAATATTACTTGGTTTTATTTTATCAGTATCCTAGCGAGATACACAAATGCAATCAAATATCGATGATTATCAATATTATTACTTTCTACAGAAAGAATTGCTGCAACAAATGCCTAGCCAACATCAATTAGCCGCTTATATCTGCGATTTATATATCAGCCGAAATAGCTCAGTTGGGAGAGCGTTAGACTGAAGATCTAAAGGTCCCTGGTTCGATCCCTGGTTTCGGCAAAACTTTTTTGAGTAGTTGAATATAATTCTATTTATTAATAGGATACATTAATATATATAATTTACTTATTTATGTAATGTTTGAATTATTGCAATCATATAAATTTTATGCATCTTTGTCTTTGAACCAATAACTTCTTAATAATAGAAAGCACCAAAAAAATAATATGAGTGTTCCATAGAACTAAAGACTTCCTATGTTTCCCAATATTTATATAGAACTTTCTCATCCACTAGGAAAACAGTAGATTGAAAAAATCATGTTGAACAAAAAACATGTCGAAAGCACAAACCTATTAATTGTAATTACAGATAATAAGCCATGAGATTCGGCAACCTTACTCCTGAATAAAATCTCCTAGATATGCATTCCATACTTAATGATAATATACTTTCCTTGAATTAGAAAAAAGAGTAAATGACCGACCTCTAATTTGCTTACATAATGCTTCACTCTTCGCTAACGGTTCAGCCATTTCCATAATTGATTTTTTCATCAATATCCGCTCATGGGTCGAAAAAAATTCTAATTGAGTTGGGTATATGATGGAATGACTTACCTTGGCATTGGGATAGAGGACTTTGGCACCATCACATCTGCAAATGAAATTGAATATTATGAGTTTGTGAGGACTTGAAATCACATCCAATAGAAAGCAGTTTTTGTGCGCGTTTACAGGGGCGCTTCTATCATTTTGCCAACTGTATTTGACTTGTTGATGAAGAATCCATAGTCAAATTTAACTCTGTCAGATACTTTTCAGGGCTATTCCTAGGCCTGAATTCCCCAACTATTGCCTACACCCATTTGGAATTTAAATAATATTGTGTACCAAAATTATCGCACAATTTGAATTGAATAGAAATCACAGTTTTTGGCGCTCTTGTTCCTCGGAACAGAGTGCTTATCAATTTGCCCAAATGTCTGTAATTTTCGAATTTTTTGATGAAAATGGTCTTGAACGATTTGGTTCGACCCACTGATCAAGAATCCGTGGTCAAAATCGATTCTGTCCGACCGGTCCAGTCCAGCCGGTCCGGCCGGCCCTCCGTTAAATTTTTTTTCTTTACATTAAAAATTTTAAATAATTTTTTCTTAAGATGCAGTTTTATCATAAAAATCCATCGATATCATTTTCAACTCTAACAAGCTAATACTTTCGGAGATATGATTATTCAAATTTTCAATAATGAATCGTACTTCTATGTTTTCACAGAATGCTCTAATTATTTTATCTATGAATTATCTATGGTACATCGTGTAACTTTGAATTTTCATTTTGAGGTGGAGAATGCTACGAAAATCGGAAAATAAAGTAA
The DNA here is from genome assembly GCA_937662695.2 of Halyzia sedecimguttata. NCBI lineage: Eukaryota > Metazoa > Arthropoda > Insecta > Coleoptera > Coccinellidae > Halyzia > Halyzia sedecimguttata. Next base: position 29,217,822 of record OW569411.2, on the reverse strand, counting down.
ATGATAATCAATTGATATCATTCCCAACTCTGAGAAACCAATAATTTCGAAGTTATTTTTTTCATTAAGAGACACATTTTGTTTTATTAGAAGAATCCATTGATCATTCTCAAGGATAGTGTTATTAATGGAATAACACGTCTGGCTAATGAGTCCCACGGCTCCGCTGGTACACACGCATTTTTGTCAAAATTTTCCAAGACCATTTTGCATAAATCTAGCTGTATTTCGTTGTTGCAGCGTTTGATTTTCTTTTGTAATGCACGGTGGTTATTGGCCTGTTGATATAGACCTTTGACTTCAAATAACCACATACAAAAGAAACTGATGGTGTTACATCACTCGATCTAGGGGACTAATTCTGATTACCGAACCGAGAGAGTAGACAACCACGCAATGTCTTATGCAGAAATCAAAATGTTTCACGGGCTGTATGGCATGTGCCACCCGGCCACCGTCTTGTTGAAACCTCTTATTGGCCACATCACTATATCCCATCTTTGGCGGAAAGAACTGTGCTATCATGTCGTGATATAGAGCACCAGTAACAGTCCTTGCTTGACCAGCCTCATTTTCAAAAACGTAAGCTCCCATGATGCCTTCTGCCCAAAATACTCAACGGACAGTTACATGTTGTGGATGCATTTGTTTTTCGATAATCACATGTCGGTTCTCCGAACTACACGTGCGGCAATTTTCTCTCGAGAAACAAGAGCGCCAAAAACGTCATCAAACTGAAAATGTTCTTCATCGCTTAGGAATATTTTGCCCGAAACAAACAGCATCCACTTGTTGATATTCAATAATCATCCATTCAACGAAATATCTTCGCTGTGCATGGTCAACTGCAATTATTGTGTTAGTAGAATTCTGTAAGCATAGAGGTTCGATATTGACATTTTAACGGCCTGTTTTTAGACGACCAGTGTGTTCAGTGCCTAAAACAGATCCTCTGATTTTTCACTTAATCTCTTCACAGTTGACGAAGTAAAAATACTATTCCGAAAATATTTTGTACGAAATTTTCTATAACTGTGGCCAACAAACTCGTTGTTCTCTATTTTTGGCGCCCTTGTTCCTCGGAACAGAGTGCTTATCAATTTGCCCAAATGTCTGTAATTTTTGCCTGAAAAAACGATTTAAACGATTTGGTTCGACTTACTGATCAAGAATCCATGGTCAAAATCGATTCTGTCCGGCCGTCCATCCAGTCGTCCGGCCGCTAACACGATAACTCTCGAGCGGAAAGAGCTAGACACTTAAAATTTTCAGAGTAGGTTTGAGGAATATATATCTCGGTTAAGTTCGTTATTGCTAAAATCCGCCTGATGGTTTCAGAGTAACGAAAAAAATATTTTTTTTTACATTACTACTTTTGAATTTAATTTTTTTCAATATGCAGTTTTATCATTAAAATACACTGATATCATTTAAAACTCTAACAAGCAAATACTTTCGGAGATATGATTTTACAAAATTTCAATAATACATCGTAGTTATATGTATTCACAGAATGCGAATTCTATCTGTCTGTGTTCACTGTTCATAAATGTCATCTTATCTAGCTATTACAGACTTGTCAATTCGTAGTTTGAAAATATTTTCTGCTGGAAAACAAGTACCTATCCGATTCTTGAATTTGTGGATATATCAAGACTGTTTTGAAACCGAAAATAATATTGACTGGTTGCATATTGAATAATTTACGTATAAATTCGGGATGGTTTTTCAGAAGATTTAGAATTGGATTATTTTAATGATGTAGTTTATGAAGGAAATAGGAAAGAAAAACATAATGGAATCATCAAAACAAATTACTGTTCGTTGACCACTGAGGTTAATATTACCTTTTGCTTCCTTAAGTAGTAAGACATGTTCCTATATACAGTATTTTCATAATGTTGCTAGCAAAAAATGCTGAAATATGGATCTACATTTGTGTATCAAATATTTTTTCTTGACTTAAGGTTCATAATACAGAATGAATGTCTTAGTGGTATGGGAACTATTAAATTATGAAAAGAGGATTGTATTTTATTAATAATTTTAAACTATTAAAATAATTTGTTTGTCAGCCTCTACATACTCAAATATAAGGAATAAATGGACAATCTGCTATGATTGTTTCCAGACTTGCTGCGATGATACTTTCCTTATTATTTCAAATTAATATTTTTGAAGCATTAAAGCATTGAAGATTGCACATTTAATCTTGATGAATAAACCATTATTTGAATTGAATTTCCTTTATGATGCAATTCTATCATAAGAATCCATTGATACCATTCCCAACTCTGAGAAAGCAATACTTTCGGAGAAATGATTGGTCAAAATTTGAACAAGAGCGCCAAAGCTCCTGTCCACAGGGCTTGAACCAATTTTTACTAACCTCAAACTGTCAGCTGCCAAAATGTTTTATTTTTAAAGTTGGCAACACATTACTGCACAAATGCCGGCAAATTCAATCTTGCGTTAATTTTGGGACATCCTTCATTTCTGAAATTACTGATCCGATCGAATTTATATTGGATATTTAGGCTTAAAATAACGAATACAAGGTTCATGCCTAATTTCGTAGGTATAAAAATGGGTTCAAGCCCTGTGGACAGGAGCTTTCTGGCGCTCTAGTTCAAACAGACAAATTATATCTCCGAAAGTATTGGTTTCTCAGAGTTGAGAATTATATCAATTTATTCTTATGATAGAACTGCATCATAAAGGAAATTCAATTCAAATAATAGTTCATTTATCTAGATTAAATGAGCAATCTGAGAATGAGAACTGCACCATGGAAGAAACCAAATTAAAATAGCTGAAATGAATTTGACTCTCTCTTATAAAACAGGATGAAATGTACGAGTATGAACACAGATCATATAATAAAGCTTAGATAGAATAATTATAGCATTCAGTGAAAACATAGAAGTACGATTCATTATTGAAATTTAGAACTTCATCTTAGCAGAAATTGTAATCAAACATCATAGAAGAATTTAAATTCAACAAGAGTGCCAAAAATTATCAACCCAAAACCAATAGACGAATTCTACCCAACAATGAACTCATCCGAGATATTCATTCCTCAATTCTATGATGAACGATAATATATATCTTTCCTCAAATCTACAATATTCCAGTTTTTTTTTTAGTGGAGATATTCTGAACTCAATATCATTAACTTACCATTACCATATCAACCAACAAAAAGTATGATATTATATTATCATTCTCATATTTATACGATTGCTCGAATGAAACAATGTCATGTCTCAGGAGAATGAGTTGACATTATAACAATTCATAGAATACCCACATAATAATTCTATCATTCTGTGAAAACGTAGAAATACGATTTACATTGAAATTTTGAAAAATCATATCTCCGAAAGTATTAGCTTGTTAGAGTTAAAAATGATATGAATGGATTCTTATGATAAAACTGCTTATCAAAAAAAAATTTATTTGGAATTTGTTTTGTTAAAAACAAAAATTTTTTTTGTTACTCCGAAACCATCTGTCCGATTTTGCCCAATAACGAACTTAGCAGAGATATTTATCCCCCAAACCTACTCTGAAAATTTCAACTCTCTAGCTCATTCCGTTCGAGAGTTATCGTGCCTACGGCCGGACGGCCGGACAGAATGAATTTCGACCACGGATTCTTGATCAGTGAGTCGAACCAAATCGTTTAAGACCATTTTCATCGAAAAATTCGAAAATTACAGACATTTGGGCAAATTGATAAGCACTCAGTTCCGAGGAACTAGAGCGCCAAAAAGAAGCGAAACCAATTATCCATTTACCTTACTGATTAAGAAGGCGTTGTCAACTTTTTCTGCTCGTCGGTACCTATTCCTGTAAACATAATATCTGTCAAAAGAAGAGACTTGAAATTTGCAGGGTAGGTTTGGTGCTAAATGCGTCGGCCGAGTTAATCAGTGGGTGAAATCCTTCCTAAAGTTTCGGTGATATGTCCATTCGTAAACTCTTTTTCCATATATTCTCAAAGCAACTGATCCAATTTTTGGTTTTTGCAGTTTAAAATTTGGTATATAGATGTCGGATATTACAACTCCAAGGTTCATGCGCAATTCCATAAGAATAGTATCGCTAGAAGCTAAAATAGATCTTCTTGAATAATAATTGTATAGAATTTTTAGGTAATTTGTCACCAGAATTCGCTGAAAATCAGCAGGTATAATACCTAAATGGCACAGATGAAATGAGAAATCAGAAAAATCGGCTATATGCTTAGCATTTATATCATAAAAGAATGAAAGTTTTCTATGGAAACTGAAAAATATTAATGGACGACTTCACTATGACACATTCACTGAACTGGATCGAAAATGTATAACTATGTAGTTAAACAATTTCCAGATTTTCCCAATTGAAATCATATTTTCTTGATTAAATAGATCTCTAATAACCATAAATTCCAGTAGTCTACGGTGTTATATTTTACTGAAATATATTGATCATTGAATTAACAAGCGTGCTAACCCTCCTGACACCCCGTCAGTGATATTATAATTACTTGTAATGCATTTATTGATTATTCTTGTATAGTAAGAAATAATATCGTTTCAGAATAATCGACTATGTAGTTATATAAGTCCAATTTTGATCAATCCAAGATCTTAATTTCAGCGCATCCACCATTCGTGAATTGTTGATTTGATTCAGAAACTGATTGATCAGCATCAATTGCGAAAATTGAAAGCTTAGTGAGGTACAATCAATGAGTTAAGGTTTAATTAAAATTTTCTTTTTATTAGCTGCTTAGAAATCTTTTTCTGAACGACAAATACATTTCACTGGAATATGGTTGCCATTACATCTGAGGTCTTAGCCAAAAGGTTCGGCTTCCCTCTAGCCCACTTCTCTACCTCTTGCGAAATTTTATAACTGGAAGTGAAATGAAAATCATAAGGAAAATCTAGAGCCTATTTCGAAATATCGCCAGAATTCTCTGAATTTTCCCTCGTACCTAGAGGCCAATTAAATAAATTATCAGAAAAGTCAGCTATATAGCTTCTTTATGATAAGATAAAGTGTGGTTTTCGTGGAAACTACATAACTCCTTGATGGGAGAAATAATTTCCAAAATATGCTCCTTTGAAATATTGCTTTCTTTTTATGATGAATTATATGCGGAATTACAAATCAATGGAATACATTGTTCATTAAATGTATGAACTCGTCACGACAAGCGATCTCATTTTTGGCGCTCTTCTTCCTCGGAACAGAGTGCTTATCAATTTGCCCAAATGTCTGTGATTTAAAAATTTTTGGATGAAAATTGTCTTAAACGATTTGGTTTGAGTCACTGATCAAGAATCCGTGTCCAAATCGATTCTGTCCGGCCAGTCCGGCCAGCCGCAGACACGATAACTCTCGAACGGAAAAATGAGCTAGACAGTTGAAATTTTCACAGTAGGTTTAGGAGATGAATATCTCGCTTGAATTCGTTATTGGGCAAAATCGGACGGATTGTTTCGGAGTAACGGAAAAAAATATTTTTTTGTACATTACAAATTTCGATTCTATCCGGCCGTTAACACGATAACTCTCGAACGGAATGGTCTAGACTCTAGACAGTTTAAATCTTCAGAGTAGATTCGGGAGATAAATATCTTGGTTATGTTCGTTATTGGGTTAGTGGTTGCGGGGTAACGAAAAAAAAATTTTTTTACCGAACAAATTTCAAATTCAATTTTTTTTTGGATGCAGTTTCATCATTAAAATCCATTAATATCATTTTTAACTCTAACAAATTAATACTTTCGGAGATATGATTTTTCAAAATTTCAATATTAAATCGTAACTCTATGATTTCAGAGAATGATGTATCAAAAATTAACGTCCGCATCTATGAATTTCATGATCGGTGTTCATACATGTCATGAGTGTCATTTCATCTATAGATAAGATACGTGTCGAACAAAGTATGATTGAATGCAAAATTACCAATGAAATAAGTTCAGCTATCGTAGATAGCTCTGGGATCTGGGATATTCCATATGATGATAATAATCCAGATGAAAAATATGTACTTTGGTAAGTTAATCAAATTGGGTTCAGAATATCTCCGGTAAAAAAAACTGGAATATTGGCTAAGTTTCAATTGATATAATATAATTTTCTCAGTAGATTTGAGGAATGAATATCTCGGATAAGTTCATTATTGGGTAGAATCGTTCTGGTGGTTTCGGATTGATAATTTTTGGCACTCTTGTTGAATTTAATTTATTTTATGATGTTTGAATTTAATTTCTTTTATGATGAAGTAGGAGTAAGTAAGAATCCTTTGAAATCATTACCAACTCTGAGAAACCAATACAAGATTCAAACAAGAGTGCCAAAGCTCCTGTCCACAGGTCTTTCCCACTTTTTTCATTATATAAATTTCAGCCTTAAATCAAAATACTTCTTCTTCTTCCTTTTGATAGGACTATGTCCTGTTTTTCCAACTTTTTATGGTATGTCCAATATAAAAACTTCTTGTTGCTGGGCCAAACCGAATCATACCATGGAGTTACCGATATAACACTATGAGATCAGTTTGATCTACCTATCCGAGATGCAAAATAGACAATTAATCGCTTAATAAGATCTACTTCTACCTATAAATATTTCAAATAAGTAATGGAATTAAGGTTTCGTCAGAACCTGTCATGATATTTTATTAAATTTATTGTAAAAAACTTGAAATGTTTCCTTACCCTTCCAAGATTCCTTGTCCTTTATTTTGATGACTAACCACGACATTCTCGTCCACTTCAAAGTCTCCTTGATAGTGGAAAATTTTCTCCATCAAAGGACTGTACATCTGCGATGATCCACCAAGGATATCATCGATATTGGTATGCTTGGATATAAACAAATTATTCGGTCTGACCTTAGTCCCTGGCATATTATCATAAGGACTGAGTCTACCCTCATATTTCGGCATCTCAAGTCCTTCAGGACTAGCTCTGTCTCCTAGAGGAACTTGATCTTCGGTTACACTTTCTTCGTTTTGTAGCCACCAAGCGGGTTCACCGGAATCCTGATGTCGAATCTGTATTATGGGTTTGTTAATTATGTTATCTGATTGCGATATATCAGCTATATTCTCTTGGCTACTCAACCACCAAGCCCTTTCGCCAGAATCAATATGTCTGATTTTATGGAGGTCTAAATATTCAGAGTCCAGAGTTTGTTGGTTTTGATCATCATTCACACCTTGAGTGGCTGAGTTTTCGTTAGAATCGTTCCACCAAGAACTAGCGACCGAATCGTTTTTTCTTATTTTGTATAGAACTTTACCCGATCCATCTTTCTGTATCAAATAGTCACCCTCCAAGTTTCGGTTCATTTTCTGTCCGGAACTTTCACTCGAATCCAGCCACCAAGAGCTTCTAGATGAATCGTTTCTTTTCAATTTATACATTTTATTCCCACACTCATCACTTTGTTGTTGCACGTAATGTGTGTTACCATCTTCAGTGGAATTTTTTTTTATGTATGATATTCTTCCGTTTTCATCCTTTTGTACCAAATATTCACCATCAAGAGTAGGCAAATTTTTAGGTTCCGAAGATGAGTTTTCGCTCGACTCTAACCACCAGCCACTTTTTGAGGAATCATTTCTCCTTATTTTCTGTGAAGATTTCCCATAATCATCAGTCTGCGCTTGAGCAGGGACCATACCCGAATTCTTCTCATTCTGTTCTTTTTGACTGGATCTATTCGCTTCCGAGTTCTCACTGGAATCATTCCACCAAGATGAATTTCCAGATTCATTTCTTCTCATTTTATAGATTATTTCTCCATCTGCAGTTCTACCTTCTTTGTTCCAATTTGGATATATTTGTATGCCTTCAGGTATTTCAGAGTTTTCGTCTAACCACCAAGGTATTTCTCCAGATGGCACATTACGCAATGAAGGAATTCTTAATGTTTGTCCTTGTGTATTGGTATTTACGATAGAAGAATCGTTTCCTTGATGCTTCTGATGCAGAGAAGTAGATTCTGAGTTCCCTTCAGAACTACTTCCTAAAACCCATTTGACTTCATCTTCAGATTCTTGTTTTGTCTTCAATAAATTCGTAACAGGGGCCAAAGCTCTAGTTAGGAAAGATTTAGCTTCAGCATTAATTGGATTTTCTGGATTGCTTCCTTCATTCCGTATAAATTCTTCGGGTTGCCTCGATGATTGCTCCATAAATACTTTTTCTTCCTCCTTGGGTTTCACTTTAATTTCTTCTTCATTTCCACTAGTATTAGCTGAAGAAAATGATAAACTCACATCTGAACTTGGAGATCTTCTGTTTCTGTTAGTCATGTTCTTCTCAGAGCCCATTTTCTGGGGTAGTTTAGAACCCAAAGAAATACTATTATGGAATGATCTACAACTAGTTAAATTTTCTGAAATATCTGTAGCCTCTGATTCTTTCACAATTTCGGATTCCGAGTCCGCTGAACTTACTGAATTGCTTCGTCTTCCAACTTTTCGCTTCGCTAAGTCAGACATGTTCAAAATTGATTTCCTGAAATCTTTGTTTTGTTGACTAGACAAATGCATTGGGATAGATTTAGCTGATGAATCTCTAGTAGGAATTTGGGGTGGGAGTAGTTTACGCTCATTCTTACTACCACTAGATTTGATATTATTTAATTTGTCTTCCGGGACACAAGAATGGCTGACACTTTTATTTGAGCTGCTTTTGTATAGGTTCGAAAGGTTGGAGGTATTTTCTTTCTTTTTTAGACTAGCTTGTTCATTACCTGAGCTCTCACTTGAATTCGAACTACTTTTGTTGATTTTTTTGTTTGGACTAGAAAATTTCATATCAAGCATTGAATTCCATGAGGTCGCTGATATTCTTGAGGATCCTGCTAATTTAGAGTTTTTGGTTATGTCATCCAAACGATCTGATTGTATTGCTTTATCCGCCATTTCACTTTTATGTTTTGGTCTAACCACCGATTCCTCAACAGTCTTCGCTATTTCTATTCTTTTTGGTTTTAATAATGAGGAAGGTTTCAAGAGTATTGGTGACGTAGCCCTAGTTACAACATTTATGGTTTCCATCTCGACTTCTCTCTGACAGGAACTCGTTTCTGATGTACTTGATCTTGGTGATCTTTGCGGGAAATCATCGAAGTTTATTGAGGAACACCTGCTTACGGATCTACTAGACCTACCACGTTCTTGTGCATGAATAACATTTAAGAATTCCCTATTCTTTCTGCTGGTCTCATTTGCTTTAGCGAGGGATGATGGGCCTCTTGAATACCCATAACTCCTTTCTATAGTATTTTTCGGCAAAAATCTACTTGTTATGTATTTCGAAGAAGTAAGATCTTCTCTCGATGTAGTCCTACCAATATTTTTATATTTTGAAGTATTGTCTTCATATTTATCAGGTTTACTGATACTCGTATATTTCTTACTGCTAGGCAGGTCATCTTGATTCAACGAAGATCTTCCTGCGTATTTTGGGATTGGGGTGGTAATAGATCCAATTGAGGAAGTTGAATTGGTTCGTTCCCTGCTGACAGATCTTCGATAGCTGGATGGCGGTGCTAATCTATTATAACTGGTAGAAGACGAAGTCGTACTTCGATCTGCTCCAGCTACAGGACTTGGTTCACGTGATCTCGGTGTGGTTTTTGTCAAAGGCCTGTATGATATCGGTGGATGAAGGGATTCCTTTCTGTCGAGGGCAGCTTTCAGACGTGGCAGTTCACTTCGGTTGGAGTAGTTACCTGAGAACAAGAGTATTCTTTCAGGAAGATGTAATCTAAGAGATTTAATAACCAAACATTTGTCAAATGTATTGATTGCATAAATATATCGATAATAGTTATTTTACTGCAGTGCACAAAGTTATACCTTTCCACATTCATTTACAGTTAGACGAATGACGCGTAGCGGAGTTCGGATAAGTTTTCAGTGCGGAAAAGTTACTTTGCGCACGTGTTAGGTACAATGCTTTTCCTTCGAGTGTCTTATAATAACAAGAAGAAACCATAAATTGAAATATAATGATTTATTCTGAAACTTTAATTTCCGGAATGAAACAACACAACATTTCAAAAATGAAAAATAACTTGAAAAACCGAAGAAATATCCAATTTATCTTTTCAATTAATATTTATGATGAAAGAACAATTATTTATTACATATTGTAAATTGATTTCCGATCCTGCCATTTCGTTCAATGGCTGTCTCGATGAATACTGGTTCGGCGCAAAAGGGCAAGTAATATTCTCGAAGTTGAAGGACAGTCGTTCGAAGGTTGATGATTCTATGTAGGGCAGCTGTATGGATGGCTTCATAAAGGTTAATTATTTAAAGTAGAGTTATCTGTAGGCAATATCTTATTAGACATTGCATAAAATAATCACCCGTTTCTGAAATATTTATGAAAGTTTCCCCTGACAACAGCAATTTTGATCAGTTTGACATTTCCGTGTCGCAAAATATCTTTTCCGCACAATGCAGAAAGGTCTTACTTTGGCAACCCAAATGCATGCGGAAAAGTACTATTTTGCACGTGCTCGAAGGAAAAATAATTTTTTACATGATTCTCTATGTTCGAAATGTATGGAATTCCACAATGCCACTTTTAAGACAGTTAAAATAAAACGAAGTATGTAGATTTACACCATTCATTAAGCACCGTGAGGCAATTCATAGCACTGCAACTTCATTAGAAAATACTGCATTGGTACATTTGTGACCTGCTCATAACAAGACATGTCCCAAAATTAAAGACTTGATTTAAATAAGTAACGAAGTTTTTAGTTTTCAGATTGTTATTTTTTTATTTGAATCATAAAGTATATAGAATATGCTTATTCATGGAATAACACTACGGGCAAATGGCATCCACATATCTGCTGACACATACGCACTCTTTTGTCGGAATGTTACATGACAATTCATAAATGTGGTTGAATTTCTTTGATAAAGCATATAATTTCCTCCCGTAATACAGTTGTGGTTGTGAGCTTACTCACATAGACCTCTAACTTCAAATAGTCCGATAAAAAAATGTAATATTGTTAAATCACACGATCTAGGGGTCACTGAAACAAGAGACTACACGACAAGTAAATCTCTCATGCAGTAATTGAATTGTTTCACGAGCTGTATGGCATGTGATACCGTCTTGTTGAAACCAAATATTGATCAAATCATCCAATTTCGTCAGAAAGAACTGTGTTATCATGTTGAGATATCGAGCTACAGTAAAAGTCACTGGTTTGGTCGCCAAGCTTTTATTATTTTGGTGATATTGTTCAATCACGGAAAAACGTTTTTCTCTCGTCAAACGCTCGATTTTTACTACCCATTAGCTACCACCTGTCAATTTATTTTGTTTTTTGGGTTGCCAACACTTAACTGCATAAATGGCGGCAAATACAAATCCAAGATAATCAATCGAATGCGACTGTCATTAAAATGGTATGAAATGTATTCATATATTAATTAAGCTGCGAGAACGGTATATATCGATGCTACATTCGATTAAGAGTGTCCAATAGAGGTGAATAGACAATAGAAGATGCGCTCAAAAGCTTCTGTCTTCACGTCAGTGCTTCAACTAATTTACTTCTTTAACATTTCCTCACAATTTTTTCGGTGTTTTGGTATCTTCGTTGTTATTCTCAATTGACAGCTGTGTCGTTTCCGTAAGAAAAACCGTAGCTAGATACTGTCATTGTAACATATCGTAAGTAGCCATGATGTATGAAATGGAGTTGGTGTCAAAATGCTAAGTTTATGATAAATGTCTAAACATTTTTATCACGTGTTCGGAATAAATGTTAGGTTAGGTTACAAAAGAAAATTCTTCAAAGGAAATTGTATACTGATATAACTGATATATGAATGAGTTGAAGGCTTTGTTTTTCTAGTTTAGATATGTTATCTATTCTTTAAAATTACGATCAATATATAAAATTATTCAAAACACAATGAATTGGATTTCAAAAATTACTATATCTATCATGATTCGAATAAATTTATAATATGTCAAACATCCTGAGTTCCGTGCTGCCTTGAAGATCACCTTAGAGATACACATCAAATGAAAAAGCTTTGAGATTTACTGGTGAAATAAATGTATCTTGTATCGTATCCAAGGAATTCCACTGAATTCGACTTCATGTCATGAAACAATTGATATTATAACATCTTACCCATCTATTTATGTCATTAGTTCTCTCCAAATATCTTTTTGGAATAACACTTAGTAATTGGCCGGATGAGCAACAGGCGATAATTCTAACAATAGGCCAGAAAAATGTTCAAAAACCATCAAACACTTAATGATGCATTGTGGTCAGTAATCTTGTTAGCGCCAAAAAGTATCTACTAATGATGCGTAGACTGTACGTGCCGAAATTATATAATCAGAGTTGTCTCTTTATTATGGACACAACAATCACTTTGCCAAATTATTTTCGATTCTACTATTAGGGAGTAAATAAGCGCGATTGAATGAGCCTCTATTCATTCATTACTATATTCCATATGTTGATATTACTGTGGATCGATATCCTTCAAATCATTCACTTTCGGACATGCATAAGGCTTTACACGAGACGAGAGTATAAAATTTCACGTCTTGGTCTCGCCAATTCCCAAAAAATTAAGTCTCGATTAAGTCTCGTTCTCGTCTCGTTATCAGTGGTCTCGTCTCATCTCGCTTAATTCTGAATAACGATAACAAATATTATAATATATAAACGAAATTGTATACAATAATGAATAATTTTGTAAAACTATATTTATTACGCTCTTATACAAAAATATTTGTACATGTACAATTGTACATATTATTTTTTATTTTAAACACTGATAATTTAAACTTTTAAATTATTCGATGTCCAAGAATTCAAACATAATCACGCTTGCATCACATCATCTTTCAATGATGTACGTGTTTTAGCTATGATCATACCTGCTGTGGAAAATAATCTTTCAATAGGTACGGATGTAGCCATTAATAAATCATCGGCCATCTTGGAAAGTGTAGGAAGAACTTTATCATCACTCTACACCACTGTAAAATATTTTGATTCCTATTTGCTCTTCCTAACAGCAAGTATTCTTCAAACTCAGCATTCTAATATTTCGAAAGTTTTGTTGATGTTCTAAATAGGCTATCGATGTCGATACATTTTTTAATAGAATTGAACAATTTGGTATAGTTTTCAAAGAATACCTTCCCAGTGGGTAGATCTCTGAGGGTGTTCTTGGATTATTCCTCATAACACTTTTCGAAACTTTGAATAGCTTCATTTCTTTACCAGTTTTATTATACGTATTTCCACAGATGTAGGTATACAATAATTGTTCACATCTTCACTACAAGAAGCACAAGAAAATAAATTTCTCCAGATGTTCAGATAGAGACAACATTTTCAAAGCATTGGGATTTAGGGGCAATAAGTTATCCGTTAAGTATTGAATTCATAAGGGCTATATGGTTGTGAATTCTATTTTGTCTTGAAAAATAATCTCAATTATCGCAAGGTCATAACGAATTAATAATCTTCTAAAAAATCGTGTATTTCCAGAACGATCGATGTAAAATATAGACAAAATATATTGGTAATTATAGTGGAAACTCTTCATATTCAATTGTTTTCTGTGGGTGTTGAAAAAAGTCGAGTCGAATATAAAACTTCATTCAAAAAATTTAACGAGACCTACCTAACACGAGACTCTCGTGTTGTGCTGTATGTGGTCTCGGTATCGCCTATAATATATTTGAAAACGTCTCGTCTCGCATTTCCGAGACGAGAACGAGACGAGACGAGAAAAATCTCGCTCTCGCGTGAAGCCCTAGACATGCATCAATCTGGATAAACCCGTAGACATTCAACTCAATATTACTTTATATCCAGATTTATGCTCGAGTTCTCCAAGAAGCTTGTTCTTTCGCTAAATTTTCATAACCCTCCCTGAAATTTTTACAATCCGGGGGTACATTAGTGCCCCGATGAAGACGAGCCAAAAAGAGCAGGGCACTACCTATTCTTTTCCGAAGTTTTTCGATGTATATTCAAACTCTTATTGTTTCAGCCTGGATAACATACTAGAGATCCTTAATTCTCAGGATTAGATGCATTTGGTAGACTTTTCCATGCTTCAGCTTCTATTAATACCTGAAGCAGACTGACATGATCATCAATACCTCAAAGGTACTTCCCGAAGTCCTAGGTATCTTGGTATCCTTTTGGTATGCGGACTAGAATCATCGAACAAACAACATTAACATTGGGTTTCACAAAGCTTTGAAGCTTTGAAAGTGCTTAATTGCCAAATTAGTGTGATTCTATGTCGATTCCCAGTTCATTTTTGATGCAACCATCGAATTCAATCCACAATTATGCTAATCGGAGCTTCGTGAAACGATGTATACGTGTCCAGGTATCCCTACCTAAGCCACTGGATAATTTGTTAGCTCATGAGTTGAAATTTTATTCAAGAGCGCTTCATAAATAAACAACATGGATTTTCTCAAAATAAGTGTTACCAACACAAAAAGGCCTAGCGGTGTCAAGATACCCTACCTCATAAATGAAAATCTGCAATCGTCTCTATATTTTAAGTTATCGCCATCAAGATTTTTTTTTATTAATATTTCCGAATTTTATTGATAACAAAATTTGTTGCGTCAAAAATGATCTCAAAGTTGGCTAACTAAGACTTCCGGTTTGAGCGGATCGTCATTTTCAACCAAAAATGTTCATTATCTCTGAAAATTCGAACTTTTTCTGTGAAGCGCTTTAAGTAAACTTGTTTGAAATTATAATTAAGATTCATGTGCCAAATTTCAGGTCGGAAAACCATTGAAAATATTTTTTCTTTTTTTGCTCATTACTTTTTTAAAAATTGAATAATTACCTAACGAATTTTTTTTTGGGTGACTAGATGACATCATTGTCAGCATGAATACGCTTGTAACTAGTAAGTTTCGTTTGAACGTGGTTTTTCGAAATTTGTTCGAATTTTCCCTGAAAAGTCGTTACATTCTGGAGCAAAGTTGCTCCTGTTCGTATTTTCGCCATTAAAATCTTTCAACTTCAGATTTAATTCACATCCGAGAATTCCAAGAATGCAAATCTTGCTGCAAATTGCCAATTTATAACTACATTTTTTATGGAAATAGAATTTTGTCATGAATATCCATCGTTCAATTTCAACGTCAGTTAATTATTTTCTATGATCACAAATTTGTGAAAATTCGAACAAATGTCGAAAAACTAAGTTCAAGCAAAATTGTCTATGCCTTTCATGCCAACACTAATATTGTCTAATCATCAAAATAAATTCCGTTGTGCAATTATTCAATTTTTGAAAGAGTGATAAGCAAAAGAGAAAAAATAATTTTTCACGGTTTTCCGACCTGAATTTCTGCACATTCATGTGAATTGTAATTTCAAACTAGTCTACTTAGAGCGTTTCATACAAAAAGTTCGAAATTTCCGAGATAGTTGACATTTTTGTTAAAAAATGGCAATTTCTGCTCAAACCGGAAGTCGCAGTTTTATATCATTTTCAATGCACCAACTTTTTGTAAAAAATAAAATTCAGAAATATTAATATGAAAGAAAATTCCCTCTTGGTGCGCAGTTGCTGGGAAACACTGTATATTATTGGAAATAATGGGAAGAATTTTTTTTTGCAGCTGAGCAGGTTTAGGCGTATTCAGTACCTGGATAGGGGACCACTCTGGCTATAAATTTGAACACCGCGACAAAGCCCCTGTCCACAGAACATTCCCAACTTTCTTCAGCTTCCATCCGCTCAAATTGGAAATGAGTAGTTCTGAAGCTAAGAAGAAGAGAATCCTGCAGCGCTTATTATTCGATCTCGTATTTCTACAGACTTTACTGACAGTGGTGTCATCCAAAAAAACGTGAATAGGAGCTTTGGCGTTCTTGTTCAAACTTTGACAAATCATATCTCCGAAAGGATTGGTTTCTCAGAGTTGGGAATGATATTAATGGATTCTTATCATAGAACTGCATAATAAAAGAAATCAAATTAAAAGATTAAAAAAAAACAGTGCCAAAATTTATTAACCCACCAAAACCTGACAGATAAGCACTTCGGTGCTTCGTTGTTTCCTAGTTCAAATGTGCCGTGGCCCAATTACTATAATTGAAGGGGTCAATGCAAGAAGTGCCTAAGTCACATTTTAATCAAAAGTCGGAATTTGCCGCCGTATAGTGGTATTTTTCATAGGCTTTCAGATGGGATATTTAAATTGGCAGGAATATGTACCTAAGTGCCCGAGTTCACATTGTCTCCAATAGGAGTTTACCTTGTTTACAATGCAAGAAGTACCTAAGTCACAGACTTGACATGTTCATTTTCATGTTGCTACGGTGACGTGGTACGTTTTATAATGGAACCACAGATTCTGTGATAAAGCGTGTAACGTCGCACCAAGCGATAAAGCTAAACAATATTTTTAGCTTTGACGCTTTTTGTAGCTGATACAGTATGCATTATTCACGTATGTATGCACCAAATAGCGAAAGCGAAGACCGTTCGGAAGCCGATGAATTTGCTTCCATAATAAACAAAAAAACTTCAAAAGGAGGTATAACCTGGAGTTCTTCTGCCACACTGGGACATGTTTCACAAAATGTGGATATTCCAAGATCCTCAGTATACAGTAATATCAATGAAAATCGTCAGCAACCAGTACTAAAGAAGAGCAAAAAGAGAAAGAGGCACAAGTTTTAAGTCGTTCACATGTTTTGTATATTCTGAGGCCGTTTCATGATAAATCTTATTTCAATATTAAGAATTTTTACTTTAATGTATCTTTAAATTTCAACAAAATAACAATTTCAACACAAAAAGTGCCTAAGTCCAAAACTATTATAATTTTTTTTAGGTAAAGAAAAAGGTATTTTTAATATGTAATTGTGAAAGTAGAAGCCATTTTTTACGTACAATACAATATCACACATATTTTGATGAAAACAGTTCGAGTAATGTTTCATACTCAAACATAAAATTTCAAACCTTAATATCTCACAATCACTTATTTGTGACTTAGGTACTTCTTGCATTGATGCCTTCAATTGGAAGATCTATATCAAATTACATTCGGATTTGAAGAATTGACGCAAGCAAATGTGTTCCTAGCGGTAGTCCCTTATTAAAACTATTAGCCAGACTGTATCAATAGACAGAATTATCAAAGGAATTTGAAAAAATATAAAAATGCACTAACGTGAAGTATGTACTCTTTGGCGCGCTTGTTGAAGTTTGCTAATTTGAATTGAATGGTGAGTGCTTCAAGCTCACTGTATAGAGCGAGCTTGAAATCTAGTCAGACGGTAGTGGTCACAATTCAATGTCGGGACAAAAATTAACAGTGCTGCGCCTAAGCTGACGTAAGGATACAATAACAATGTCAACAAAGAACACAACTTACTCTCCTTAGTCGCACAAGTTCCTACAAGCTTTGGAGGGATCTCCTTGGGAAAGACCTAGGAGGGTCGGTATAATCATAATCATGTCTATAGCAAACGCACCAATGCAGATTGACTTCACTATGAAAGAAGTAACAACGCTAAAAAAGCATTGACGTGGGATCAATCTGTTTCGGAGCGCTTACTATAGAAATTATTTTGATGATACTGACCCTCCTAGGTCTTTCCCAGGGGGAATCCTCTGAGGCTCCTAGGAAATTTTGCGAGTTAGGAGAGTCAGTTGTGCAGTGTGTAGGCTTTGTTACCGTAACCTTACGCCAGCTTGAAGACAGCCCTGTTAATTTTTAACTCGACAGTGAATGGTGGCCACTCCCGTCTGATTAGATTTCTGGCTCGCTCAATCCACTGAGCTTGAAGCACTCACCATTCAATTCAAATTAGCAAAGGTGAACAAGCGCGCCAAAGAGTACTAACTTCACGTCGGTGCTCTTTTATATTTTTTAAATCGAAACGGCAACCCTTAATCTAATTTTTAAGGAAGCTAAGGAATGAATTGAGAAGTCCACGCAACATCTTATTTGTGACAGTCCCTGTTTTTCGATTTATTTTTGAAATAATTTCTATCTCAAGAACTACTCCGCAACTGCTACTGACCTGCGTCTTTTGATGATGAGGCCGTGTTTCTCTGATATCCAGCGTTGTATATACTACTTCCAAACTTTGGTGCTTGTATTCTGAGCGTCGGTGTCGATTTTTTGTCGTCGTCGAGCTTGCTTCTGGCGTCCGTGCCAGATGTTTTGCCTACGCCACTAGCGTCGTACTGAAACATACAGAAAAATAGTTAGATGGAAATGGCAGTAATTGCGATAGTATAGTTTTTCGCTCTAGTTTCACTTTCGATAGAGTCATTGTCCAACTGACGAATTATACGTTTCCTGGTTAATGTTTCGAAATTCTAACTGTGAGATGTTGAAAATAACTTCTTTGTTCTCCAACCAAAATAGATTTAGATAGAAGCTTGTTGAGCAATTGGAAACCAAAAATAAACAGTTAATCGCTGAAAATCGCTAGTAATAAAATTCAAGAACTATTCAATAGTAATTTACATTGATAGGATATCTGTCATCAAAGTTAAGTCGAAATTTTTCCTCGTATCTACTTTGTGGAGCCCAAATGTATGTTATTTTCGAATTTTTGGCCGAAAATAGTCTTCAGTGTTTAATCTCGACTCACTGATGAAGTCAAACTTAATTCTGTCTGTCTGATAAATATAAAACAAAATTAATTAGAGAGCTGAAATTTGCAAGGTAGGTTTGTTCGTTAATGGGCAAAATCTGCCTAGTTGTTTCGTGGTTCTAACCATCATTTCCCAATACCTTATCTGATAGAATTAAAATGAGGTGTTAGAACTTAGAAGACTTATGCATACTTTCGAGAGAATCGTATCACTAGAAAATTAAAAAAAAAATAGTAAAAAAGTTATGTATCTCAGGAACTATCCGTCAGATATTGCTGCCAAGTTCTAGATTTGAACACGATCAAATCTATATTGTTAGAGATATCCGGGAAATATAGAAAAATTATAACCAAAACACTGGAACAACTTATTTTTGGCGGTCTTGTTTCCAATCGATCAACAAAATTTTCATATAAAACGATGATTGAAATTTGTAGGTACTATAATTCTTTCAACTTCCATCTGATCCCTATAATTTCACCTCATCACTTCGTGGTCGTGAAGAGAATGTCAGACTCAAACTTTTTTCCATTATTTTTCATCCCGACCGAAAAAACTTCAAGGAACGTTACCCCCGTATGCCTTGCTGTCGTACTGTCATCAAAAACGTCGAAATAATGTTCATAGAATTCATAGAAATTCCGTGAAGTTTCAAGCTAACGACCCTGATCATATATTTCTATAACTCACCAAAATCAAATCTGAAGATGACAAATGACAATATCACTAATATCATTACACGTTTAAATTTTCAAACCGTCCACAATAACAGAACAATGAGTAGGTATTGACTTTAATTCAACAAAAATTTGTAGCCTTGGGTGAGTTCAGTACCTGGATGGATGACTGCTCAGGCTATGACTTTCATCAGAGCAGACTAACCTCGTCACTGCTTTTCCAACCCTTTGCGCGCATGTTCTAGGAAACAGCATGCTATATATTTGCCCAAATGTATGTAATTTACGAAATTTTCGCCGAAAATGGTCTCAAATGATTAGGTTCGCCTCTCTGATGAAGAATTCTGGGTCAAATTTGATTCTATTCTGCCGTTGCTACGATAACTTAAGAACGGAAGGATATAGATTTTCAACGAACGATTAAGTTCGACTAACTGATAGAGAGTTCGAAGTCCAAATCGGCTGTAACAACTTCGAATTGACAATCTCTAATAGCTGGAAAAGATGATATTTATGAATAGTGATCACAGACAAATTCTGTGTTCACATTCTGTGAATACATAGGACTTACGATGTATTATTGAAACTTTGAAACATCATATCTCCGAAAGTATTACCTTGTTAGAGTTTAATATGATAACAGTGGATTCTTATGATGAAACTGCATCTTAAAAAAAATTTAATTCAGAAGTTGTAATGTAAAAAAACATATTTTTTTTCGTTACTCCGAAACTGTTAGACCGATTTTGCCCAATAACGAACTTAACCGAGATATTTATCCCTCAAACCAACTGTCTAGCTCATTCCGTTCGAGAGTTATCGTGTTAACCCTGCGTCCGACAGGTGAAATTCCGTAACATTGGAAAACAGGTGGGGTGTGTGAAACCCCAATCATATTTTTTCGCTGAAATTTTTGTTTTTGCCATTTTGTAATGTTTGTAATTGGATTTCTATTATTTAATATCTCTTCTTCAAAAATACAGTTTTAATTGTTAGCACAACATAAAAAATAATATTATATCTCTAGTTCTCAGAACAAAGGGGTTTTCTATAATGAGAAAATTAAAGATTTCTTCAAAGACTTTTATTACACGTAAAATATCAAAATAAAAACTCAACAACTGATTCATACTAATAATAAAACATCAGAAATTAATAATATCGAAAATTCGTACAAAAAAAAACAAATTGAAAAAAGTTATGGTTCATCAACTTCTGCTATTCCTACACAGGTTTTGCAGTACATTTGTGCGTGTTCCAAGCATATAAAGTTATTGCATGTGTCACAAGTGTATTTTGTCTTGCGATCACGGGCACGAGAGCAATCTTGACACCTGCCTTGACCATTTGGTTTATGTTTTCTGTCAGGTGGCTCTGAAGTTTCGTTCCTTATCCGGCAGATTGCCATCCTTAGCTCTCGAGGAATCCTTTCGTTTATCATTCTAACCTTTTGATAATCACTTATCAATTCGAAACCAAGTTGCATCAGGAATTCACTTCTTTTTATTATTTTTCCATCATTATTTTCTCTTTGAATAACCTGAGCGTTTATACCAGCAGTATTGAGAATAGAAAAAAATATAACCAAAGGCCATCGACGACAATTTCGAGACACATTGTATAAGGCTGATAATTGGTCTACAGTATCTACTCCTCCTTTCGTCAAATTATAAAAAGATACAATCTCCGGAAGTTTCTTTTCAGAGGTGTCTGCATTTCCATCGTGATGAAGGGAAGACATCAGAAGCACAACTTTGCCTTTTTTGGGTACATATGAAACTATTGTATAATTTTTCTGATATCCAAACAGACTTGAGTTTATTTCCCGATTTCGCGCATTCACAAAGATTGGGGGGAGTTCTCTCTTATTTTTGCGCATGGTTCCTACAGCAGTTAGGCTATGATCTTCGTATAACTTGACAAAAAGGTCATAGCTTGTGTACCAGTTGTCGACAGTTATGTTCCTATTTGTTTTCGAAACTGGAGCCACGAGCCTATCCACTATATCTTTAGGGCTGTTACTCACCCAGAACGGACCTTCTGGTTGTTTGCCAACGTAAACTTCCATATTGAGTAGGTAGTGTGTTCGGGCGTCTACCAAGGCATGAACTTTGATGCCATATTTGGCTGGTTTGTTCGGCATATACTGGCGAAAAGGACATTTGCCTCTAAATGCTTCTAACTTCTCATCTATTGTTAAATATTCCCCTGGTACGTAAGCTCTTTGACAATTATCCACAAACTTGTCCACTATAGCTCTAATGGCAGCTAGTTTATCCAATTCTTGTCGTTGGCGACGGTTTTCTTTATTGTCGAAACGCAAGCAGCTCAAAAGAAATTCATAGCGCCTCTGGGCCATCGTAGTACGGAATATTTCTATACCTGTTCCGTTAGTTTGCCAAAAATCTTTTACTGATCGGCGATTATCTTTGAAAACTCCAGATAAATATAAAAGTCCTAACACAGCTTTAACCTCCATTTCATTGGTTTGTTGGTAATGTGGCGATTCTTTCCAGTCCCTTGTTTTTTCAAGAATCCTTTGATTTGTATTTACCACGATGTCCCTTATCATTTGATTATCTACAAAAAGTAGAAAGGATTGAAGAGGACTTAGAGCATTTTTTGCAAAAGTTTTCACACCTGGTAAGTGGATTATGATATTTTCTGCTCTTGTTCGAACAGATTTTATGGGGCAACATTTTCTCCACTTCATGTTGTCTTTACCGAAATAGTAATTGTTATTACCTTCAAGAGAACTATCTTTATCCAAATTACTTTCACTATTGTCTTCATTTCCATTATCACTAACGGCATGTTCTACAATATCGTCGGCATCTTGTTCAAAATCTGGGTAATCACTACCAATGCTCATATTATCCTGAGTTTCTTCAACATCAGATCCATCAATTTCATCATCACTTCTTATTTCATCCCATAAAGCCTGAAGACGCGCTATTTCTTTCTCGTAGTCCCCCATTTTCTATTTAATGGAAAGCACAGGATGTATGTATGTCTTTTGAAAATAATTTGGTTTAGAGGACAAAAGATTATTTCGTAAAACACAAAGAAACTATATGCTCAATTGTCTTTATAGGTGTACAGTTTTAAAACGTATCGAGACAGGTGGGGTTTGGTGCACCCCAGTGGATTTATAACTCGTCCGATTCAAATACACGCCGAACGACCACTGATTTGAGATGTAAATATGAGGGAGGCGACTATAGAAGGAAGCTACTGAAAATCTCCGCTACTGAAACGCCAATTTCATAAAGATACAGGCACTTTTCGATGGCTGGGGTTTGTCACACCCCACATGTCGGACGCAGGGTTAACGGCCGGACGGACAGCCGGACGGCCAGACGGCTGGCCGGACAGAATCGATTTCGACCACGAATTCTTGATCAGTGAGTCAAACCAAATCGTTCAAGACCATTTTCAGCCATTTGGTCAAATTGGTAAGCACTCTGTTCCGAGGAACAAGAGCGCTAAAAATCGTATATACACATTTACTAACCTTGTATGGAGAGGATAATTTGCTATTACTCGTTGATGTGCCTTTATTCCATGTTGCCTGAAAAAATAATTATATGGATTTAGAAGGTAACAACAACACTTTTAGTCGCTGAAAAAAGAAATCGTATTAATCGTTAAAATATGACAATTTTCCACGCAGGTTCATTACTATTTCCTATTTCATATTCAAAATATACAAAGTGTCTCTATTTGTTCTGATTCTTTGAAATATACTTCGTTTCATGACATAGTCGAACATTACGGTGGAAATTATGAAAATTACAACATAATATAATTATATACAATTTACTAATTTCAAAATTTCATATGAATCCGTCGATAAGTTTTTGTGACTAGGGTTTTATTAAATCCACCTGAAAACCTCGACGGATCATCGCAGAGTAATACTCGAAATTTCAGAAAGGATAAAATATGGTAAACATGATTTATTCGCTGCTTGATTCCAAAGGGTGAGGGTCAGTATAATCATATTCATGTTTATAATACGCGCGCTAATGCAGATTGGCCCCCGGTCAATGCTTTTTTAGCCTTTTTCTTTCATTGTGAAGTCAATGTACAATTGGCGCACGTGTTATAAACATGATTATGATTTCACTGACCCTCCCAAGTCTTCCCCAAGGAGATCCCTCAGAATCTCCTAGGAGCTTGTGCGACTGAGGAGAGTCAGTTGTGTTCTTTTTCAACTTTTTTACTCTACCCATATGTCAGCTTAGATACAGCACTGTTAATTTATGACCCGATAGTGAATGGTGTCCTATACATTCTGGGTAAATCTGCGGCGCGTCAAAGAGTACTGACTTCACGTCAGTGCTTTTTTATATTTTTTGAAGTTCCTGTAACAAATCTGGCTATCGATACAGTCAGGCTAGTCTGGCAGTAGATCGAAATAAAAAAAATGCAGTTATGGGACCTTCGTTGGGAACGCAATTGCTCACGCCTATTCTCCAAATCCGACGTCATTTAATAGAAATCTTCCAAATATAGCTAATTATAAATTGGCCTGCCCCAGGGCCACGATACAGATAATTCAACTCGGAAACAACGCTTTTTCCTAGAAAATGACTTGTCGGTGCACATGATTGCCATGATATTTCTCTTAAAACCTCACAATATCGGCTCAACACCAAATCCCTGACCACTATTGATGTAAACCGCACCCAACATAAGACATACAACCCAAAAAGAGCCACTTCTCCTCTGCGCATGCACAATCTATTCGTGGCTGAAAGGCCTCTCCAAATCACGCAACTCACACAAAACTCTGATTCTTCAACACCATTGGTTCAGGAGATATCGCAGCTTCAATTCACGTATGCGTGGACACTCCCAAAGAGATTATATGAAGAAATAGCATTCTGCTCCTCCGAAACCCAATCCTCTCAGACGAAAACTCCAGCAATTAAATCACTCGTCTGCTCATGCGCATAACGTTAATGCCCGTAAGGGGTAACATTAATTTTAAAATTTGCCCCAGAGCCACGGTACAGACACCCTAACTCGCAAACAACGCTTTTCCCCCAAACTGACTTGTCCGTGCACAAAATAACAATGAATATTCTTTTAAAACTTCAGAATGTCACTGCTCCTCACACACCTCACAAAAAAATCCGATTCTTCAACACCAGTGGTTCAGGAGATATTGCATCTTGAATAGACGCGTGCGCAGACCAGGAGATTCTATGGAGGAATAGCATCCTCCACCCCAAAACCCCAAACCTCTCAGACGAAACCTCCAGCAGTTAAATCACTTCTCATCTGCGTATGCGCATAACGAAAAATGCCTGGATTTTATGAATTTTTTCATGTCATGTGATCCTCACGAAATTTTGCAAAAGTGTTTGCTTCGGTCTTTTGCATCTAACTTGAGTTTCAATTCAATCAGATCAGTATTTTTCGACTTATTGTGGAAACAGAATTTTAAAATTTTTGAATTTTGTTTGCCACTTCATGGCAATCCGATAAGTTCAAAACATCGCACGCATATGAAGGTCATGATTCTACAATTTGGTGCTAAATTTCACCAAGATCTAGTGGTTGGGTCCGGAAATGTTTTTAATAGAAACGGCCATTACTCCGAAACCGCTTGGTGGATTTCGCCCGTCAACGAACGCGTCCGAGATATTTACGCTCCAAACCCACCCTGCATATTTCAATCCTCTAACTCCTTTCGTTAGTGCTAACGACCAGCCGGACAGATCGGCCGGACAGAATTGAATTTGACCTCGGATTATTTATCATTGAGTGGAACCCAAAGGTTTGACACCATTTTCGGCAAAAAATTCGAAAAATACAGAAATTGTGGCAAAATGGAAGCACGCTGTTCCTTGCGGAACACGCGCGCAAAAATAGAGTAAAAATCTATTTATTCAACAATAAGATTTATTAATCACTCTTTATTGCGCGTATGTTCTGGGGAACATCGCGTTATCATTTTGCCCAAATGTCTGTAACTCTCGAATTTTTTGACGAAAATGGTCTCAAACGATTAAGTTCGACTCCCCAATGAAGAATTCGAGGTCAGATTTGATTCTGTCCGGCCGGCCGTCCGGCCGTTGCCACGATAACTTGTGAACGAAAAGAGCTAGCGACTTGAAATTTTCAGGGTGGGTGGCGCATCCGAATACGACGGACAAGTTCGTTAATGGGCATAATCGGCCCAGTGGTTTCCGAGTAATAATTTTGTTTTCAACCAATATAAATCCGATCGAATTGAAACTTGGTGAGTAGTTGTAGAATATAAACCTTAGCACGTTTGTGAAATTTTGTGCGAATCGTATTGCCAGAAAATTATTAAAAAATTATTAAAGAATATTGTTGTTGTCACGATAACTTGAGAACGGAAAGAGATAGCAGCTTCAAGTTTTCAGGTTAGGATGTGCACCAGAACGCGACATTTCAGTTTGTTTATGAGCATAATCGGCCAAACGGTTTTAGAGTTTTAGCCATCTGAAATTTTCTGAAATTTGGTGGTTTTTGTGTTCCTCGTTACCTCGAAAAATACTGAAACGATTGAATTCAAACATGGTTATTAGTTGTAGAATGCCAACACGGAAATGTTTGCAAAATTTGGTGCGGATAGCATTTGTAGAAAATTTTTAATAAATCATTGAAAATAAAAAAAAAATCTATATATCAGTAACCAATCGTTTGAAATAGCTGAAATTTTGCGAGAGCCTTCATAACGTAACTCTACTGCCAAGTTTCAAGTTTTAATACGATCGGTTAAATATTGCTGGAAATTCGAGCATTCTTGTGTGAGTTCAGTAGATGGGTGACCGTTGCCTCGATATCTTTCGAACGAAAGGAGATAGGGACTTGCAATTTTCAGGGTAGGTTGCGAATCCGAAAGGGAGAGTTGAGTTCGTTTTTGGGCATAATCGTTCTAACGGTTTCCGAGTTATACCCACCTGGAATATTATTTCCTTGATAACTGAAAAAATAAATATTCGATCGAATTGAAGCTTGGTAACTAGTAGTAGAAAATCAACATAAAGACGTGTTTAAAATTTTGTAAGAACCGTACCCCTAGAAAATTTGAAAAAAATGAGGAAAAAAAAAATTTTAAGAACCGTACCCGTAGAAAATTTCAAAAAAATCAGGAAAAAAAAATTGGTTCAAGCACTGACGTATTCGATTCGAATTTACCATGATAAATTCCAATTAAGAGTGTCCAATACAGGAGAATGGACAACATAATTTGCCATGGTAAATTCGATTAAGGGTGTCCAATATAGAAGAATGGACAATAGAACATACGCGCAAAAGCTTCTGACTTCACGTCAGTGCTTGAACCAATATTTTTATTTATTTATTCATTAGAACGGGGTCGTGAGGCTTGGTCCAGCCTTTCAGAACTACGAGCGTTAACATACCTGGTGACGTCCTCAGGAGCCTTGGCTATCACGTCTAGAGGTTTTAGAACTGGTTCAGGCTCACCAATATGTAAAATTCCTAGGTTGACCAGTTGTGGGAATTTTTGCAAACTATGTGTTCGGCAGTCCTTTTCCGGTACACAAATTCTGCATGTTTCGCCTGCTGACTTGCCCATGTGTTACAATTAGTATTTGTACCGAGAGTGCCTTCCCTGTCAGCCATCCCACCATAACCCGAAGCTCAACTGGTCGCAACTGCAGTAGCTTTCTGGTATAGGATGGTGAGAAATCCACGAATCTTTTTGCCCTGTTTGATAGTGTCAAGCCATATTTTTGGATTTTCTTGTCGAATTAATCTTCTACGAAGAAATGCAATAAATATTCAGTGTTCCCGTACAGGGTGAACTAATATTAACAAAGATAGCAAATGTCCAAAATTTTCCTTCTCCGGTCCTGATATTTTCAATTTCAGGAGTGTTGAACGAAAGCGATCAAAAAGGGTGATATAACTACAAACTTTGAAATCTGTCAGTTGCTTAGCAAAATTAATTGAACTTTGAAATTTCACACAATATCCCAGAATCAAATACCTAGGCCTTCAGAGGATTAAATCTCTCGATATGAGTCCTTCTAGGTGACTTCAGTTTATGGTTTCCGTTTGTCGCATTGCTCCAGGGATACCCTGTTTTTCCCATTCCAGTGAGCAGACTACTTATATGACCCCATTGCGACATGAAAACGCTCAGCTTAGGCTGCTCATATAGCAGCACTACGAGACTGCAACGCAACCGCAACTTCTTGTCACTTAGGCCGCTCGTATACCAACACGACGAGACCGCAACGCGACTGCGACTATACTTTTTAACGAGGAATTTACGTCGCATCGCCGTATCTTTGGTGTGGGCGCTTCTATCACACACCACGTACCGCGACTTATAAGCGACACGAAATCGCGTTCGACTTGCGGTCTCGTAGTGCTGGTATACGAGCGGCCTTAGAAGTCGCGGTACTAGGTTAGTGATAGAAGCGCCCACACCAAGGATACGGCGATGCTACGCAAATCCCTCGTTAAAAAGTATCGTCGCGGTCGCGTTGCGGTCTCGTCGTGCTGGTATACGAGCAGCCTAGCCGCGACGATACTTTTTAACGAGGAAAATGCGTCGCGTCGCCGTATCCTTGGTGTGGGCGCTTCTATGAATTACCACGTACCGCGACTGCGAACCGACACGAAGTCGCGGTCGCGTTGCGGTCGCGTCGTGCTGGTGTACGAGCGGCCTTAGTGTGGTTAGAGAAGACTACATGATGCAATTACTTGTAGAATACTGACGCGCTAATTTTCGCGATAATTCATGAACATCGTATCACTAGAAAATTGGTTCAAGCACTGACGTGAAGTCAGGAGCTTTTGCGTGTACGTTCTATTGTCCATTCTTCTGTATTGGACACTCTTAATCGAATTTATCATGGCAAATTATATTGTCCATTCTCCTGTATTGGACACTCTTAATTCGAATTTACCATGGTTAATTCGATTAAGAGTGACCAATATAGAAGAATTGATAATAGAACATACGCGTAAAAACTCCTGACTTCACGTCATTGCTTGAACCAGTTTTCTTTTTCGTATTTTTTTAAAATTTTCTGGGGGTATATTTCTCACAAAAATTCTACACACGCTTTTATGTCGATATTCCATAACTACTTACCAAGCTTCAATTCAATCGAGTCTATATTTTTTGAGTTATAAAGAAATAATATTCCAGGTGGGTATAACTCCGTAACCGATGGACCAATTATGCCCAAAAATGAACTTTACGCTCACATTGGGATGTGCAACCTACCCTGAAAATTGCAAGTTCCTATCTCCTTTCGTTCGAAAGTTATCGCGGCAACAGTTACCCATCCAGCTACTGAACTCACACAAGGCTGCTCGGATCTCCAACAATTTAGATCAGATCGTGTTCAAACTTGGAACTTGGCAGTAGTTTGAAGGTTCTCGCAAAATTTCAGCAATGTCGGACGAATAGTTTCTGATATACAGGGTGAGTCTTTGACCACTGCATTAATTTTAACCAAAGATTCCTCTCATCAAATGAAACACTTTTTACATTTAACATTTTTCCAAATTCAGCTCAGGTAAAAAATACAGGCTGTTGAAATTTTGAAAAAAAAAACAGTTTTTATTTTGTAGCTTTGACATCCTTTTTTCGAATAAAATGAATGTTGGCGTAAAGTTTCCTATAAATATGATACATATTTTCCAAATATTAGTTATTTTCTACTTCTACTGGTTTTCTAGTTATGGACTCGTGGATTCATAAAACTAAACGAAATTAGCATAAAGAAAGCATATAAAGTTTTTCTTGAGTCATTTCAAGAATATTCCATCGTTTTAGAACATATTATTCTTCATCATTTTTCCTTGAACGCACCGTTTTCGAGATATTCTTCATTGAATGTTTTAAAATGGAAAACTCCAGAAATTTCACTACTTTTATGGATCCGTCCCTGAGCGTTGGAATCCCGAATCAAGCTGTAAACCACGTTACCAAGGCTTATTCTGGTCCGCCAACAATGTCATAGATAATTTATATGCGGGAGTTTATTAGCACATTGTGAAATCTTTAAACGCTTGTAACTTTTTACCTGAGCCGAATCTGGAAAAATGGTAAATGAAAAAAGCGTTTCATTTGAAGAGAGGAATCTTTGGTTAAAATTAATGCAGTGGTCAAAGACTCACCCTGTATACCATGCTCGAATTGGATCGGTTTTGTATTTTTCGAGTTATTGAGGAAATAACAACCGAATTTCAGATTGGTATAACTCCAAAACCATTTGGCCGATTATGCCAATAAACAAAATCAAATGTTCCATTCAGATGCACAACCATACCCGAAAATATCAAGTCGCTATCTCTTTCCGTTCTCAGGTTATGGTGACATATATTTTTTGATATATTTCTTTAAATTTTCTAGTTATACAAAAATCACAAAATTTCACAAACGTCCTTAGCTTTGCATTCTACAACTACTCACCAAGTTTCAATTCGATCGGACTTGTATTGGTTGAAAACAAAATTATTACTCGGAAACCATTAGGCCGATTATGCCCATTAATGAACTCATCCATCGTATTGCGATGCGCCACCTACCCTGAAAATTTCAAGTCGCTGTCTCTTTCCGTTCTCAAGTTATCGTGGCAACGGACGGCCGGACAGAATGAAATTCGACCTCGAATTCTTCATCAGGGAGTCGAACCCAATCTTTTGAGACCATTTTCGGCAGAAAATTCGAAAATTACAGACATTTGGGCAAAATGATAACGCGATGTACCCCAGAACATACGCGCAAAAAAATAAATACTTTTTTGCGTGTATGTTCGGGGGAACATCGCGTTATCATTTCTCCCAAATGTCTGTAATTATCGAATTTTTTGCCGAAAATGATCTCAAAGGATGGGGTTCGACTTCCTGATGGAGAATTAGAGGTCAAATTCAATTCTGTCCGGCTGGCCGTCCGTTGCCTCGATAACTTGAGAACGGAAAGAGATAGCGACTTGAAAATTTCAGGATAGGTGGCGCATCCCAATATGCCAACTTCGGTGGTTATTAGTTGTAGAACGCCAGCGCAAAAATTTCTGCGAAACTTTGTGAGGATAGTATTACTAGAAAATAAAAAAAAATCATTGAAAATCTTTGAAAAAAATTATATATATCAGAAACTATTCGTCCGACCTCGCTGACATTTTGCGTGAGTCTTAAGAACCTCATTTTACAATCGGATCTATATTGTTGGAGATCCGAGCAGCCTTGTGTGAGTTCAGTAGCTGGATGGGTAGGGCTTCACACGAGAGCGAGATTTTTCACGTCTCGTCTCGTTCTCGTCTCGGAAAAGCGAGACGGGACGTTTTGAAAAATATTATAGGCGATACCGAGACCACATTCAGTGCATCCCGAGAGTCTCGTTAAATTTTTTTATGAAGTTTTTATTCGAAAAATTAGAAAAGGTCTACATAGAGATCAATATATTTTACAAAACATCAACTCTTGTGACTATCTGTGAAATATTTTATTGTAAATTTAAATAATTTCTTCAAATTTTTATTTCCACTTGTTAACTGTTCTTATAACTTCTTATAGTAACATATATCTTATCATAAATATCTTTTATGATATTAGGTTTGAATGTATTTTTTTCAAGATCGATTTTTTACTCTCAGTTGAATATATGTGTCTATAAACTACTGAGTAATAAACGTAATACTATTGAAGAAGTTTCTTTGGCTCGAAAATTTGTACCTGGAAGATAGTCTTATTTACCTACTACAGATAGGTACCTACATACAGTAAACTCTTCTTATATACAACTCGACATTTTTCAACACCCACACAAAACAATTGAATAAGAAGAGTTTCCACTATAATAGCCAATATATTTTGTCTATATATTATTCATCGATCGTTCTAGGAATACACGATCTTTAAAGACCTTGCAATAATGGAGATCATTTTTCAGGAAAAAATAGAATTAACAACCATAAAAACTGATCCCATTATGAATTCAATACTTAACGGACAAATTTTATTGCACCTAAATCCCAACGCTTTTAAGATTTCGTCTCTATTTGAACATTTGAAGATATGAACAATTATTGTGTATATCTGTGAAAGTGCATATAATAAAACTGGTAAAGAAATGAAAAATGAAGCTATTCAATGTTTCTAAAATGTTATGAGGAATACGCTAAGAACACCCTCAATGATCGACCCACTGGGAAGGTATTCATTGAGAACGATAGCAATTTTTCCAATTTTATTAACAAATTTATCGACATCGATAGCCTCTTCAAAACATCAACAAAACCTTCGAATCATTGGAAAGTGTTGAGTTTGAAGAACATTTGCTGTGAGAAAGAGCAAATAGGAGTCAAAATTGTATTTTAGAGTGGTGGAAAGTGCGTGTAAAAGTTCCTACACTTTCTAAGATAGCCGATGATTTATTAATGGCTACATCCGTACCTGTTGAAAGATTATTTTCCACAGCAAGTATGATCATTGCAAAAACACGTATATCATTGAAAGATGATGTGATGTAAGCGTGATTATGTTTGAATTCTTGGTCGAGTAATTTAAAAGATGAAATTAACAATGTTTAAAATTAAAAAAAATGATGTACATGTACAAAGATTTTTATTCTTCTCGTCTCGTCTCGTTCTCGTCTCGGAAATGCGAGACGAGACGTTTTCAAAAATATTATAGGCGATACCGAGACCACATAGGTACAGCACAACACGAGAGTCTCGTGTTAGGTAGGTCTCGTTAAATTTTTTGAATGAAGTTTTATATACGACTCGACTTTTTTCAACACCCACAGAAAACAATTGAATATGAAGAGTTTCCACTATAATTACCAATATATTTTGTCTATATTTTACATCGATCGTTCTGGAAATACACGATTTTTTAGAAGATTATTAATTCGTTATGACCTTGCGATAATTGAGATTATTTTTCAAGACAAAATAGAATTCACAACCATAAAAACGGATGCCCGTATGAATTCAATACTTAACGGATAACTTATTGCCCCTAAATCCCAATGCGTTGAAAATGTTGTCTCTATCTGAACATCTGGAGAAATTTATTTTCTTGTGCTTCTTGTAGTGAAGATGTGAACAATTATTGTATACATATGTGGAACTACGTATAATAAAACTGGTAAAGAAATGAAGCTATTCAATGTTTCGAAAAGTGTTATGAGGAATAATCCAAGAACACCCTCAATGATCTACCCACTGGGAAGGTATTCTTTGAAAACTATACCAAATTGTTCAATTCTATTAAAAAATGTATCGACATCGATAGCCTATTTAGAACATCAACATAACTTTCGAAATATTAGAATGCTGAGTTTGAAGAATACTTGCTGTTAGAAAGAGCAAATAGGAATCAAAATATTTTACAGTGGTGTAGAGTGATGATAAAGATCTTCCTACACTTTCCAAGATGGCCGATGATTTATTAATGGCTACATCCGTACCTATTGAAAGATTATTTTCCACAGCAGGTATGATCATAGCTAAAACACGTACATCATTGAAAGATGATGTGATGCAAGCGTGATTATGTTTGAATTCTTGGACATCGAATAATTTAAAAGTTTAAATTATCAGTGTTTAAAATAAAAAATAATATGTACAATTGTACATGTACAAATATTTTTGTATAAGAGCGTAATAAATATAGCTTTACAAAATTATTCATGGTTATCTACCATTTCGTTTATATATTATAATATTTATTATCGTTATTCAGAATTATGCGAGACGGGACGAGACAACTGATAACGAGACGAGACAGAGAGTTAAACGAGAGGAGATTTTTTATATTCTCGCATACTCTCGTCTCGTGTGATGCCCTGTGTTTGGGTGACTGTCGCCTTGATAACTTTCGAACGAAAATAGATAGGGACTTGAAATATTCAGGGTAGCTTGCGCATCCGAATGTGATAGATAAGTTCGTTTTTTAGAATAATTGAGCCAACGGTTCCGGAGTTATACCCACCAGTAATATTATTTCCTCGATAATTGAAGCTTGGTAAATAGAAGTAGAACTAGAATTGGTTCAAGCACTGACGTAAAGTCTGGGGCTTTTGCGCGTATGTTTCTATTGTCCATTCTTCTGTATTGGACACTCTTAATCGAATTACCAATACAGAAGAATGGACAATAGAACATACGCGCAAAAGCTCCTGAAATCACGTCAGTGTTTGTTTGTTCAAACATTTCCTATTTCAGAATCCGTACACACCTTTGAGCCGCCATTTTACAATCGCGTACTAAATTTCAGCTCGAGCGACTCCTGACTCAACTTCGGTGCATTTTAAGAATTTCTCTATGTCACTTAGTAAATTTTGGGCCCCTGCATGAAAATTATTCACTAGGAGAGCGTCCACATATCCGCATCGTTCGTATCGGAAGCATTGCATAAAACGGATCGTAATATTCTTTCTATAGAAATTTACATAGTGCGTCCACTTGTACGGATCGCTGGAATTGGCTCGTCGGCACTGTCAGCAATGTCGGCAATGCGGACGCATTGTGAACAATTAAAGGACTCCACAAACTGACGCGGCCACGGTGGCGATCAGAGAGCGGTAGAGATCGGGATCAAAACATACACATATTCATGTGGGTGCACAAACTGGCGCGGCCTGAGACGCTGTCTAAACTCTGGCGTGAGTGCGTGTTGATTTTGATCGCGCCTCTGGCCGCCGACTTATCGCAAACGCCACCGCGGCCGCGACCGCGCCAGTTTGTGGAATCCTTAATGCGTTTGATGCGATGCGTCCGTTAGGTACGATGCGGATATGCGGACACTCTTTAGTAGGTTCATTGAATAGGAATACAAATCTATACATTTTCATCGAAAAGTGGATCTTCGATTGTTCAATGGATTTGTGTATTTATCCCAATACATTTTCTAAAAGATTTCCAGAATATATATCTTAAAATTTGTGTTCCTGATATAACGGATATCTAAACCGTAAATTTCAGTCGTGAATGGTACAGGGTGAGCCAAATTGGACATTTAGGAAGGAAAAGTCCTATTTCTGTACTAGATAGACGAAAACTGATGGCAGTGTATGGGGGCCAATTTCCATGAGAAACTCATAAGTGAAAACCGCATGTCGTTATCTATCACCATTTCATAGTTACAGGATATTTTTCAAAAATGTGCATTTTCGAAATATTGATGTAACTTTTCTTCTGTTGAAAATTTTCCATTTCTGTAAAACATTATTGTAGCTACCTTTTACGAAGAATACAATGAGGTTAATTAAATTTTCTGAAAACTGGTATTTTATCTGATCTCGGCATGAAAATATTTTTTTCAAATAGGACACACCGTATATTTTTGCATATTCCGATGGAACTTGAAATATCATTTTCAAAAATATATAACACTTGAAATTTTTCTGAAGCATTCAAATTTCAACCTTTAGATTAGTGAGCTTTGGAGGATGCCATGATTAATTGAATAATATGCAAATTATGGTCAAACGTTTTTTCAAACAGTAAAAGCTCTTTCTTTCAACTACTAAAAGCTCTATTTACTTCGTAAGTTCTGTTCAACTTTCGAATCTGAAATTCGAAAATTATGGAAAATAAAAGTATGCTATAATTTTGAAATTTAATTTCAATACCTACCAAAATATGCAGAAATATATATATCCCTTTGAAATGAATATTTTCATGCCGAGATCGGATAAAATATAAGTTTCCAGAAAATTTAATTGACCTCATTGAATTCTAAGTAAAAAGTAGCTACGATAATGTTTTTACAGAAATGGCAAATTTTTAACAGAATAAAAGTTACAGCTATCTTTCGAAAATGCATATTTTCGAAAAACATCCTGTAACTATGTAGGTTGAGGTGATAGATAACGACATGCGGTTTTCACCAATGAGTGTCTTATGAAAATTAGCCCTCAGACACCGACATCAGTTTTCGTCTATCAATAGTACAGAAATAGGACTTTCCCTTCAAAAGTATCCAATTTGCCCCACGCTGTACAAATCACTGATAATACGCATTAATCATCGAATGAAGGAGAGTGCTAAAGCACCAGACGTCACGTAAGTACTTTTAAACATTTTTGCGGTCGGATCCATAGACATATTATCCTAATACCTCTATGGGTAGTTCACGGATTTAAAATTTTTAGCAAACTTCAAGTGGTTTCCTGTAGCAACACAACATATACAATAATTGACATATCATAATCTGAGACATAACTACTGATAACTCCATTTCTCCGAAGGAATAAATCGAATAAAGTTGTTAATAATTTATTCGAACAAGGTTATAATCGTTACGTTAAAAGCTTGTTCCTCTTCTGATCATGCGTTGATTAATTTATGAGACTTTTCAAACATAATATATATTTTTAGAATGTGTACCATACTACCTAGGAACTGATCAGCTGTATTTTCAATGTTTTTCACCGTCCTCCCACGAATTATTGAGTAATTTACTCGAAAATACAAATTCACCGCAGTGTATGATGATCAAACGCCATAAATTTTTATACAATGAGTTCCTTCATTTAATCCGTAGTTTACATTTCGGATTTGGGCCGGAGCCAAAGTCTAGTCCTACATCCGCCATAGAACTCTTACGTATAGTTTCTGCAAACTAAATACCTACTATATCTTGCGAGCTGGCTTCTTTTTGTTGCTCTCGGACAATCTTCGTCCTAAAAATAACGCGATATTTTCACTCTGCATTCTACACCATCTCCAGAAGATGACCTTGCCCCGTCTAAAACGTTTCGAATTTAAAAGAGGACATTGTCATTTGGGACGAATGTTGAGACCCGTTCGGTGCAGTTGATGTGGTCAGCTATTATTTTGACTGTTTCAAAATTAGATCCTCGCAGTTTTCAGTTGGAGTCCAGGCAGTTGGCAATTGAGAAAAATACAACAAAATTTCAGATGGGTATAACTCCGACACCGTTTGACCGATTATGCCCATTAACGAACTGTCGCATTTGGATGCTCAACCTACCTCCAAAAATTGCAAGTTGCAATCTCTATCGGTCAAAAGTTATTGTGGTAACGGTCACCCATCCAGCTACTGACTCGCCCAAGGCTGCTCAGTTATCTCAACCGTTATATATCCGATAGTGTTCAAATTTAGACCTTGGCTCTAAAATTGGATTTTAAAATTTTTCGCAAATTTTCAGCGGTATCACAAGGATAGTTTCTGAGATACAGAATTTTTTTTTAAATTTTCTGGTGATACGATCTCCACGAAATTTCGCAAAGATTTGCGCGTCGGCATTCTACAGCCAGTTAAAATTGGATCGACTTGGAATTTGGCTGTAGAATTTTATAGTGAATTTTATAGTGAAACGGTCCTCCCGAATCGGATATTATTTCAAAACAAAATTTCAACTCCGAAACTGTTTGGCCGATTATACCCGTTAACGAACTTAATTACCAAGTTTGAATCAAATCAGATCTACATTTTTTGAGCTATTGATGAAAAAAACAAAAAAAAATTCAGTTGGATATAACTCCAAAATGTCTGGCCGATTATATCTATCAACGAACTCTACTGTAGCATTTCGAAGCACTGAAAATTGCAGGTCACTATCTCTTTCCTTTTGAAAGTTATCCGGGTAATGATCACCCATCCAGATTCTGAACTCGCCCAACGCTTCTCGGTTTCCAGTATTAATAAGTTTAATAATAAGTTTATTCAAGTTAGAATACAGCATATACATCTTCACACACAAATTCCGATCCAAGAAATATTCAAGAGTCGGAGAAAAATGACACCATGAAAAGCAATTACAATAGTATACACCTATATAAATATAAAACACAATTAAGTAAATGAATAAACAGTTTAGCCTCCAAAAACCATACGGTTGTGCGGAGGAGTTTTCTACATACAAAACAAGTATTTA
This sequence comes from Halyzia sedecimguttata, assembly GCA_937662695.2. Classification (NCBI taxonomy): domain Eukaryota; kingdom Metazoa; phylum Arthropoda; class Insecta; order Coleoptera; family Coccinellidae; genus Halyzia; species Halyzia sedecimguttata. Next base: position 29,180,564 of record OW569411.2, on the reverse strand, counting down.
CTTCAACAATGAATCAAAAGGAAGCGAAAGAAAAAACAGGAAAAAAATGCTTTCCTGAATAACTTTCTGTTCGAAAGTTATAGTGGTAACGGCCGGCCGGACAGAATGGAAGTTGAACGCGAATTGTTTATCAGTTACTCGAACCTGGTCGTTTGAGAACATTTTCTGCAAAAAATCCGAAAATTACAGACATTTCGGCAAAATGATATCGCGCTGTTCCCTAGGAAATGCAGGCAAAAACGTCGAACCGAGGCATAGACATAATTGGTGGGTTTCACGTTATAAGCAGCGAAAACATGTAAATGGTCACGGTCACACGATACGGAATTCAATGACAAACAAAATACCTAGAGCAAAATCGCTATCCTTTCCGTTCGAAAGTTATCGTAACAACGGCCGGCCCGACATAATCGAAATTCGGTGAGTCGAATCTAATCGTTTGAGACCATTCTCGGCAAAAAATTCGAAACTTACAGACATTTTGGCCGAATGATAGCACGCTGTTCCCTAGAGCATTCGCGCAATAAATTCTGTGTAATATCACCTCAAAATTGCTCTCGTTTGGAAGACAGACTATTTCATGACATTGACTACGGAATGTGTTGTGGTTCAATTCCAGACCTTCAATTTTTAATAACTTTGATGCATAAACCTGGATGAATCAGCTAGATGGCGTTACTTATGTTAAATTTGAGAGTACAAGTTTTTTGCGTTTCATTCCCATAGCATAGACTCCCATGCTGGAACAACATATCATCGGTAGGGATTCATATCATCCAGTTTAGGCAACAAAATGTTGTATATAATAATCGATCTTCATATTAATGGTGGGTTTCACGGAGGTACGTTTAATCCACAATAAACCAATTCCTCTGTCACACTTAACAAGCTGATTACCGGATTTCGGAATCCACAAAACAATTTACTCCAATTTAACCGAGGCACGCACAGAAATGTAATAAAAATTAGGTTATATTCTAGTTTATCTAGCATTTCTATGTCAAGCGTCCGTTTGATTATTTTCAGTTTCTGTGGCTCATTACATTTGAAAATAGGTGTTCTTGAAGAGTTGAAGCTAACAACCATCTGATTTTTTATTTATTTCATCAATAGCTCAAAAAATACAGATCTGATGCAATTATATTTGCTAATTTCGTGAGGACCGTAACACTAAAAAATTTAAAAAAATCCGGCCGTTCCGCGGAGTTGCTGTGGTTCATTACATTTGAAAATAGGTGTTCTTGAAGAGTTGAAGCTAACAACCATCTGATTTTTTATTTATTTCATCAATAGCTCAAAAAATACAGATCTGATGCAATTATATTTGCTAATTCCGTGAGGATCGTAACACTAAAAAATTTAAAAAAATTCGGCCGTTCCGCGCAGTTACACTCATCTGAAATATTGCTTCCTCAATAACTGAACAAATACAGATCCGATCGAATTGAGACTTGGTAATTAGTTGTAGAATAGCAGAGCCCAAATTTCAGCAAAACTTCGCGAGGATCGTACCATCAAAAAAGAATTCTTTTTCTTCAAAAATATGATATTTCAAAAACTGTTTGTTAGATTCTGCTGAAATTCCGAACAAACCTCAAGCCCTCATTCTATCTACTATCGAGTACCGGATTTCAGCTCGATCGGTTTGTTGAAAATAAAATTCTGAACTGTATCAAAACCTGAACTTTTTGTGCGCATGTTCTAGAAAACAGCGTTCTATCATTTTGCCATTTCTATAATTTTCGAATTTTTTGCCGAAAATGGTCTCGAACGACTAGGCTCGATCCCTGTTGAAGAATTCGTGGTTAAATTCAATTCTGTACGGCCAGCCGTTGGTTACTACGATAACTTCCGAGCGGAAAGAGATAGCGACTTGCAATTTTCAGGGAAGCATATTATCAAAAAAAAATATATTTTTTCAAAAAAAATTAAAAATTTAAAAATTCTATATTCTAGAAACTATATCTCAGATTCCGCTGTATTTACGCACAAACCTTCAAGCTAAATTTTATTTTTCCAATATTTTAAAAAAATGCAGATAATGCAGATCCAATCGAATTGAAATCTATGATACTCGGTTGAAAAAATATTGCCTCATGCAGTATTTCATGAGAACATGTACCCAAAAGTTCCTGACTTTACTGCAGTGCTTTTTAAGACATTTTCTTTGTCACTGTTGTGAGCATAAATTACTTATGAACGACGGAAACGTAGTTAACACCTTTATTCGACGATGCACATAGCACATAGCACATATGATTCTACTTCAGGACGAATTTTTGGAATTTTTATGATTCAATGAAGAATATCTCGAAAATGGTACGAAATGATGAAGAATAATTTAATTTTCCAATATGAGGTTTATATTTAAACCATTATATGATTTTTGTATTTTTGATTGAATAAACATCATTATTATTATTATTATTCTTACAATGATTAACAATAAACTTCATCTGCTTTCTTCACCCTAATTTCTCATAGTTTTTTTAATTAGCGAGTGTATAACTAGCAAACCATAGGAAGTAGGAAAAAACTGTTAAGTGTAGATTATGTGTCCTAGCTATACAAAAATTTAACACCAAATTCTAAATAACCATGTCAAAGCAACCAAAGGAAAACGGATTTTTGGTAATTTCAACAGCCTGTATTTTTAGCTCAGCCAGTTTTGGAAAAATGGCAAAGAAAAAGCGTTTTATTAGATGAGAGGAATTTATGGTTAAGTTAATGTACAACTTAAAGACTCACCCAGTATATTTTTAATTTTGATTCCTTGATGCAACGGATCTCTAATAACCATACACTTTGGTAGTTTACGGTGTTACAAATCAGTAAAATATATTGATCATTACACAAACAAGCTCCAGACTCGACGGCAGTGCTTTTATAATTTTCTCAAAAAACAACTAGCACTCAGTGTCCTGTTATGTCTGATTATGAACGAAAGTTCGAAACTGCAATTACATGTAATCCCAGCCCTAAAATTTATGATCAACTACTTTTTGGAAGTAATGGGCACTCAAACATTTCTGATGCTATCTAGTTTCTGAGATACAGGGTGTTTCCTGAAAATCATAGAATTTGCAAACTCTTAGAAGTTCAAAACTATTGAATCGTTCTTGATAATATTCAGCAAGCTTAATGTCTTTTGAGACACTTGAAAGATCTCGAAAGCAAAAATGAAAATAGAGACAGGACCGTACTAGAACATTAATTTTTCACGTCCGGGTACCAAAACATCATTCTGTAGGTAAATGAAAAAAAAATTGTTTGTCAGTTTCGTGAAGGGAGGACACAATGCTATAGAAATAAGTAATCAATTCAACTGGCACAGTCTTTTTTACGGGGTAGAGTCATCTGAAAAACCAAATATCTCAATATTTGGCGCTCTTGCTTATCAATTTGCCCAAATGTCTGTAATTTTCGAATTTTTGGCTGAAGATGGTCTTAAACAATTTGGTTCGACGCACTTATCACGAATCCATAGTCGAAATCGATTCTGTCCGGCCGTCCGTTAACACGATAACTCTTGAATGGAATGAGCTAGACAGTTGAAAATTTCAGAGTAGATTTGGGACATAAATATCTCAGTTAATTTCGTTATTGGGCAAAATCGGTCGGATGGTATCAGAGTAACACAAAAAATTTTTGTTTTTATACATAGCAAATTTCGAATTCAATTTTCTTCAGGATGCAGTTTCATAATAAGAATCCACTGATATTATTCTTAACTCTAACGAGCTAATACTGCCGAACATATGATTTTTCAAAATTTCACTAATACATCGAACTTATATATTTTCACAGAATGCGAATTATATCTGTCTGTGTTCTATCTGCATGCGGTAGCTCTCGTTTGGTCCAGTTTGAAAGATAATCGTCATTAATGTCAAACGAAACTGAAAGTGTATTTCTGGACAGTTTGGTTAATGTAGGCATGTAAACAATTTGAAATTTGGATACGCTAAGTTCATAGGCAGAGTTTTTTGGTTAAAAAGTTGAAAATGAATGATGCAAGGAAGTCGAGCATAATTTGCGAGTCATTCTCTAATTATGGAAGATTTAGAACGGGATTTCCAACTAATATACAGGTAGTTATTCCTTAGTAACACTATTTAAGATTCCCTACATAAGTATTCTGGTTTGAGTTGTCTCTAGACTGATTACATAAGATTTGTTTCATAAATAAAACTAGCTATTTCATTTACTCAATTTCTCATAATGACTCCTGATAGTTTTGAAACACTTGTAGCCAAAATTGGACCGTCATATAAAGATAAGATGCATAGGGATTTCTTTCTTTTATGATGTCCTTCTATCATAATAATCTATTGAAATCATTCCCAACTCTGAGAAACCTATACTTTCGGAGATATGATTTGTCAAAGATTGCACAAGAGCGCTAAAGCTCCTGCCCACAGGGCTTTCCCACCTTTTTCATTAAAAAACAAAATAATCCCTATAATTCTCGAATTAATTAACTAATTTCAATGAAAACTATGAATATGAATAAGGTGCTAAATAATTATTTCAATGCAAATGACAGGACCGTATCTGAGTGTTTGTTTTGATGATCAGGTATTAAAGTCATCACTCTGTATATAATTCACATATTGTGCGCTCTTGTTCCTCGGAACAGAGTGCTTATCAATTTGCCCAAATGTCTGTAATTTTCGAATTTTTGGCTGAAAATGGTCTCAAACGATTTGGTTCGAATCACTGATCAAGAATCCGAGGTCGAAATCGATTCTGTACGGCCGGCCGTCCGTCCGTTAACACGATAACTCTCGAACGAAAGGAGTTAGAGGATTGAAATTTGCAGGGTAGGTTTGGAGCGGAAATATCTCGGACGAGTTCGTTAAAGGGCGAAATCCATCAAGCGGTTTTGGAGTTATGGCCGTTTTTTAGTAAAAATATTTTTCATGAATATTTCCTAAATCGATCACTCGATCTATCTGAAATTTAGCATCAAATTGTAGAATCATGACCTTTATACGCATGTGAAGTTTTGTATTGATCGGGTTACAAGTGCGAAAAAAAATTTGAAAATTTTCAAATTTTGTTTCTACAATATCTCAACTAGGCAGTTGAAATTTTCAGAGTAGGTTAGGGAGATGAATATCTCGGTTGAGTTCGTTATTGGGCAAAATAGGCCGGATGGTTTCGGAGTAACGAAAAAAAAAATTTTTTTAACTTACAAATTTCAAATTCAATTTTTTTTAAGATGCAGTTTCACCATAAAAATCCATTGATATCATTTTCAAGTCCAACAAGCTAATACTTTCGGAGATATGATTTTTCGAAATATCAATAATGAATCGTACTTCTATGTTTTCACAGAATGCTATAATTATTCTATATATGATTTATTATATGATCTGTGTTCATACTCGTACATGTCATCCTGTTCTATGAGAGAGAGTCAAATTCATTTCAGCTATTTTAATTTGATTTCTTCCATGGTGCAGTTCTCATTCTCAGATTGCTCATTTAATCTTGATAAATAAACTATTATTTGAATTGAATTTCCTTTATTATGCAGTTCGATCTTAAGAATTTTTCTCATTATGATACATATTCGTGAAAAGGAGAACAAATGCTGTCGACAACAATGTGTTCAATCAGCAATAATTTCATTCTTTACTCGATCGATAAATGAATACGATGTTCTGATCTCACCCTAGTGGACTATTTTTGCGCGTATGTTCTGGGGAACATCGCGTTATCATTTTGCCCAAATGTCTGTAACTTTCGAATATTTTGACGAAAATGGTCTCAAACGATTTGGTTCGACTCCCCAATGAAGAATTCGAGGTCAAATTTGATTCTGTCCGGCCGTTGCCACGATAACTTGAGAACGGAAAGAGCTAGCGACTTGAAATTTTCAGGGTAGGTGGCGCATCCCAATACGACGGACAAGATCGTTAATGGGCATAATCGGCCTAATGGTTTCCGAGCAATAATTTTGTTTTCAACCAATATAAATCCGATCGAATTGAAACTTGGTGAGTAGTTGTAGAATATGAACCTAAGCACGTTCGTGAAATTTTGTGCGAATCGTATGGCTAGAAAATTATTAAAAATATTTTTGTTGTCACGATAACTTGAGAACGGAAAGAGATAGCGGCTTGAAGTTTTCAGGTTAGGATGTGCATCAGAACGTGACATTTGAGTTTGTTTATAAGCATAATCGGCCAAACGGTTTCTACTCATTAACTCGAAAAATACTAAACCGATTGAATTCAAACTTGAAACATGGTTATTAGTTGTAGAATGCCAACGCGAAAATTCTTGCAAAATTTTGTGAGGATAGTATTTGTAGAAAATTTTCAAGAAATCATTGAAAATTAAAAAAAAAATTCTATATATCAGTAACTATTCGTCTGACTTTGCTGAAATTTTGCAAGAGCCTTTAGAACCCAACTCTACTGACAAGTTTTAAGTTTTAACACGATCGGTTTAATATTGTTGGAGATTAGAGCAGCCATGTGTGAGTTCAGTAGATGGGTGACCGTTGCCTCGATAACTTCCGATCAAATGGAGATAGAGTAGGTTGCGTATCCGAATGGGAGAGTTAAGTTTGTTTTTGGGCATAATCGGTTTAACGTTTTCCGAGTTATACCCACCTGGAATATTATTTCCTCGATAGCTCAAAAATAAAGATTCGATTGAATTGAAGCTTGGTAACTATTAGTAGAAAATCAACATAAAGACGTGTTTAAAATTTTTCAAGAACCGTTCCCCTAGAAAATTTGAAAAAAATGACGAAAAAAAAATTTTGTAAGAACCGTACCCCTAGAAAATTTCAAATAAATTACGAAAAAAAAATTGGTTCAAGCAATGACGTGAAGTCAGGAGCTTTTGCGCGTATGTTCTATTTTCCATTCTCCTGTATTGGACACCCTTAATCGAATTTACCATGGTGAATTATGTTGTCCATTCTCCTGTATTGGACACTTAATTCGAATTTACCATGGTAAATTCGAATTAAGAGTGTCCAATACAGGAGAATGGACAACATAATTTACCATTGTGAATTCGATTAAGGGTGTCCAATACAGGAGAATGAGAACATACGCGCAAAAGCTCCTGATTTCACGTCAGTGCTTGAGCCAATGACATTTGATATTGAAAAGTTTAGACTATCAATTCAGGGAATTGATGAAGGATGGAGGTAGCTGATATTCGGAATAACGCTCAAATCTTACGAAAATCCATTTTAAATTTATCGCAGAAGGCTGAAAAATGCATAGTCGTTGGTGAAGGTCATTTCAAGCAGCTTCTATGAAATTTCATTAGTAATTATCTTTTTTTTTTAATTTATTACATATTCATATTGTTTGGTCAAAATTATAAGTGTTAATTAATTAAAAATCGAGTAATGAATTTTACGAAACGTTTTTGTCACTACGAAAAAAAAATATTGTTTATTGAATACATTTTTTCGACAGCATTTTTTTCTCCTCTTCAGGAATATATTCTTAATGAGAAGAATGTGAGTCATCTACTGAATGATGTTATTAATATCTGAACATCAAAACAAAGATTCAGATACGGTCCTGTGTTTAACATCGTAATCATTTTTCAGCACCTTATTCATAATAATAGTTTTCATTGAAATCGGTCGAATATTTCGAGGATTGTAGGCATTAGTTTATTTTTGGCACTCTTGCTCCTCGGAACAGAGTGCTTACCAATTTGCCCAAATGTCTGTAATTTTCGAATTTTCGGCTGAAAATGGTCTCACTGATCTAGAATCCATGGTCAAAATCGATGTTGTCCGGCCATTAACACGATAACTCTCGAACGGAATGAGCTAGGCAGTTGGCATTTTCAGAGTAGGTTTGAGGGATTAATATCTCGGTTGAGTTCGTTACTGGGGAAAATCGGCCTGATGGTTTCAGAGTAACGAAAAAAAAATTTTTTTTTACATTACAACCTTTGAATTCAATTTTTTTCAAGATACAGTTCTATCATAAGAATCCATTTATGTAAATTTCAACTCTAAAAAGCTAATACTTTCGGAGATATTATTTTTGAAAATTTCAATAATACATTGTAGTTCTATGTATTCACAGAATGCGAATTCTATATGTCTGTGTCCACTATTCATGAATGTCATCTTATCTAGCTATTAGAGATATGTCAATTCGTAGTTTGAAAATATTTTCTGCTGGAAAACACGATTCTTGAATTTGTGAATATATACAAGACTGTTTTGAAACCGAAAATAATATTGACTGGTTGCATATTGAATAATTTACGTATAAATTCGGGATGATGTTTCAGTAGATTTGGAATTGGAACATTTTAATGATGTAGTTTATGAAGGCAACAGGAAAGGAGAACATAATGGAATCATCAAAACAAATTACTGTTCGTTGACCACTGAGGTTGATATTACATTTTACTTTCTTAAGTAGTAAGACATGTTTCTATATACTGTATTTTCATAATCTTTTTAGCTGCTGAAATATGGATCTACATTTGTGTATCAAATATTTTTTCTTGAGTTAAGGTTCATAATGCAGAATGAATGTGTTAGTGGTATGAACTATTAAATATATTTTGAACTATTAAAATAATTTGTTCGTCAGCCTTTATCTACCCAAATACCAGGAAAAAATGGACAATCTGCTAGATTGTCTCCAGCCTTGCTCTAAACATTTCGATGATAGTTTCCTTATTATTTTAAATGATAATTTTTGAAGCATTGAAGATTGCTCATTTAATCTTGATAAATAAACTATTATTGGAATTGAATTTCCTTCATGATGCAATTCTATCATAAGAATCCGTTGATACCATTCCCAACTCTGAGAAAGCAATACTTTTGGAGATTTGATTTGTCAAAGTTTGTTTTATTGAAAAATCGAGATATTTTGTTTTTTACATGGCTCTGCTCCGTAGAAAAGATTGTGCCATTCAAATTGATAATTGATTTCCATAGTATTTTGTGTCCTCTTCACGAAACTGATAACAAATTTTTGTATGTGCAGAGTGATGTTTTGGTACCCGGAAGTAGAAAAATTAATGTTCTAGTACGATCCTGTTTCTCTTATCATTTTTTGCTTTCGGATTATTTTAAGTATCACAAAGACAGTCAGTTTGCAAAATAGTATCCAAATCGATTTAAAAATGTTGAATTTATAGAGGGTTGAAAATTCTAGGATTTTCAGGAAACACTTTGTAACTCAGAAACTAGTAGGCATAAGAGATGTTTCAGTGCCCATCTCATTACCCCTTGCCCGATGCGTCATTGGTTTGAAATCGCCCTGTAGATTCTAGATATTTATTCATTCAATTGTCGTTTACGAAAGTAAGCTGAAGAAAATATTTATCTTTGCAGATATTCCTACCAACAAAACAAGCTTCAAGAATTGCGATCGTCTCCATGTCACTCCAATCTAAACAAAAGAATGTTGTCGCAGTGGAAGATTGTAATAAACCACCGGATGTGCATGAAGTAGACAGGAAACGAATAATAGAAGAGCACTGAAATATCACGCAGGGTATTCCATATTCTTCTTATAACTTGCTCGCACCGACCTTGGTTATCTTAAAAATAACCAACTTTTCCCGTAATCCCGCTAGGGATAAAGCGAACTTGACAGTTTTATATGGTTCGGTGGGAACAAGAAGTTTACACTTCTAATTGGTAGGAACGCTATTTATATCGATTTTCAAAGGCATAATTCGAATTTCAGTAAGAATTCAGAAAGCAACCATTGGAAATACTGCAAATTAACATGATATAATCGTTTACTGAAGGACGTGAAAACATCGAATCTATTATGAATGAACGTTCCTGAATATTAAGGATTATTAGCCCAAATTAAAAATTATAAATGATACTGAAGATTTTGAATTTTTGAGCTCATGTTCTGAGGAACAGCGTGCTATCATTTTGCCCAAATGTCTGTAACTATCGAATTTTTTGCAGAAAGTGGTCTCAAGCAAGTAGGTTCGACTCACTAATGAAGAATTCGAGGTCAAATTTGATTCGGTCCGGCCAAGATTACTTGAGAACGGAAAGAGATAGCGACTTTAAATTTTCAGGGTAGGTGGCGCGTCCAAATGCGACGGACAAGTTCGTTAATGGACATAAAGCGAAGAAATTCATGAATTTCTTCGCGAAGTTCCTCATGAATTTATTCGCAAATTTCTTCATGAAGTATGTGGTTTTACACGCGCGAAGAAATTCATGAAGATAAATGTCAAATAACAGTAATACCAACTGTAAACTTCAAATCTAGCAAATATCCTGACGACAACAAAAGCAGCTGAGGCTCGATTCTGAACATGACTCGTTTTCTACCTACAATACCTACAAAACACAACTAGAACCTCAACGACCACCAGTTTATGTTTTACAGCTTTTCCGATAATGTATGGCATGAAACATATGTTGGTACCACTGAATTCGTGCAAAACTTGTTGATAAAATAGAACAAGTTCTAAATTCGTGAAGTTCTTCATGAAGTTTCACGTGAAGAAACTTCACGTCAAGTTTATGTTTTACACGGAGAATTTCTTCATGAACCATAACCAATAATTAAAAAAAAAATATTGAAGAATATTATTTATCTAATGTTTATATGAGAACGGAAAGGCATAGCCACTTGCAATTTTTAGGGTACATTTGAGTTTGTTAATAGGCACAATCGACCAAACGGTTTTGGAGTTATACGTATCTGAAATTTTGTTGTTATTTCCTCGATAACTCAAAAAATACGAAATCGATCTAATGCAAACATGGTAATTAGTTCTAGAATGCCGACGCAAACATTTTTGCAAAATTTCGTGAAGATCGTATAACTAGAAAATTTTAGAAAAATCATTGAAAAAAAATCTATATATCAGAAAGTATTCGTCCGACAACCTTCACATACTAACTCTACAACCAAGTTGGAAGTTTGAACACGATCGGATTTCTATTGTTGGAGATCCAAGCAGCCTTGGGTTAGTTCAGTAAAGAGTGAGTTCAGAAAAGAGATATCGTCTTGCAATTTTCAGGGTAGGTCGCACTTCCGAAGTTGGAGTTATATCTATCTGGAATATTATTTTCTCGATAACTCAAAAAATTAAGATCCAATCGAATTGAAACTTGCTAACTAGTTGTGGAATACCAACATAAAGACGTATGTAAAATTTTGTGTGGATCGTGTCAATAGGAAATTTTAAAAAAATATCGTATTCTGAAATTCATATTTTATAATGCTGTGAGAACGGTCTATATCGACGGTAAATTCGAACTGACCAATAGAGGAGAATAAAACATTATTAATAGTAATCTTGTCTGTTTAAGGTTAAATTATTCATTTTCTCAGCTATCTTGAAAATTTTATTTTTCAGAAACAATGCTCGATCGACTTCGTATGAGGCGGGAATAGACAATGGAACATGCACGCAAAAGCGCCTTCCTGACTTTACGCCAGTGCTTCAAGAAATTTTTTTGGGAAGTATTAGAGGACCCGTCCCCCTCAAAGACGTTTATTAACACGTAAAATTAAAATGTTCTATTCTTTTCTCGACGATTGGATACGAACTGGTTGTGGATTGTTTGATGTTGAACATTTTGCTCAGAGTCTTCACTCTCAATATTTAAATAATCACTTGGCGTAAAGGTGCACGAATCATTCGATCACCAACACCCGTTAAATGACATAGAGAAACTGAAAAACCCGCATGATCGAATACAACGCATACAACGTCCCCGCTTCTAAACAATTCGGAAACATTTAATCTCGCAATTCATCTTCTTATCAAAACAAGATTTGAATCTTTAAGAAAACAGTCCGCCGTCTCAGTGTGAGACTCCAGTTGTTGTTGGTTACTCACTATAAAACCTCGCACACATTCCTTGTAGTAGTTCTTCGTCTTGCCCTTACAGCGACCTTTAACAAAAGAGATTTGCTGCAAGCAGCTTTCACAGTTGATGACCTGATGACTTGGAAGTGATCCGAGTAACACTGATTTCTGATTCTGTTTGTCAATACCTCGCCAAGGATTTACAGGTCGGAATAATCTTCAATTCGATCAAGCTGTTGGCTCTCATTAAAATCAACCTTAAATCCTTGTATTTTTCCCTCTTCTATTCTTCTTTCATCGTCACATTTTTAGGCAGGGGAGGTAAATTCGACAACAAACAATTCCTTGAGCTATTTGTCAACAAGGACTATATCTGGCTCTATGGCGTGGATTTTCCGAGTTGTTAAAATAGCACAGTTCCAGTAGATGCGAGCTGTATCAATTTCAACAACTCCTTCAACCTCCAGAGGTACATATGGCAGCACTGGTTCCTTGTCTATACCATAAACTTCTCTCAGATGGAAGTAGAGAATTCGTAGTGCCGTATTGTGTCTTTCTATATATCCTGATGGAGCATGGACTCTCCAAGCAGACAGGATGTGCATATCAGTTTCCTACTATCTTTGGGATGCTCTGCAAGTTGTTGGGGTGTCCACTCTCATAATGTTCTTTTTATACCATCTTGTATTTATCACTCCATTTTGACAAGCGAAAACAAATCCCTCCATTTCCGACTGGAGCCCAGCCCACTTCAGAAAGGCAAAGAATAATTCTTCCGATACGCCCTGGTCTTTCAAACTCCTGAAATATATGGAGTGCAGATGTTCAGTCATGTGATCTTCGAGAAGTGTCTTCAGTTATGCCTGTCTTATCTGAGTACTCTTTTTTGGTCTGATAGTATAATCGGTGTTCCTACTAGCTCATGATTGGCATGCCGGTTATACTGAGCTTCTCCAAGGCTCTACGTCCAGCTCTAAATAGTAAGGCTCCTTGATTTCAAATTTCATAATGGGCCTCCAAATTCATAAGCGGATCTTCACTTCTCAATATCCTTATTGCATTTTCCAACGTTTTTTGATGGTGATGGTTTTCCAAACTTTGCAAAGCCCTACCTACCTGCGTTCGTGGAAGATATAATCTCTGTATCGAGTAGTTAGGAGCAGGCTAGGATTCATGTTCATCACTTTCATTGTGGATCTGTTGAGCTCTAGAAAGGGAGAAGTATAGATGACTATCGGGTCTGCTAAGCTATTCGTAGAAGAAACTTTGTTTTTATCAGTTAGCTGTGAGTTTCATATAAGTCCATGTCCATTTATTATTATTATTATTATTATTATCACAACAGGGTAGTTAGGCTTGGTCCAGCCCTTAAATACTGCAACCGATACTATCCCTTGTTCTATTACCCTACGTATTCAATCCTAAGGGCGTTGTGAATGGTATTAACATACCTGATGACGTCCTCAGGAGTCTTGGCTATCACATCCTGAGGTTTCAGAACAGGCTCACCCATATGTAAAATAGCTCTGGAGATTTGTGAACGTGTTCGCCAGAATTCTTTTCTGATTCAAGGTCTCTCAGTGTGGCCCGGCTGTCCGTTATAATATATGTATAAGTACGCCCTCTCGAGGTTCGTTTTCAGATACTCTTGAGCAAAATTGTAGACAGCTAGTGTCTCTGCTTGTAAGATAGAGGACTCATGTCCCAGGGACACAGAGATCCTCAGTTTCAGACCATATACCCCAACACCTGCACCCTTATCTGATTTTGATCCATCCGTATATCAAATGGAGGACTTTGTGTCCAATCGCTTAACGAGTTCCACCGCACTCAGACGATCTCTTATGGCCATTGCGAAGGGTATTTCGAAATCGAATATGGTTGGCATTACATCTGAGGGCTTTGCAAAGAGGTTTAAGTCCAGTTGGTCCAATAACCTCATATGTCCTAACCAGCTACCAGGTAGGAGCTTTCTACTACGAAAAATTCCATGAGTGCTGCACTGGAATAATTTCAGAAAAATTCCGTATAATTTTCTCAGAAAAATCCGCGGATTCTTTGTCTTGAATTTTAGTGTTAGCATCGTTCAGTCTGAAATTCAACTTTTACCTGATTCGTGGGGTATCAACGTTTTTTTTCATATTTGAACAACCAAAACTCCAATAAAAAATGTAAATCTTATATTCTTCAGAAATAATCATCCATAACATATATAACTATCGTACACCCTCAACATGGAATGAACTTCAAATTCGGCATTTTTCAATGATTTTTGTGATTTTTCAATATTTTAGCCCCGATTTTACCTATTTGTTGTGCGTGGACCAAAATTTTGAGCTATACATGATATAAGAAAAATATATTATGTATAATAGATTCAATATCTGATTGAAGGAACGTGTACATTCAAAACTGGAAAAAAAATTAAAAAACACACCCCATCCATTCAATGGAGTGGAAGTGTTTAAGTTGATTTTCATACTAAACGATGTGCACATGAAATTATATGTCGACATTTTTCTGAAATAATTATGCTGAATTTGTTGTCAAATCTATTCCGAATTTTTGAGGAACATTGTGTTAGTACTATCATTTCATTATTCTATAAAATTATACTCTGAAAGACTATCTTCAATATAAGAACTGTTGATAGGTTACATTATGTGACAGCGTTTTAAAAACGAAGTACGGACGAATATCGTTTGAAACTCTATAAAGTTCGGTTGAGAACCCATAAAATTGTATTTTTAGTATACTAGTATATCTTAATATAATATTAGCATCTACAAGGAAAATCGGATATTCCCTAGGGAATGATATATCCGAATGATTGATACGTGATTCGAACAAAACGTTCCATATCAGTTCTACAAGGAGAATTCAACAGGAGACTTAAAACATTATCTACTGATTTCTGACTAAGGTTTAATATGACCTAATTGAAATATACCGATGATAAATGTTTTTTTTTAACATCTTAAGAAATTCAAATTCACATGAAAAATTATAAAATATATGGAATGTTCCTTTAATATTTCATCTGATGGCATATCATAATCACAACGTTGTCACTCAATTTTGATGATATAAGGAAGCTCATTATGTTACTTAGTCCCATAATGAATTAATTATGGTACTAAGTACCATAATGAAATTCTATATGAAAAACATGTGATGGTGAGATCAAAAGAGTTTATTCAAAATACATTACTATGTACAAAACTGTTTATTATGAATGGTAAAAGAGCAATGACTACAATTTGTAATATCAATTCCAATGGATTCTAGAGTTTTTACATCAGTAGTTTATGCTTTTTGGTAAGCTTGTAATCCTATTTGGTTATTGGCATCAAAAATTGCTTCTGAATTTTTTTTTTGCTCTCAAATTTTCGATGTAAGCTTCAGCAACAGTATTGCTTTTCCATCTGCCATGTCGTTTCACGGTACACAGATCAGCTCCAGTATCGGCCAACAATGAAGCAGACGATCGCCGAAAAAAATGTCCGCTATATTCTTCACGGTGAGGTAAATTAAAAAAAAAGTGGCAATAACTTTTGGCCTTTTACCAAAGGTGTGAATTCGAACGGGGTGTTTCATGCATTTCTTATTTTCATTAGTGACAAAAAAACGTCGATAGTTTGTGTTGCAAGGTCTTATTTTCACATATTGTCATATTCAATCCTGGGATATTCCCCGATGTCACAGAAATTCTCGTTCTGGACTGGAATACTATTCCATAACTAGTTATAGAATGAAATTCAGCCAAAATACTCGCGAATCCAAGTATTATTATTACATATCAAGTGATGGAATACTAACATGATGTGTTCAAATTCGAATTTAGAAGGGCTATATTGTATAGCAGTCGTGGATAAAATATATTCTGTGAGATCTACGCTGTAGGTCATAACAGATAATTCAAAGCGTCCGCATACGGGCATACCGAAGCGACGCGATTCCAATCTCCTTCCCTAGACTCTGTTTCATGAGAGCCATGCACGGATGATTACTACAATTGTAATTCCAGGTTCTCTACGATGGGAATAGAAGCTAAACCTCAAATACGTAACCGACGGTTGAACCACTCGATATTTCTGCTTCCACTCCGATCGCGTGAATCGTAGAGACTGGAAGTGGACTGGAGAAGCTGGAATGACAACTGTAGTAATCGTTCGTGCAAGGCTCCCATGGAAACCGAAGGAGGAAAGTGACTCTGGAGATTGGAATCGCGTCGATTCTGAATTACCATGTGCAGTCGCTCTTACTGATGGAATTTTCACTGGAATTTTTGCAGCAATCCTGTACGATTAGCGAATTATAAAATGAATGTTGCTGAAAATTAAGAAACTAGGGCACACAAAGGAACGAATTGAAACACGTTCATGAGAGAATATTGAACTATTCTGTCAAGTTTGGAGTGTTTCACAGTGCTTCAGGAGTTCAAATAAGTTTCCACCGTTTTAAGAAAGATGGTAGTGCACAAACTTTCGGTTAAAATTTCCAAATGAACGACTGCATAAACTAAGGTTGGTCTTTTAGTAACAACATAACTTTAAAGTATTATTGACTTCGTACCAGCATCATATAATATTTTTCCTCCGAAAATGTCTGCCAAATAAACATCATTCGCAGGAAATTTTAATTGACTTCGTAAATAAAAAAAAATTTGCCGAGAACTGGTCGTGAACGGTTTCAAAAGTTGAACAAACGGTGACTTTGGCGTAAAAAACAAAGATCGCACTGGGAGGCCGAGAACGTACGAACGCACGGAATTGGAAGCATTATCGGATGATAATTCGTCTCTAACTTAAAAAGAACTTGCACTAACAATATAAGTGACTCAGCAAGCAGTTTCACATCATTTAATATTAGGGATGATTCAAAAACAATGTAATTCGGTTCCACACGAACTGAAGCAGATAGATGTTGTACGTCGATTATGCATATCGTATTGTCACTTGCGATTAAAAGAGGATATATTATACAGTGTGGAATAGCCAAATGCAATAAATTCATTATCTTGGTTACTGTACATATTTATGGAAAATCCCGAAACACGTAAAATTTAAATTTTAAATTGTCATTCTTCTTCGTAATTATGCGAACCCCTAACTTCAACCCCTTCGGTATATAGGTAGAACCACCAATTTTTCAAATAGGAAGTATTGGCTATTATTCTCTTAATTCAAATTTACCATGGTAAATTCAAATTTACCATGGTAAATTCGAATTAAGTGTCCAATACAGGAGAATGGACAACATAATTTACCATGGTAAATTCGATTAAGGGAGTCCAATACAGAAGAATGGACAATAGAACATACGCGCAAAAGCTTCTGACTTCACGTCAGCGCTTGAACCAATTTTTTTTTCGTGATTTTTTTGAAATTTTCTACGGGTACGGTTCTTAAAATTATTATTTCCAGGTGGATATAACTCGGAAGACGTTAGACCGTCCCTATCTCCTTTCGTTCGAAAGTTATCGAGGCAACGGTGACCCATCTACTGAACTCACACAAGGCTACTCGAATCTCCAACAATATTACCGATCGTGTTAAAACTTGAAACTTGGCAGTAGAGTTAGGTTCTAAAGGCTCTTGCAAAATTTCAGCAATTTCAGGCGAATAGTTACTGATATATATATTTTTATTTTCAATTTTCAATGATTTTTTTAAAATTTTCTACAAATACTCTCCACACGAAATTTTGCAAGAATCTTCGCGTTGGCATTCTACAACTAATAACCATGCTTGAATTCAATCAGTTTAGTATTTTCCGAGTTAATGAGGAACAAATAACAACCAAATTTCAGATGGCTATAATTATAAAACCGTTTGGCCGATTATGCTCATAAACAAACTCAAATGTCGAATTCAGATGCGCAACCTAACCTGAAATCTTCAAGCCGCTAACTCTTTCCGTTCTCAGGTTATCGTGAAAACAAAAATATTTTTCAATAATTTTCTAATTTTCATTATGAATGTTAATTATTATTATTATTATTATACTGATCCTCCTGGGTCTTCCACAAGGAGACCCCTCATAAGCTCTAAGAGCTTGGCCTGAGTTAGGATAACCAGTTGTGTTCTGTGTAGGCTTTGTTACTGTGTCCTTACGCCACCTTAGGCACAGCACTGTTAATTTTTGTACCAAACAGCGTATGGTGGCGATTACCGTGACTAGAAAATTTCTTTCCTAGCCTCGGAATTGAACTTGGGGCTTCCGCTCCCAAGTCAATTACTCTACCACTGAGCCAATCGCAAGTATGAAGTAAGGAAGTAGATGTTCAGTGTTCATGCCTTGGCAAACATCCTAACCTCAAATAAAAATTTATTTATTCAACATCTCAGGAGTGATCAACCTAATCGCAAGCGTTATTCGATCTTTTAGGTCATTCAAATCAAGTGGTGGTGGTGCTCCATCCTGTTGGAACCATATCGTATTCCGTATAACTTGAGGATTTCCTTGATCAGGATTCAAATTTGCCTAAGTTGGAACCACATCATTTTTAAGTAGTTAGTGTTAAATATTTATCGCCATTCAAATTGCCCTCAATGAAAACGGGACCTATGATATGATTTCGAACATTTCCTGTCCAAACATTAACATTTTGAGTTAATTGCGTGTGTTCCTCTCTCATCCAGTGCGGATTTTCGGTAGACCAGTAGTGGCAATTTTGACGATTAGCATGGCCAAAAAAGTGCACCCATCAGAAAACAAAAAGTCTACTAATTGGAATACATGTCCATCATTTGTTCATAAAAATAAGTTCTCCTATCAAAATCGTTTTCCAATGCTCCTGGATAGGTATCATTTTATAGGGATGCATTTTATTTTGAAGAAGGCGATGAGTATTAGGAGCTTGCGTGAAGGCCAATGGGAAGACCGAAGACAGTGGAGTCTAGATATCGGACAACGTCGAAGAACGTTCTAAACCGAAAATATATATATAATATATTTTATTTTGTTTTGATATGTTTAGAATCGATGTATGGCTGACATTGATTAATTTCACATCCTCACACAATGTATTATCAGCTGCTTTTTTAATCTGCCTTACATGCCCAAACTCGCGAAACTGCTTCTCTATTTTACTTCTTGTCCCTTGGGTTATAGGCGGAATTTCTCATGAAACAAGCGACCTTTTTTTTGTGTTCGGGTGTTATCTCCGAATCCAATCATTTGTATAATTGTTATTTTGTGCATTTCCGTTAATCGAACCATGATTCGAAATTGAAGTTAATGAAATTCAAACACAAATTAGACCATTTATAAACTACAACTTATCAGCACAAAACAATTCGTGAAGGCTTTATAAAGAAACTAACAATACCACAGAAAGTCATTGAGGTAGTTTTCATGGGACCATCTATTCTGGAGAACACAATGTTATGGTTTTTTTTTTTTCATTTTCTTTTTATCACATCTTGAAGGCAAATGAGCTTAGTATTATTGCAATAAGATTTGGGAATATTCGAGGGAATATGAATTTCGGTAATCACATGATTTTATTTTTGGCGCTCTAGTTCCTCGGAACTGAGTGCTTATCAATTTGCCCAAATGTCTGTAATTTTCGAATATTTCGATGAAAATGGTCTTAAACGATTTGGTTCGACTCACTGATCAAGAATCCGTGGTCGAAATTCATTCCGGCCGGCCGGTCCGGCCGGCCGTAGGCACGATAACTCTCGAACGGAATGAGCTAGAGAGTTGAAATTTTCAGAGTAGGTTTGAGGGATAAATATCTCGGCTAAGTTCGTTATTGGGCAAAATCGGACAGATGGTTTCGGAGAAACAAAAAAAAATTTTTTTTTACGGAACAAATTCCAAATTAAATTTTTTTTAATAAGAAGTTTTATCATAAGAATCCATTCATATCATTGTTAACTCTAACAAGCTAATACTTTCGTAGATATGATTTTACAAAATTTCAATAATAAATCGTATTTCAACGTTGTCACAGAATGATATTATTCTATGAATTGTCATAATGTCAAATGATGTTCCTGAGACATTATCTAATCAATCGAAGAATTGTGAGCGAAGTGAGAAAAATCTCAGTTGTTTGCTCCGAAATTAGTTTTTCTCAGAAAATTCTTACATTGCGGAACTGAACATGAAGTAAGAGATCTGAGAGTAGTGAGACTGCTTTTCATAGACATAGATATAACTCTCGAACGGAATGAGGTAGGTAGTTGAAATTTTCAGAGTAGTTTAGGGAGATGAATATCTCAGTTAAGTTCGTTATTGGGCAAAATTGGCCAGATTTAATTTGATTTCTTCCATGGTGCAGTTCTCATTCTCATGATTGCTCATTTAATCTTGATAAATAAACTATTATTTGAATTTAATTTCCTTTAGGATGCAGTTCTATCATATGAATACATTGATATAATTCCCAACTCTGAGAAACCAATACTTTTGGAGATATAATTTGTCTGTTTGAACTAGAGCGCCAGAAAGCTCCTGTCCACAGGGCTTGAACCCATTTTTTCTATTTTTAGTTTTGCAATAAACATGGAACATTTCTGAATACAGAGTGACCGACTTTCCAAACGACGTATCACGAACCCATACTTCCTATTTAAAAAATAGGATGTTGTTCCTGTCTTTAGAAGGGGGTTCGCATTTTTGCGAATAAGAATGACAATTTTAAATTTGAGATTGACGTATTTCGGGATTTTCCAAAATATGTACAGTATCCAAAATAATGACGGTAATGGTAATGATTGGTAATCATACCTGGCCACGCTTCAACATTATAACAGCAAAACAGAATATTCACGGAAAAAACTCATATTGTGTATTTGGTGGGATCAGCCGGGTGTCGCGTAAACTGAGAGAAATTTTTGACTTAATAATATTTGAATTAAAAAAAAAAAATGTTGCTCGAAAGGCCAGGAGGGTGTCTGTCAAAACCAGGTCTGGCCAATCCAAGCGATGATTATATATCATGATAACATATTTATTTCATAAATTTTTATCCAGCAGAACATTAATTATAGTGTTTACTATTTACTATTTATATGTCATGATGACATATTAAATTTTAACGTAAATTTTCCGGCTCATTTTCTCATTATTTTATACAATAGAAAGGGAATACAATAGAATGGGAGATGATAGCCCTACATTAAGGTCCTGTAGCGGTCTTCCAACATCTGTTCTGAATAATCATCACTTGGATTGGCCGAACCGGTTTTGATAACAACCCTCCTGGCCTTACGGTCAACGACATTTTCCTTTTTAAAATCAAATACTAATGAAAATTAGAGGGAGCGATTCTTCCGCAAGTTATCCATGCATCTACATAGGAGTATATTTGTGAGAGCGGACTTTTGAAAGGTTATGTATTATGTTTAATTTGTTCGTTTTCCTCCTCTTGCCTTTTCACTTTTCAGATTGAGTTTCGGGTACCTTGGAGAAACCTCTCCGTTTTTTGATGAAGGAATCTATATTGAAGAAAGTTAATTAAATTAATAGATGTATTTATGAATTGGTAAAGCTACCACTAATCATTCAGGATGAACGGACTAGCAGAGATCAATGTTACGAGCATTCCACAGAGTGTCTTCATCATTTCAGCAAAGTTGAGTAGCAGCAGACCGGTTTCGTCCTTATTTGGACTCATCAGTGAAGCATAATTCAACGATGATGAAAAAGCACTACGACTACAATCAAATGAAAAAGACATATTTTTTGCATTTAAGCAAATTTTAATTTGACATTTCTTAAACTATATGTACAGGTCTATTTACAAGGGGAAATATACAAGAAATAATCGCTTACATTAAGGATTTTACATTGAGTGCCTCATCTCTGGGATCTTATCTAAACATATAATATCATAAAGCTGTCATGAGATGTGTGGAAGAATGTAACATTTTTTACTAGAGGTATGTCGAATCAAATAAAAGATATATAATTCTCAGATGGGATGAAGGATTTCAGGTGTTCTTGTTATCGCTTTCGCGTTAACGATCTTCCTGCAAGATGAGATGATGGGATAATTTATGTTTAATTTTGATGTTGGTGTTTTCAGCCGTGGTTGTCCCGAGATGTTGTGTTTTTTCCAGTTTCATAGTAGTATGTTTGTAAAATTTTATTGTCTGATTTTTAATTATGTCGTGTATAGTTTTCCCGTTTCCGGATTTTTGTAGGTCTTCAAAAAATCCCCCATCCCGGCCGTGCGACCACAAGGAGGTATCCTCTCCCCTACCCTCTTCAACTATTACATAAACGATATTCCAAAAACAGAGAGAACAAAACTAAAAAATATTCGCAGACGACACCGCGGTAATAGCAGAATCCCTCCATCCAACACAAATACATACAAGAGCACATTCATAAACTCGAAAAATACTACGGCAGATGGAAAATCAAAATATACGCTAATAGAACTACTCTGGTACACTTTACACACAGGACAAAACTAAAATCAACACAAAACGTAACGTTCAACAGCCAGACCCTAAAACAGCAAAACAAAGTCAAATATCTCGGTATAAGTAATCATTAAAGGATACTGTGGGAGGTATACTCATTATTGAAAGGTTTTTTTCTGGGTTTTCTCTCCCAAACTCTGAAAAATATCTATAAAATAAAAATTAATTATTTTGTGATTTGCTTCTGCGTAAGAAACACAGGATATTAGTCAGAAACAATCAATTGAACAATGTTGACTCCTTCGTCAGACGCTCAATTAAAATCGTTAGAATTATTTTGTTGATAGTTATTTTGTGAAATTCAAGAATAGTCACATTGACAGTATTTAAAAATCATAGCTAACATAGTTTTACTTCGTATAGAAATTTCCAAGTTCCAACTCCTTTTTCAATAAATTTAGCCAAATATGGTCAATACCAATTGAGCAATTTTCAAAATTGCATTCTCTGTTCAATAAAATACAAGTTGACTCCTTAAGTTTCCTTTTCATAAAATCAGGTTCTGTCATTAGAATCTTTGTATTACTCCAATCCATCATGTGATCTCCTTGGATTGTACATACATGTTCTGCTATTTTTGATTTCTGTATTATATGTCTCTATTTCTCAAGTTATTCTTATGCTCTGACTTTCTTACTTCTAGTGGTCTTGATGTTTCTTCTGTGTATGATTTACCACAAATACAAGGAATATTATACACAGTTTTTTGATTTTTGTTTTTCATTTATGGGTTTTGTTTTCGTTAATAAAGACCTAAGATCATTCTGTGTTTTGAAGACGGTTCTTATATTGAACTTAGAACCGATACTTCTATTTTTTCAGAAAGGCCACGAACATAAGGGATCACATTCAACAGATTGGGTTGCTGTTCTTGTTGATTGTTCTGTTGTACTTGTTGATTATTTTGTTGTTCTTGAAAAAAACCTTTCAATAATCTCGGTATAACCCTAGACGAAAAACTGAACTATCACTCACACATTAACGACTTATCGCGAAAGGCGTACATAATGCAACGCAACATTTTCCCTTCACTGAACAAGCATAGTAAGCTATGCCGGAATTCTAAACTCAGAATTTACAATCAAGGTGCCAGACCTGCGATTTTATATGCGAACCCTATATGGAGCAACACATCGAACACAAATTTCAAAAAGTTACAGATGATTCAAAATAAATTCCTCAGAATAATTTTAGATAAACCAAGTTTCATCACCGATCTCATAGGAGAATCCACCAATCACTTCCGAGTACTAAGTAAACAGAAGGGACACCTGGCGTTCAACCATACCAAGCTCCTCGCAGCGGTTACTCAAAACTATAGATCCCCAAGCAGAAGCAATTTCAAAATAATATTATTTAGAGCTTGAGAGGAAACCCAGAAAGGATCCATTATAATGCTTCTGAATACTTTCATTTCAATGAGTTTGGTCACAAAAAAATCCAATCTGAAACTAATTAATTTTGCTATGCGCATATCCCAGAACTTCAATTAACAGAATCGCGAACCAACCAATAATATTTACGTTATCTCGCGGATGCAGATCGCTTTCAGCTAATGGATCAGTCAGTTTTCTAATCCTATAATCCTTCTGTTCGAGAAATTACTGATCTCCGAAAGAAATTGAACGGGCTGCAAATATAAATTTTATTTACTAGCGCCTGTTCTGCCATCGTAAATCTGTCCATGTCCAGCACTATGACGAATGATGTTTCGTAATTATTGAAATATAAATACTATATGGTCGGCCAAATTTAACAACCGGAATAAACTCGAAATAGAGGAGGAGTAATAGCCTCAAAAATCAGCGAAAAGTTGGCTTACTTATTTCGATTTAATGTTTCAATTTGGTTATGGGTATGAGAAAATCGGCGGTTGTTCCATCGACTTATCAACATTATTTTTATTCGACCAAAACGTAAACTATCAAAATTTTAAGGGTTCCATAGGTTAATAATCTGGAGTAAAAAAATTGGTTCAAGCCCTGTGGACAAGAGCTTTGACGCTCTTGTTGAAACTTTGACAAATCATATCTCCGAAAGTATTGGTGTCTCAGAGTTGGAAATGATCAATGGATTCTTATAATAAAACAAAATGTGTCTATTAAAAACAATAACTTCGAAATTATTGGTTTCTCAGAGTTGGGAATGATATCAATGGATTCTCATCTAATTCATTTTATTTTAATATGCAGTTCTATCATAAGAATCCATTGATATCATTCCCAACTCTGAGAAACCAATACTTTCGGAGATATGATTCGTCAAAGTTTGAACAAGAGCGCCAAAGATCCTGTCCACAGTGCTCTCCCACTTTTTGTACCATATTTGCTGACACCATGTTGTCGCTTTTTCCGATTTTCGTGGCATTCTCTACCTCAAAATGGAAATTCAAAGTTACCCGATGTACCAAATTCAAATTGCGGGTAAGATTGAACTATTCAAAGTTACCTTATATTCATAAGTTTCCCAAGTGTTTAAACGTAACAGAATATTTGACAGATGAATAGTTCTCTTTAATGTGACAAAGTTCATATTGGTATGTTCCGTTTTAAACAGTATCTTGGACTTGCGTCCAACTCATACATAAAAGTTGGACGCAAGTCCAAGATGACATGCGTGAACATAAATCATACGATAATTCATGGATAAAATAATTAGAGTATTCTGTGAAAACATAAAAGTACGATTTATTATTGAAATTTGGAAAAATCCTATCTACGAAAGTATTCGCTTGTTAGAGTTGAAAATGATATTGATGGATTCTTATGATAAAACTGCATTATAAAAAAAATAAATTTGAAATTTGTAATGTAAAAAAAAAAAAACTTTTTCGTTACTCCGAAACCATCAGACCGATTCCGCCCAATAACGAACTCAGGTGAGATATTTATCTCCTAAACCCACTCTGAAAATTTCAACTGCCTTGCTCATTCCGTTCGAGAGGTATCGTGTTAACGGAGTGCCGGCCGGACAGAATCGATTTTGACCACGGATTCTTGATCAATGAGTTGAACCAAATCCTTCAAAACCATTTTCATAAAAAAATTCGAAAATTACAGACATTTGGGCTAATTGATAAGCTCTCTGTTCCGAGGAACAAGAGCGCCAAAAAGAGGTGATTAAAATATGATGTCTTCGAACTTGCAATAGATCCATACACATTGATTCAATGAAAAATTGGTTCAAGCTCTGTGGACAGGAGCTTTGGCGCTCTTGTTCAAAGCTTGACACATAAAATGTCCGAAAGTATTGGTTTCTCAGAGTTGGGAATGAAATCAATTGATTCTTATGATAAAACTGCATCATAAAGGAAATTCAATTCAAATAATAGTTTATTTATCAAGATTAAATGAGTAATCTGTGAATGAGAACTGCGCCATGGAAGAAATCAAATTAAAATTGCTGAAATGAATTTGACTCTCTCTTATAGAACATGATGACATGTACGAGTATGAACACAGATCATTTAATAATTCATATATAGAATAATTATAGCATTCTGTGAAAACATAGAAGTACGATTCATTATTGAAATTTCGAAAAATCATATCTCCGAAAGTGTTAGCTTGTTAGAGTTAAAAATGATATAAATGGATTTTTGTAGTAAAATTGCATCTTAAAAAATTGAATTTGAAATTTGCAAGTAAAAATTTTTTTTTTCGTTACTCCGAAACCATCCCTCCTATTTTGCCCAATTTCGAACATAACCAAGATATTTATCTCCCAAACCTACTCTGAAAATTTCAACTGCCTAGCTCATTCTGTTCGAGAGTTATTGTAGAAACAAAATTTAAAAATATAAAAAAAAATTTACGGCAACCCGATCAATACAAAACTTCGCATGCATATAAAGGTCATTATTTTACAATTTGATGCTAAATTTCAGATAGATCGAGTGAACTGTTTCGGAAATATTCATAAAAAATAATTTCACTAAAAACGAATTACTCCGAAACCGCTTGATGTATTTCGCCGGCTAACGAACTCGTCCGAGATATTTACGCTCCAAAGCTACCCTACAAATTTCAATCCTCTAACTCCTTTCGTTCGAGAGTTATCGTATTAACGAACGGACGGCCGGACAGAATCGATTTCGACTACGGATTCTTGATCAGTGAGTCGAACCACGTCGTTTGAGACCATTTCCAGCCAAAAATTCTAAAATTACAGACATTGGGCAAATTGATAAGCACCCTGTTCCGAGGAAGAAGAGCGCCAAAAAGCAATACTTCTAGTTCTTCCCGAA
Organism: Halyzia sedecimguttata; assembly: GCA_937662695.2. Classification (NCBI taxonomy): domain Eukaryota; kingdom Metazoa; phylum Arthropoda; class Insecta; order Coleoptera; family Coccinellidae; genus Halyzia; species Halyzia sedecimguttata. The sequence goes on along the minus strand of OW569411.2, from coordinate 29,154,062 downwards.
ATTAAAGAAGATAAAGAAAAACGATGTTTATTGGTGATAGGGTGTACATAGATAAAGCACTTTGAATGGTCACCTACTGAATAAATATATTTAGTTATGATTAATGAGTTTACAATTTCAATTGATTTTTCACAGGTGTTATGGTGCCAAGGGTAATTACAAAACCAATGTTTACTATCACCATTCCAGACAACTATATACTGATTTCATTAGATGTAATATCTCTTTACTCTAAAGTTCCACTTGACCTGGCAATAATAATAATAATAAAAAAATGGGAAAAAATAGAGCCCTACTTATCTTCATCAATTCATGATTTCCTACAACTTTTCAGATTCTGCTTCGAAAATAACTATTTCATTTTTTATATGTTTTTCAACCAAATTTTTGGACAAGGTATGAGAAATAATTTAGCACCTACAACATCCGTCATAGTAATGGTGGATCTTCAGAATTCAGCAATTAACTTTTGATATATCGTTTTTGCTCGCGTGTTCTAATGAACAGCGTGCTATTATTTTGCCAAATGTCTGTAATTTTCCAAATTTTTTTCTACTCTCTGATGAAAAACTCGAGATCAAATTCGATTGTGTCCGGCCGGCCATTGCCACTATATCTTCCGAAAGGAAAGAGATAGCGACCAGGAGTGTGCAGGGTAGGTTGTGCATCCGAATGGGACGGTTCGTTAAAGGGTATAATCGGCGAAACGGTTCGAAGTTATATACCCCTCTGAAATACTTTTTCCCCAATAAATCAAAACATACAGCTCCGATTGAAGTGAATTTTTTTTTTGCAAGATTTCGTACCTAAGGATCTTATCGCTGGAAAAAAAGGTTTTTTTCAAAAGTGTTATATTTCATAAATTATTAGTCAAATTCCACTGAACAAACCTTCAAGCCATCAATTTAACGTCGATTACAGAATTTCAGCTCGTTCGGCTCTTTATTTTAGCAATTATTGTGAAAATAGAATTTTAACCACTAGTTATCTACTTCTCTGAAATACCGTTTCTTCAATAACTCAATAAATAAAATTCTCATCGAATTAAAACTTGGTAATTAGATCTACAATGCCGATGCGCAAATTTTTGCAAAATTTCGTGAGCATCATATCACTCTCAGTCTTGGTTTTGAGCTCGATCGGGTTTGTATTTTAGCCATTATTGTGAAAATTAAATTTCGAACTGATAACTACTAGACTTTCGAGTCAAGTAGATCTCAGAACTCTAATAGGTCTCCTGTGTACTTAGAGGTGCATCTTTGCCTGCCGAGCAGGAGATACGGGTTCAAATCCCTGCTGAGTAAGTTTACTATCTTATTTGTTTTAAAATTTGACTTGATGTCCAATTAATTTTTTCACAGGTTAACGTTAAGAAAATGGCTTGAAAGTCCTTGCAGTATTTCGCTACGGTGTGTGAGGCGGTAATAGACAATAGAATATGCGCACAAAAACTCCTGACAGTACTTCAGCGCTTTTCTCGAATGAAAAGATATGTTGATGACATATTCATTAGCATTAAAATTTACCATCGAATTAGAAACACAAAATAATTCACTACCTTTTCTACATACTTTACTAATAGAAGAAATAACAAAATAATAACAGATTGGTAACAAAAACCTTAATTTTCCGTGAGAATACCTACTGAATATTGACTCAAATCAGAATATGACACAAAAAGTCACACCAAAATCATAAAGAAAATTCCCAATAAGAATTCTCTCGAAATGTGCCACGAAAACAAGAATCTCATACACGAAATACAAAAAACATTTTTTACAACTGTGAATGTGAATTTACAGTTGTACAAGATATGTTGTTTGTACATGTATTTGAGAAATTTTGTGAGAATCGTATCTCTAGAAAATTTTAAATAAATTATTGAAAAAATTCAATATCTCACAAACTATCCGTCCGATATCACTAACATTTTGCGAGAGACTTCAAAGCCTAATTTTACAGCCAATTTCCAAGTTTAAACACGATCAGATTCATATTGCTGGAGATATGAGCAGCCTTGGGTGAGTTCAGTAGCTGGATGGTTGACCGTTGCCACGATAAATCTCGACTGGAAAGAGATAGCGAATTTTCAGGGTAGGTTGCTTAACTGAACGGAACAGTTACATTCGTTATTGTGCATAATCGGCCCAACGGTTTCGGATTTATACCCAACAAGAATATTATTTTCTCGATACCTCGAAAAATACAGATCCAATCGAATTGAAACTTGGTAACTGGTTGTGGAATACAGACTTAAAGATGTATGTGGATATTTGTGAGGATGGTACCACTAGAAAATGTTAAAAAAATATGAAATAATTTGTTGGTATCTCACAATAACTTGTTAACGGAAAGGGGTAACGACTCGCAATTTTCAGGGTTGGTTGTGCATCCGAAAGCGACATTTGAGTTCGTTAATAGGCATAAACGGCCAAATGGTTTTGAAGTTTGGAATGTACAAATCCGATCCGATTAAAACTCGGTAATTACTCGAAGAATGCCGACGCGCTAATTTTTGCGGAATTTCGTGAATATCGTATCCTGAAATTACTTGGGACGTAAATTTGTTCGTATATTATTGGATAATTAAGGAATTTTAATTCCGATAGAATACATATGTCCGAATTGAAAATTCTGTAATCTTAGACGATTCTCTAATTACTCCAGTCTGCCATTAAAATGTAGGAAATGTATTCATATCTCATAAAAGCTGAGAAAACAGTCTATATCGATGATAAATTAGATTAATAGTGTTCAATAGGTGAATAGACATTACAACATGCACGCAAAAGCTCCTGACTGCACGTTAGTCCTTGAACAGTGTTTTTACATCCTTGACATATCGAACACAATAAAAAATACAAGAGTCGACTGAGAAGGTTTTCTTCAGGATTGTTTCGGAAGCGCTTGGTATTATATCCTCCACCAACAAATGAACAGAAATACTACTTCTCAGCAACAATCTTACGCTCAAAAAGGTCCAAGTTACATATTTATCTCTCAAAAAGCACAGCAAATTTGTCAAAAAGTTTAATTATTCTCACCAATTCCTTTTCATAATCTTCCAATTCTTATATTTACATCACCATTCTTTTATAACTCTGTTAACAACTCATCATAGCACATTGTCATATCATTCGAATGTTATATCAACAAGGTGATTGGTTCTCGAAAAATATTTGCTTTATTATACCCATAATTTAAATGCCTTGTTGTAAACCTATCTACCAATGCACTGAAGTGTTTACTTGAATTATGGTCTCTAATTGGAGTATTGAATGAAAACTTATTTTGGAGTCTATTATTCTCTCCACAATCGAGAATTCACTAAATCAAAATGTTTACTGAAACATAATATGAAGGTATCACCATATGCATGCCTTGAAATCGAAATCTGACCAAAATATATTGGAAACTCTTTGCAAAATCACTATATTATAACTTCAAGGATACAGAGAGAAAACGAATGTAATGCCTTTCACCACAAATACATCTCAATATCATGGGACAATAAGTACAATAAGCATCCAGTATTAGGAGTTATCGTCTGAAATTTTCAGTACGATATGTTGGGATCGACATATTGTTCAAATACTCTGTAAACTAAACCAAGCCTGTTATAATCTCAGCATGATTTCCCGATATAGGAACATCAGCTCAATAAAGTCCGTCTATCACTCAACAATAGAGTCCATAATCTGTTATGGTAGACACAGGGTCTAGGGATTGCAATCCGGAAAAACCGGACCAGAAATCCGGCATCATATAGCCAATACCGGATCCGGTACCAATATATACCGGTTCCGGCACGGGATCCGGATCCGGAGTTTTGTCATATTTGACGTGATATTAACGCGTATTATTTCGGAACATTAATTTCTCCCAACCCGTCAGTAGGTCTCACCGACTCTACTGCATCACTTGCCCTGTTTAGTGACTAATTCGTCTCTTTCTTCATGATTTTTTTTTACAATAAAGTCAACAAAGTGTGGAAGCTGAAAGGGCTTTTTCTGTCGTAGGCTATATTTGTAGCTCCTAAAGGAATCGATTGACATATGACTCAATAAACACTATTTGTTTTTTAAGATCCTTTATTCAAAATGAGAATTGACTTCTAGTAATGCTCATTGAAATAAATAATATATTGTAGTTATTGTGTAATACAAGAGACAGATGATCTCAATTCCATAGTAAATGTACTTTATTTATTTGATATTTTGTTACTGTGAAAACTGGAATTGTAAGACTGAGACTGTAGAATTTTATTATTCATTAATATTTTGTTACTGTGAAATCTAGAAATGTAAGAAGGGGAAATATTTTGTTATATAATTTTTTTTTCGTCATTACATTAGATAGAAAATAATCTTAAGTTTATTTTGTTTATATTGTTGTTGTTTTTCAATCAACTACCTTACGAAGTACATCACATTGGATTTTCTACCTTCGAGTTCATTCTGGACAAAAAATAGTCTTGATTTGAGCCATCCGGCCGGATCCGCCCGGATTCTTGGAAATCCGGTAAAATCTGGCCGGATTGATAATCATGCCAGATTGGAATCCCTAACAGGGATATATATATATTTCCTATATTTCTCGAATATTTCTGATATTTCTCAAATATTTCGGATTGACCTTGATAGAATATTCATTCATATATTGCCGATTTTTCTGAAATATTTCCGATATTTCTGAGATATTTCCAGTATTTCTGAAAGATCTATTTCTCGGATATTTTCCATATTTCCGATATATTTCCTGGAATGTGTACACCTATTTCAGAAGTGAAAAACCTAGACACTTACTACAGAAAGAAGTGAAGGTAATTAAGCACTCAATCTTAGGTCAAATGGACGAAACCTAACCTTAATTGTGAAAATTACGAATGCCGGAATATGTAGGTAGTAACTACTGGAATGAGACAATGACATTCCATTGAAGGTGATATAACTTTAATAACCAGAATATAAACTTATTATGAAATTCATGGGAATTCCTAGTTTTAGTGTTAAAATCATCATCAAATTCATCAAAATACCCATTACCACTGATTTTTCGGTAATACTGCAACCACAAAAAACCTACTTAGTACTTACCAAATTCCTATAATTGCTCATTTTCTCCCAGTTCCGTCTCAACTATACCATAAATCCACGTGTTCCACTTCAAACCGAAATACCGAAAATCGCGCACCAAAAAACCGTCAGAACTTACGAAACCCCAGTCAATTAAGCCGCGCACTCGCCCCTACGGCCCTCAAAACTCTCGTTGAACGAATTGCCCGCAAGAAAGACTGCTCAGGCCCTTTCAGACGAAATCACGTGCAATCAGATGGTTCGGTCGTCGATCGCCATCGCATTTGTTTACATCAAATTTGATCGCGAGATTCAAATGGGCAATTCGGTCTCGAAAGCGCGACTCCTAGAGGCGGAAAGGACGCTCGGCGTCATCGACGTCGAGTCGAGATCGGTCGAGAACGATCGAGATTTCTCGAAGTAACGTTTAAAACGTGCGGTCGGTGATGCCGGCTCTCATGATTTGTCTTGAAATCTTTGGATGTTTCGAGATCTTTGTATGACTCATGGACTGAAAAGTTCATTGTTTATCAACAACAAGAAATTATTTCGACTAGTGTTATATATATTCTTTCGAAACTCGAGCATTACAATTTGTTTTTTATCTAACAATAAAGCATGTGTATGAAAAAAGTGTTAGCAGAGGTTAGTGTTACGGGGTACCATATAATTTGATATATGATACAAGAGCTTAGGGAAAAAACTCAGCAAAAAAAACCCTATCTCCTCGTTAGTGTTGTGATTTATGAAAATTGAAATTGTTAACAAAATATGCTGGAATATTAAATATTGGAGGGCATTTTTTTCTTTACTATCGCTTCTTCCTTCAACAAGCAGAGAAGTTTCTCCAAGGTAACTCAAACTCAAACTGAAAAGGAAAAGACAAAAGGAGAAAACGAGCAAATTAAAAATGAAATATTCTATATTTTTTTAAACATATTTGAAACTCGCTACCCATTCTAAAAAAAGATTCAGAAACATTATGAATAGCCCTAAAACCATCTTTGAATCTACATATGCGACAATTATTAACTAAATGATCTATGGTTTCCTCTGCTTCCCCGCATTCAAAACTAGGGCTCTCAACTGAGTTCCATCTGAAAAGCATGCTGTTGCAACGACCATGACCGGTTTTTAGACGATTCAGAATAGTCCATATTTTCCTTGGAAGATCATACCCCGGAACTCTATTCGAAGGATCGGAAATTAAATCTTTGTTGAATAATAAATCGCAAGAAATCCATTCAGACCGCCAAACTTCCTTGTCACTTTTATTCAAATTAAGAAAACAGTTGGGCCATAAAGGGTTTCGTGACTTCAATCTCGGAATCTCATTGTCTGGAATGTTGGAGAGAATCGGAAATGAATTCGGAAAAGAATGAAATTTATTCCAAGAATTTGAAACAGCATTCTGGCTGCGAATGTGGGGCAGGACAATGTTTGAAAGAACTGGCAACCAATGAATAGGAGTAGATATAATAGTTCCAGTGATGATTCTCATAGATTAATTCAGCTGTGAATCAATTTTTTGAGTATGAGCACTATTAAACCAGACGGGGCAACAATATTCAGCGGCAAAAAAAACCAAGGCCAACGCTGCCGTTCAAAGAGTAGCTGCATCAGCACCCCATGAAGTACCAGCTAATTTCTGCACAATATTATTTCTTGTTTTCAACTTCAGACGCAAGTCATCCAAATGGGCTTTAAAATTCAAGGAGGAATCTGGTTTCAATCCTAGATATTTAGGATAAAAATTATGTCTCAAGAAAGAATCACCGAAAGTTACACTCAATGTTCTATATTCCTGATGATCAAATGAAAGCAAGAAACCTCAGTTTTATTTGGATGCGGACACAAACGCCACTGAAATAGGTACTTTTGCAGGATTTCTAAATCTGCAGATAGATTATTTTCTATACTTCGGAAATCAGAATGACGAAATGCAAGGGCAATGTCATCAGCGTATATGAATTTCTCAGAGGAAGTCGCAGGAATATCACTCAGTTATAAATTGAAAAGAAGAGTTGCTAAAACTGAACCTTGTGGGAGACCATTATTCAAAGTTTTAAATTTACTACTATCATTATTTCTTTAATTTTTCTTGAAATTTCATTTTTATTCGATTAATTCTCTTGTGTCTAGTGAACATAATACCGTTCATTAGGTGATAGATTAAGTGAATATGAGGTAAAAGCAATTTCAATTTCGAAAATGATTTTTGAAAAACAATTAAAAAAGGGGGAAAGCACTGTGGATAGGAGCTTTGGTGCTCCAATCTTTGACAAATCATATCTCCGAAAGTATTGGTTTCTCCGAGAAGGGAATGATATCAATGGATTATTATGATAGAACTACATCATGAAAAAAATGAAAATCCCTTTGCATCTTATCTTTATATGACGGTCCAATTTTGGCTACAAGTGTTTCAAAACTATCAGGAGTCATTCTGAAAAATTGATTAAATGAAATAGCCAGTGTTATTTTTGAAACAAATCTTATGTAAGCAGTCCAGAGAGAACTCAAAATACTTATGTAGGAAATCTTAAATAGTGCTACTAAGGAATAACTACCTGTACATTAGTTGGAAATCCCATTCTAAATCTTCCATAATTAGAGAATGACTCGTAAATTATGCTCGACTTCCTTGTATCATTCATTTTCGACTCACTAACCAAAAAACTCTGCCTATGAACTTAGCGAATCCAAATTTCAAATTGTTTACATGCTTACGTCAACCAAACACTCCAGAAAGACACTTTCAGTTTCGTTTGTCATTAATGACGTTTATCTTTCAATCTAGACCCATCGCAAACAGATAGAACACGGACAGATAGAATTTAAATTATGTGAAAACATAGAAGTACGATAAATAATCATTTGGGAGAGAAAACGCAGAAATAAACCATTTAATATAGAAGAACGAACGATGTGTTATTAAAATTTTGAAAAATCATATCTCTGAAAGTATTAGCTTGTTAAAGTTGAATAATATCAATGGATTCTTATGATGAAATTGCATCTTACTAAAAATTGAATTCAAAATCTGTAATGTAAAAAAATTTTTTTTTGTTACTCCGAAACCTTCGGCCAATTTTGCACAATAACTAACTTAACCGAGATATCTAGGTCCCAAACCTACTCTGAAAATTTCAACTGCCTATATCATTCCGTTCGAGAGTTATCGTGTTAACCGGACAGCCGGACAGAATCGAATTCGACCAAGGATTCTTGATCAGTGAGTCGAACCAAATTGTTCAAGACCATTTTCAGCAAAAAATTCAAAAATTACAGACATTAGGGCAAACTGATATGAAAGAAGATAAAGAAAAACTTATTATCATTGGTGATACGGTGTACATAGATAAAGCAGGTCGATATGTTGGGATCAGAATCAAAGAACATAAACATGGTTTTCAAAATCATGAATCAAATTCAAATTACTCGAATCAATTATCGATATTGCAGGGGCATAGTCTGACGTAGAGTACAAAATTACTCATATAGAAAGAGGTCTGCAACTACATTTTTGAAACACTGTATAGATAAATAGAAACATGCATTCGGGAATCTGAACGTACAATTAAACCAATTATTATCCGGCATTTAACCTTTTTCAATGATGTCTATCAATGTAGGAATGAATTGACTTGAGCGCAAGCAGAGAGATTCCACAAATGAGAATTTAATGTTGACATTTCTTAAGGAAGAAGAAAATTGGTTCAGGCACTGACGTGAAGTCAGGAGCTTTTGCGCGCATGTTCCATTGTCTACTCACCCCTATTGGACACTACTACGAATTTATCATCGATATATACTGATTTCTCAGCTTCTATAATATATTAATACATTTCATACTAATTTAATGACAAATTGTTTGTGATCACAGAATTTTTAATTCTGAAATATGTATTATATTCAAATTGAAATACGAAAAAACTTACGCATCGAGTAACTCCAGGATACGAAATTCATGAAATTCCGCGAAAATTAGTGGGTGGGTATTCTACGAGTGATCACGGAGTTTTAAATGGGATAAGATTTGTATATTTTGAGTTATAGAGGTAATAACAACAAAATTTTAATTGGGTACAACTTGAATGAATAGTTTCTGATGTTCTCAATGATTTATTTTTAATTTTCTAGTGCTACGATCTTGACAAAGTTTTGCAAGAATTTTCGCGCCAGCATTCTACAACTAATAACCATGTTTCAATTGGATTGGTTTCCTATTTTTCGAGTTATTGAGAAAATAACCAAATTTCAGATGGGTTTAACTCCAAAACCGTTTGGCCGATTATGCCTGTTAACAAACTCAAATATTTCATTCAGATGCACCACCTACCATAAAAGTTACAAATCGCTATCTCTTTCCGTTCTGAGGTTATCGTGACGTAAATAGTATTTTTTAATCATTTTTTAAAAATTGTCTAGTGATACGATTCTCACAAGATTTCATGAGCCTTCCTCATATTTGTATTCTACAACTACTCACCAAGTTTGAATTCGATCGGATTTGTATTGGTTGAAAACAAAATTATTACTCGGAAACCATTGGGATTATACCCATTATCGAACTTGTCCGACGTACTACGACGCGCCACCTACCCTGAACATTTCAAGTCGGTATCTCTTTCCGTTCTCAAGTTATCGTGACAACGGCCAGCTGGCCGGACAGAATAAAATTTGAGCTCAAATTCTTCATCAGGGAGTCGAACCCAATCGTTTGAGACCATTTTCGGCAAAAAAATCAAAAATTACAGACATTTGGGCAAAATGAAAATGCGATGTTCCCCAAAACATGCCGCAAAAACTGAGGGCATTCCATTCCCTTCACTAGTTTTTGAACTTAAATGTTTGATTCATACTAGCAATTAGCTACAGTCACCTACATTAACCGAGCGTATCCACAGCATAATCGGGCCATATAAGAGGACGATTTTTACAGTCCTTGACGATAAAATGATGAACATCATGAGCATCGCTCAAGGTTCCTGCATCACAGAGGGTTGAAGTACGTGAGGACCATCCTGGGTAGCACTGATAAGATAACCTGTCCAGTACATGGCCTCCATAGGGATTAAATTTACTAGAGCTCCTACGTGTAATATCCATGAAACCGGTATCTGCCGTGAATGTACTTTCCTCTATGCTTTAAGAGGTGACGTGGCTAGCTGGGGTAACGTGGGAATTTTAAATAAACGAAGTGTTGTCTGATAGTCACAGTACTAAATACATATTCAAATTCAACATACTAGGTTTTACGTCATTTGAGCTGTATGTTCATGAAGTAAAAGCCTAATGTTCAATAAAAATTCTGAGATTGAGGTCAATATCTCCTCTTTCTAATAGGCTCAGGCAGTCTTCTATAGACTGAACTAGCTTTGTGACGTTTTTCATTACATTTCTTCTGCCTGATGACATGATGGCATCAAGTTATTGAGAGCATTTCAAAGTTCACACGATTTACATCCAGCAAGAGCTTCTAATATTCGAAAATTAATCTCTATCAAGAAGAGACAATTTCTAAGCATGCTTAGTTGAGCACGATATAGAACCGTTAGATTTGGTCGTTCATTATGTTGACTAAGGCTGCATAATAGTGATCACTTCAAATTTTCAGCTAATTGAACGACTTTTATGGTGCTTCACACCATTTCGTCATAAAAACACAAAAAGCTTAAGAATATAATATATCAGTATCAATAGAATATAAATAAAATATATATCACACAATTTACTTTATACAATCACAAAAAACTGAACATATCACACTGAGTCAAAAAATAAGATAACGCTACAAACAGCAATTCATACAATTTTGGTCCCAAAAATGTATCAACACTGTAGTATGCACCTTGGGGTAATATATTTGTTACCCCCATATTGAACTGTTACTGTGGGAGTTCTTCCACTTCATTTGGATATTTGATGTACAAATTCATTCCCCAAAAGTGCACAAACTGATTATGGCAGGATAATAATTTTTTCCGACATTAATTTTCCCTTGCATGAGTCTTGTTCTTTTATATTGCATATTATTCTGAAAGCCTTTTTTTTTTAGAACAAACAATTTAGCCCACGGACGATTTTCGTGGGACAATGACAATAATATCTAAATATGATAATAACCGATTAGGTATTCAACACCAGCCGTGAAGTACAGATTAATTTCAATTGAGATCTAATTGGGTTTTCAGTTACTTAGAAATCGGGAAATAGTTAGTCAATTGAGTTTGCAGATATATGACTTCATATAGGTTGCTATTGTTATACAAAATCTATGTGACAATTGAGTTTTGACAGCTCATAAAATATATGCCAATCCACGAGTTCACTACAGCCCGCAGTAATACCTTACATTGGCCTATTTGGCACCAGAAAGGTGGGATGACCACTGATAGATGCTTCAGATGGCATTTCCCACAGCAAAACGCCATACGCCAATAAATTATATTAGTGCAAAATACAGGGCCTTGATAAATGTTTGTAACATCGCAGTTGGCTTTGAAATACTATTATTTTGTCGCTTCATACATATATACTGTTCAGATTAGCGATTCCATCCTCAGAATTCATTTTCTGGCAATACAATATTATAAAGGCTGTCAAATTCAAGGCCTGTGAACTAGTCAGGATCCTTAGCGAAGAGCAGCAAAGAATGATTCAAAGCCAACTGCGATGTTACAATCATTTATAAAGACCCTGTATAATAAAGTCTTGTGAAGCTCCGAGAAAGAAATGGACTTCACTCGTTGTGATTTACCGACTTTCTTACAAGTATTTTCTATTTGTACCTTCTAGTCTAATCTTGAATCAAGTTCTATTCCCAAAAAATTAACTGACTTTTTAATACTTCCGCTGGATGATGAACATTGCGTCAAGTTTGAGTTTGTTTGCAGAAAACCATTATTCTACTAAACCAGTGCATCCTCTTTCTTCTAATTTAAATCTTCAACGGAGTTTCAACTCTGTAAAAGTGAATTGTCATCACAAACAGGACTATGGTTAATTTATTGAACATCTGTTGGAGTCGATTTGAAGCAATGGTTGACATTTGCTCCTGATTATACTTCCATGCATTCATAATTTTGGCGCGCTTGTTCCCATGAAAAGAGTGCATGTCTGTAATTTTAAAATATTTGGCCGAAATAGTCTCAAACGTTCAGGTTTGACTTACTGATGATGAATTCGGGGTCAAACTCAATTACCCCGGCAGTCAGCACGATTACTTTCGATCGCGATGAGTTTAAATTTGCAGGGTATGTTTGTAGTCCAAATGCATCGGTTGAGCTTGCTAATGGGCAAAACTACAGCCATCTGAAATTTTTATTTCCAAATATGTCGAAAAATAATGATCTGATCGAATCAAAGCTAGGTAGTTAGATGAAAAATACCGACACTGGGACTTACGCAGAATTTCGTGAGGAGTATAACTAGAAAATGAGTTCTGTGTCTCAGAAACGTCTGCAGATATCGATGAAATTTTGCAAGAGGATTCAAAACCTTATTCTACAGCAAAGTTCTAGATTTAAAATATAACGGATTTATATCGTTGCAGATTTTGGCAAAATATCGAAATATTATAACAATTACAGTGTACTGGTACACAGTTTTACACTCAAACAGCATGGTTATCAACGGATCAAAATCCGTTGATAACTTTGTTGTTTGAGTGTTTGAGTTGTTTGAGTGCAGTTTGTATTATTTCTAATCGATAATGGAAACCTATCGCGGGTCGAGGTGAATTAAATTTTGTATTTATGGACGTATTTTAAAGAATTGGGACCCTTGAATTTAGGCTTGATTGAATGTTAAATGATGTTTTTATCCAGATATAATAGGGTATCCAAAATTTGAGGATTTGTCGAAATCGGTAATATTCTATAGAATATAAAACAATAAACTATGAAAAAGCGTAAGTAACTTATGATCTTCAAAAATTTTCCAGATTACCAGAATTTTTGCGCGTATGTTCTGGGGAACATCGCGTTATCATTTTGCCCAAATGTCTGTAGAACGCAAAGAGATAGCGACCTGAAATTTTCAGGGTAGGTGGTGCATCCCATTACGGATAACAAGTTCGTCAATGGGCATAATCAGCCCAACAGTTTCCGAGTAATAATTTTTGTTTTCAACCATTCCAAATCTGATCGGAAAGAAACTTGGTGAGTAGGTGTAGAATATAAACCTAAGAAGGTTTTTGGAATTTTGTGGGAATTGTATCGCTAGAAAATTTCAAAAAAATTATCAAAAAATATTATTTATGCCATGATAACCTGGGCACGGAAGGAGATAGAGCCTTGAAATTTTCAGATTAGGTTTTGCAATTGGATGCGACATTTGAGTTTTTTATAGGTATAATCGGCTAAACGGTTTTGGAGTTATACCTCGAGTTATAACCATCTGAAATTTGGTTGTTTGGTTCCTCAATAACTCGAAAAATTCAAAACCGATCCAAGTCAAACATGGTTATTAGTTGTAGAATGCCAACGTGAAAATTCTTGCAAAATGTAAGTTATTTTTCGGAGCATATTCGGTCAAACGGTTTCGGAGTTACCTGGAATATTATTTCCTCGATAACTCAAGAAAATTTACTTGATCGAATTGAAGCTTGATAACTAATTGTACAATATCGACATGATGACGTGTGTAAAATTTTGTGAGAACATAACACTAGAAAATTTTAAAAAAATTACGAAAAAAAAATTTACTGTGAAGTCAGAAGCTTAATCGAATTTACCATGGTAAATTTGATTAATTGTCCAATAGAGTAGAATGTACAATAGAAAATACGCGCCAAAGATTCTGACTTCACGTCAGTGCTTGAACCATTTTTTTACTATTCAATGCGAAATACTTTATTCTGAAAATTCTCAAATGTCAGTTTCGGAGGAGGTTGGGAAACAGTTATTTAGATGCATTTACATCGATATTTGAAAACATTCTTTGGTCAAAAACAATAAAATATGGTATACTCGACGTATTTCGGTGAACTGAAGAAGATATTTCCGAATCAGACATACCAAAGTAGACTTTTTTGTTCTTTACTGAATGAGGGTTTTATTTATAACATTGATTTGAAATTGATATACAGGGTGAGTCTTTGACCACTGCAATAATTTTAACCAAAGATTCCTCTCATCAAATGAAACACTTTTTTCATTTAACATTTTTCCAAATTCAGCTCAGGTAAAAAGATACAGGCTGTTGAAATTTTGAAAAAAAATCAGTTTTTATTTTGTAGCTTTGAAATCCTTTTTCGAATAAAATGAATGTTGGACCAATTTTTTTACTTATACCTAAGTTCAGATTTCGCTGAAATGTGCAAGACCTTTCAAAACCTTATTTTACAGCTCAGTTCTAGATTTAAACTCAATCTGATCTCTATCTATGGGAAAATTGTGCAAATATATTTTTTTCTGGAAGCCATGTATCCATGGGAGAGTTCAGTACGTGGATGGGTAACCACTCTGTCTATGAATTTGAAAAAGGGCGCCAAATCAGACTGAACTCAGGTCAGTGCTTTCCCAACTTTTTCTATTTATATACTTATGATAGCTTTCGTATTGCACTTCATGAGTAGCTTCATCACCAAACGCTAAAATAAATCTAGTAGTCATAATGCCATAAAATTTTGAAACTTATCTAATTAAGATTCAAAGATCATATTATGTATGTTTTCCACAAAACCTAGCTAAAGTATGTACAAGGTCTTTATAAATGATTGTAACATCGCATTTTGCTTTGAAATATTCTTATTTTGCCGCTTCATATACAGGGTGTTTCACGATTGATTGAACAGGATTTCAGTGCAGATGCAGGACGATTAGGTGAATCTAAATCAGTGTTTGAAATATGTCCTAACTATATTTGTTGATACAGGATGTTTTATGTATATAATCAAAAACTTTCAATCGGCATAACTCTTGAACGCCTACATGGATCTTCATGAAGATGTCAGTGAATGAGTGAAGGTCTATGCCCAATATTCGCTCATAATGACTTTTTGATAGCACAGGTCCGGACTGAGAAATTTATCTTCTTTATTTCACTTCTTGTAAAACAGCCGGCACATCGAATTTTCAAGAAGTGAAATCTTTCTAAGAATCTACAATAAATACTCTTTCAAACAATCCTACACGAACACTGATTTAGATCTACCAAAATGTCCTACATCTGCACTGAAAGCCTGTACAATCATTCGTGAAACACCCTGTATATATTGTTGACATTCGCTATTCCTTCCACATAATTTTTTTCTGACAATGCAATTATCAAGGCTGACAATTTCAAAGGCCTGTAAAATAGTCGGGATCCTAAGCGAAGAGCGGCTAAGAATTATTCATAGGCAACTGCGATGTTACAATAATTTATAAGGACCCCGTATATTCGAAAAGTGATGAAAAACCTGCAATATCTACAATACATTGAATGTACTGCGGATGTTTAAGAACTTGCATATTTCGATTATACATTAAATTGTTCTCATTTACAAAGAGCATACAATCGATTTGAGATTTTTTTTTGGGAGAATGTTACGAGTGTTACGACATCGGCTTTGAGTCATCCGGCATCCCTGGAGGTGCTGTTAATTCTATTCCATAATTCCATAGTAGAAATCACGATCGGAAGTGGAAGTACTAGTGGCGACTGTATGTCCATTGCCGTCAGGTAGATGAGTAATGATACTTTATATGTGGGTAGAGAAACTAATTAAATTCACATATGGAAAATTGAAAGTTCTGGGCATATCGACGTGTTAACCACGATTATCGTAATGGAATGTTATTGGACAATGTTAAACCGAAATATAAAGCACTGATGTGGTATCAGAAGCTTTAGCACGCTCGTCCATTGAATACATTGCGCTGATTCATAATACCCAATTTTTGCGCGTATGTTCTGGGGAACATCTCGTTATCATTTTGCCCAAATGTCTGTTATTTTCGAATTTTTTGCGAAAAGGGTCCCAAACGACTAGGTTCAACTCACTGATGAAGAATTCGAGTTCAAATTTGATTCTGTCCGGCCGGCCGGCCGTTGCACGATAACTTGAGAACCGAAAGAGATAGTGACGTGAAGCTTTCAGGGTAGGTGGTGCATCCAAATACCAGGGACAAGTTCGTTAATGGCCATAATCGGCTGAACGTTTCCCGAGTAATAATTTTGATATCAACCAATACATATCCGATCGAATTGAAACTTGGTGAGTAGTTGTAGAATACAAACCTTAGAACGTTTGTGAAATTTTGTGGGAATCGTATCACTAGAAAATTAAAAAAAAACTATTAAAAAATATTATTTATGTCAACATAACCTGAGGATGGAAATAGAAAGCGACTTGAAATTTTCTGGCTATAAGTTGTGCATATGAATGCAACATCAGAGTTTGTTTACAAGCATAATCGGCCAAAGACATTTGGAGTTATACCGATCTGAAATATGGTTCTTATTTCCTCAATAACTCGAAAAATACAGAACAAAACCATTTCAAACATGGTTATTAGTTTTAGAATGCCAACGCGAAAATTCTTGCGAAATATCGTCTGCGCATCCGAATAAAAGAGTACAGTTCGTTTTTGGGCATAATCGGTATAACAGTTCTATGGTCCATTCAGGAGAATGGAACATGCGAGCGAAAGCTCCTGACTTCACGTCAGTGCTTGAATCATTTTTTCTGCTCTTGTACCTCGGAACATAGTGCTTATCAATTGGCCCAAATGTCTGTAATTATCGAATTTTTGGATGAAAATGTACTTAAACGATTTGGTTTGACTCACCGATCAAGAATCCGTGTTCGAAATAAATTCTGTCCGGCCGACCGTAGGCACGATAACTTTCAAACGAAATGAGTTAGAGGATTGAAATTTGCAGCGTAGGTTTGGAACGTAAATATCTCGGACGAGTTCATTAACGGGCGAAATCCATCAAGTGGTTTCAGAGTAATGGCCGTTTTTAGTAAGAACATTTTTTATGAATATTTATTTAGTATTATCATAATGTTGCTAGCAAAAAAATGCTGAAATATTGATTTACATTTGTGTATCAAATATTCTTTCTTGAGTAGTTGAGGTTCATAATACAGAATGAATGCGTTAGTGGTAAGTACTATCAAATTATGAGAAGAGGATTGTATTTCATTAAAATGTTTTGAACTAAATGGTTTCTTTCTGGGTTTTCTCTCCCAAACTCTGAAAAATGTCTATAAAATAAAAAAAATAATTATTTTGTGATTTGCCTCTGCGTAAGAAACACAAGATATTTGTTAAAAGCAATCAATCGAACAATGTTGCCTAACAAATAACAACGAAAGAACATCAACGAAGAAACGACTATATCGTAACGTTTCGGAGTCTACATCAGACTCCCTCGTCAGACGCTTAACGAAAATCTTTAGAATTATTTTGTTGATAGTTATTCTGAAATTTGAGAATTCAATTTCTTGAACGATTTGATCCGACTCACTGATCAAGAATCCGTGGTCGAAATTGATTATGTCTGGCCAGCTGTAGGCACGATAACTCTCGAATGGAATGAGCTAGACAGTTGAAATTTTCAGAGTAGGTTTGTGTGATAAAGATCTCGGCTTAGTTCTTCTTTTGGCAAAATCCGCCTGATGATTCCGGAGTAAAAAAAAACTCTTACAAGCTAATACTTTCGGAGATATGATTTTTCAAAATTTCAATACTAAATCGTACTTCTATTTTTTCACAGAATGCTATAATTATTCTATCCATGAATTATTATATGATTTGTGTTCATACATGTCAACCTAGTTTCCTATATGAGACATGACATGTCAAATTCATTTCAGCTATCGTAGAATTATGAGGATTAGAATATATCATACTTTTTGGTATATTTGGTGATATTTTAATGCCCATGGTTAATCGATATGATGATTGATGATGGGAATTGCAATGGTTAGTTCAGAATATCTCCAGTAAAAACAAAACTGGCATATTTGCTAAGTTTCAATTGATATAATATAATTTTCAGAGTGGATTTGAGGAATGAATATCTCGACATCATAGATTTGAGGAATACATATCTAGCATAAGTTCGTTGTTGGATAGATATTGGTCTGTTTGTTTTGGATTAATAATTTTTGGCACTCTTGTGGAATTAATTTATTTTTTCATTTTCATTGATATAATTCCCAACTTACCAATGGTATGTTCAACTATGGTTGTCAGAAATCAAGATTCATGTGACGTACACAAAATAAACATACATTCTATGCATATAGGTATCGATCATAATATTAATATTTTTTTTTTTTAATTATTAATAGCAATATATTTTGGGTCATCAAACAATATAAAATGTATGTATGAAAATAAAAAACTGTTAGTAGAGGTTAGTACAACGGGGTACCATAGAAATCGACGTATGTCCTCAATGCAGGGATTGGCACAGAGTTTATTATTTGCATATTGGGTGCGATGATAATAAAATGAGGGCTAGCTGAAAGAAAAAATTAAGGAGATGTTAAATCCACATTATGTGTTGAATAAGTGCATACCTCGGTTTATACTTAATGAACAATTCTCTCCTAGTATTCTCGTTAACCCAAACTTATCGTTGAGCTTTTTTACAAACCAATAATAAATTGAACAATTCATTTATTGATGAAACTAGAAAATTCATAATAAAAATATTATCGAAAAAAATACACAAATGATGAACTGAAAATAGAGAAACAAGCTTAATGTTAAACAGAATTTTATGCGTATAGTATGGAATGAACTATTTTTCAGTTTAATAGATATTTATGTAGACAATAAAATATAAATATAATGAATACGTATCGAATTTTTGCAGGTGGGACAAACGACCAAACTGTGTTTAGTACGGGTCTCGCTAAAATATTTTGGTTTCAACAGAAGTATATATTGTCGTCATTGTCGTTTATAAATTATATTATATTTATATTAGTAGCGTCGGTATTCTACGACTACTTACCAAGTTCCAATTCAATCGGATCTATATTTTTTGAGTTATAAACAATATTCAAGATGGGTATAACTCTGAAACCGTTTGGCCGATTATACCCAACAAGGAACATAGTATAAAATTGCAAGTCGCTATATCTTTCCGTTCTAAACTTATCGTGACAACGGCCACCCCTCCAGCTACTGAACTCATTCAATGCTGCTCAGATCTTCAACAATATACCGGGTTTCCCGGTATACATGTTTCAATGGATTATCTCAGCCATTTCAAAACTTAAAAATTTTAAGATTTAATGTTTTTAATTCGTTCAAGGAACCTTCAACTGAGAAAAACAAAAATTGAAAGCTGGAAGTGACTCCGACTTTTTTTTATCTCAAATAGAACCCTACATATTTTTTGAAATTTTTTAATTCTACTCAATATTACATTTCCTACGATGTATTGCCCTCTCTATTTTATATTTGATTTGATGGAGAATACGTCAATTGATATTTCAAATTGAAAGAATTGCAGTAGGCTACGATGCTTTGTGTAATCTTGATTTTGACTTCAATAATCGAGATCAATAATAAAAAACCTTCCTCGAGTTAAAATCAACCATGTATTTTATCGAACGTTAAACAAAGAATGAATAGTAAAAGAAACAAAAGACTACAAAAAGGGGGCAAGAAAATACCTATAATAAATAAAGCATATGTTCGAAATGTTGACCATCGGCTTCTACGCATATTTCAGCTCGGTGGACAAGTTCACGCGAAGTAACACTTCTCAACACCTCAGCATTAAGGGCTCTATATGCATTCCTTACTATGTTCTTTAAATATTCCAAATCAATAGGAGGAGTCTGGTACACACGATCTTTCAAATATCCCCAAAGGAAGAAATCTAGCGGTGTTAAATCTGGAGATCTTGCAGGCCATCTTATCGGTCCATTTGAAGACAGATGGATCGGCACACATGGATTACAAGTCAAAATCAAGGTTAGACAAAATATCGTAGCCTACTGCAATTCTTTCAATTTGAAATTTCAATTGACGTTTTCTCCCTCAAATCAAATGTGAAGTACAAAGTATGATACATCGTTGAAAAGGTAATTTTGATTAGAATTGAAACATTGCCAAAAATATATAGGGTGATATTTGAGATAAAAAAAGTCAGAGTCACTTCCGGTCAAACCGAAAGTGACTTTCAATTTTTATTTTTCTCAGTTGAAAGTTCCTTGAACGAATTCAAAATTTTGATCTTTTGAAATGGTTGAGATAATCCATTGGAACATGTATACTGGGACACCCGGTAGATCCGATCGAGTTGAAATTTGGAACTTGGCTGTAAAGTTAGGTTTTGAAGCCTCCCGCAAAATTTTAGTGATCTCAGACGCATAGTTTTTGAGATATAGAATTTTTTTCATGGATTTTCAAATTTTTTAGTGGTACGTTGGAATTCTATAACTAATTACCATGTTTGAATTTGATTGGTTCCATATTTTTTGAGGAGAAAATAAAAACAGAATTTCAGACAGGTATAACTCCAGAACTGTTAGGCCGATTATGCCTATTAACGAACTTAAATGTTGGATTTGGATGCTCAACCAACTCTGAAAATTGCAAGTTGATATCTATTACCGTTCTGAAATTGTAGTGCGATGAATAATATTTTTAATAATCTTTTTAAAATTTTCTTGTGATACGATTCTCACAAAATTGCAAAACTTATTTTTGTTCAAAGTAATCATTAGAGGATAATGTGGGAGCTATACTCATTATTAAAAGGTTTCTTTCTGGGTTTTCTCTCCCAAACTCTGAAAAATATCTATAAAATACAAATTAATTATTTTGTGATTTACCTACTTCTGCGTAAGAAACACAAGTTATTTGTCAGAAGCAATCAATGGAACAATGTTGACCATATTGGGCTGAATTTTAAAAAAAAGGAGTTGTAACTTGGAAATTTCTATGCAAAGTAAAACTATGTCACTATGATTTTCAAATACTGTCAATGTGTCAATTCTCGAATTTGAGGATAACTATCAACAAAATAATTCTAAAGATTTTCGTTAAGTGTCTGACGAAGGAGTCTGATATAGACTCCGAAACGATACGATATAGTTGTTTGTTTCGTTGTTGTTTGTTAGGCAAAATTGTTCGATTGATTGCTTCTGCTGACAAATAGCTCGTGTTTCTTACGCAGAAGCACATACAAAATAATTAATTTTCATTTTATAGATATTTTTCAGAGTTTGGGAGAGAAAAGCCAGAAAGAAACCTTTCAATATTTTTGTTCTACTAAAATTGAGCTGTTGGAAAGTTAAATGCGATGGAGGTGGGTGGAGGGGTATAGGTTTTTTAAGCCTCACTGTATACCAACTAAATGGATAGGAGTGTGTACCAATTTAGTAATAATAGGTAGTAAACATGTGATTTTCAGTCTCGTCTCAATAACTTCAAATAAGAACTCAGCACTAATTCATCCTGACACTTATGGGGTGTTCTAAAAAGGGACACATAGTAATTGGGCCATATTCAGGTCCTGAAAGACGGTCCGCCTCGTTATGCAGAGCAGGCGTTTTGAATGAGTTGGCAGATAGGTCCGTATGTACCTACAAGGATTGATAAATGAGCCATTGACTCGTTCCGCCTGAAGTATGTTTCCGGTTCCTGATACCACGGGGTTGGATCTCGACGAATTTCGACGAAATTTCGAACTGTTGTAGCTAGTTGTTTGACTAATAAAGTGTGTTATTATACTATTTTCCTTGTTGTAAAAAAGTTTTACAATTTTCAAGCCCCAAACACAAATGGTGATAATTCGCAAATGTTGAAATCAGTAAAGCTGTTAGATATAAGTACATAGTCCGAAAATGGTCTCAAACATTTCCATTTGACCCACGGATGAAAAATTCATACTCAAATTCTTTAATCTAGCCAAAATATAACAACTGTGCGAATGAAAATGCACTAGGTGCTCGAAATTATAATGAGTAACATTCTCAAAAAGCACTGACTTGAAGTCAGGAGCTTTTACGAGCTTGATATTTCGCCTATTCACGCCTGACACACCCTCACGAAATAATGCATGGACCTTCAAGACGTCTTTATTGGTGCTCTTGTTCCTCGGAACAGAGTCCTTATCAATTTGCCTAAATGTCTGTGATTTTCGATTTTTTCGCTGAAAATGGTGTCAAACGTTTTGGTCCGACTCACTGATCAAGAATCCGTGTTCGAAATCCATTCTGTCCGGCCGGCTAAGCACGATAACTCTGGAACGGAATGAGCTAGACAGTTGAAAATTTCAGTTTAGGTTTTGGGAGATAAAGATCTCGGTTAAGTTCGTTATTGGGCAAAATCGGCCTAATGTTTCCGGAGTAACGAAAACATTTTTGTTTATCATTCCAAATTCAATTTTTTTTAAGATTCAGTTTCATCACAAGTATCATTCTCAACTCTAACAAAGTAATACTTTCGGAGATATGATTTTTCAAAATTCCAATAGAAGTGCCGCGATGCTAGCGCCTGCATAATACTTACTGCGTCGCTACGAATTTCCTTAATTCAAAATTCCAACAGATCGGCCGGGATATTAGTGCTTACTTAATACTCACTGCGCCGCTATGATTTTCCTTAACTGCAGAACGGGAGTGTTAAGTTGCGTATAACCTACGCGCCGCAAACCCTCGAACATTGGCTGCCTCGCGCTATGTCTCGCTCGGCAGTTCAAACATTGGCTCGCTCGAACATGCCATGGGGCGAACCGAGCGCTGTCGGATTTTGAGACCGCATCAAAGTGTCTTATCTCATTCGCTCGCGCGTAGTTGGGACGGTTGTTATTTGATATAGGTATTGGCTCTCGAGACAAATACGTAGGAATGGATAACTAAAAGTGCCATCTGCTCATACAATTATATGGCGCTAATGACTTGTTGTGGAACAGCAAATCTCCCCGCTGCCACACTAAATCACTGAGTCATGATGCGGGAATAGAAATAGGAGAAAAAATCGATATGCCTATTGCTGATTTGAAGAAGAAGAAAATTGGTTCAAGCACTGACGTGAAGTCAGTAGGTTTTCCATGCATGTTCTATTGTAAATTTACTCTGGTAAATTCGATTAAGAGTATCCAATACAGGAGAATGGACAATAGAACATACGCGCAAAAGCTCCTGACCTCACTTTAGTGCTTGAACCAATTTTTTTTCGTAATTTTTTGAAATTTTCTAGAGGTACACTTCTCACAAAATTTCATACACGTCTCTCTGTCGATATTCTACAACTAGTTACCAAGCTTCAATTCAATCGAGTCTATATTTTTTGAGTTATAGAGGAAATAATATTCCAGGTAGATATAACTCCGTTATATCGATTATGCCCAAAACTACATCTAAACTCTCCCATTCGGATGCGCAATCTACCCTGAAAATTGCAAGTCCCTATCTCCTTTCGTTCTAAAGTTATATAGGAAAAGGTCACCCACCCAGCTACTGAACTCACACAAGGCTGCTCGGATCTCCGACGATATGGATCCGATCGTGTTCAAACTTGGAACTTGGCAGTAGAGTTAGGTTCTGAAGGCTCTTGCATGAATTTTTGCGTCGGAATTTTACAACTAACTACCATGTTTGAATTGAATCGGTTTCGTATTTTTCGACTTATTGAGGAAATAACAACCAAATTTCAGTTGGTATAACTCTAAAACCGTGTGGCCGATTGTGCCTACTAACAAACTCAAGGGTCGCATTTCGATGTACAACCGAATCTAAAAATAGCAAGTCACTATCTCTTTCCGTTCTCAGGTTATCGTGACACACATAATATTTTTTACTAATTTTTTTAAAATTTTCTAGTCATACGATATTCACAAAATTTCACCTATGTCTTTAGATTTGTATTCTACACTCAATTCGATCGGATTTGTATTGGTTGAAAACAAATTAATTACTCGGACGGCCGGCCCGACAGAATCAAATTTGCCTTGAATTCTTCATCAGGGAGTCGAACCCAATCTTTTGAGTCCATTTTAGGCAAAAAATTCGAAAATTACAGACATTTGGGCGAAATGATAACGCGATGTTTCCCAGAACATACGCGCAAAAACGATTTCCCAACCGACGTCAACCAAATACTTTTGGAAAAGTGTTTCATTATTCTAAAGAACATGGGCAATATCTTAGTAAGACGGAGCACATTGATACCGATAATGAAATTTCTAATCAAATTGTTGAACGTTGGAGGAGGAAACGTCTATAAGTATTCGTCAAAATAGTATCGAACTCTGAACTCTGACTCTGAAGACAGGGAAGTTCCACCCATTCCACTACCAAAAGGTTCAAGAACTGTTGCCACAAGATCTACCACAAAGATTACAATCTTGTCGCTGGGCTATTAGTCACAAACGAACTATTTTCCGTATCCTATTCAGCTAGGAATGGAATTTTTAATATCCACAATTATCACGAATGGGACAACCCACATTTTGAAGAAAGGTCATAATATACAACACAGATTTTCTGTCAATATTTGGCTTGGAACAATAGACGGAAATATAGTTGGCCCTCACATTTTTGCTAATAGATTGAACGGTGAACAACTTTTTGGAACATATTCTACTAAATCTATTGGAAAATGTACATATCCGTCCTATGTACTTTCAGCATAATGGAGCACCACCCCATTTTGCTTTGAATGTAAGAAATCACCTGAATATAAATTATGGATTGGTGGTGGAGTCCCCATTGCTTGGCCATAAAGATCACCTGATTTGAATCTTCTAGATTATTTTGTGTGGGGACATATGAAAACGAAATTTTATAAATCTGAAATTAGGAGCAGTGAACATTTAAATGAAAGTATTTTCGAGGAATGCAATATGTTGAAGCAAAATCAAATGCTCATTAGAAGGTCAATTGGAAATTTGATTAAAAGGGCGCAGATATGTATTAGAAAAAGAGGAAACCATTTTGAAAATTCAATGTGAATTTTCTGTTAATCTTTCGTGTTGCCTTTCATATGTCTTTCATTTATGTAGATTTTTTGTTAATGTGCGTAAAAAGTTTTCCTGAATTAAAAGATTTTATACATCAAAACAAAAGAGATTGAATACAAACTTCGAATTCGAATACACTATTTTAGGCCTTAGGAAGAGCTTTGCATCATTGGACGATTCAGTTTCACTATCCAGCTCAGAATATTAAAAAAAAAAATTAAAAACACCTGAGTAATGACAGATTATGGTAGAATTTAAAACAGGTAGCGAAGTTATGAATACGAAAAGTGCAGGCTGTTTTTTCAAATTGCTCACTTGATATGAAACTATCACAATTCCCACCCTGTATTTTGAATAAACATTAAACGATACTGTGGGATGTATATTCATCATTGAATGGTTTCTTTCTGGGTTTTCTCTCCCAAACTCTGAAAAATATCTATAAAATAAAAAATGTATTATTTTTTGAAAATTATTAAATGTACTCAATTATATTGTACTACATTAAAAATTTCATCAAAATTGAATAAGCCAAAGATATTAATAAAAGAAAAATCGATCGAAACAAACAAATCAGCCTGTAGACTCTCAATTAAGTCCCCCAACCATAAACCAAACATCGTTTCAAAATACATTGTCTTGACTAGTGTAAACTTCTCCTATAATCTGACGGTCTCCTCAGGAATCACCCTGTATACTTTATACAGTTTGTAACTGTTCAAAATTCAAACTTTTGTTCAGACAAACAAGTACCCACATGCCCTTCCACAGGACTCGAACAACCTCTGGGGTTTAACCCTCGGTTGAACCCAGAGTTCCTATCCTGCATGTATTGTTCTCAAATTCTTTCTATATTCCATTTCATTCAAGCATTTGAAAGAATCACTCCAATCCATTTTCAGATATTGCTCAAAATAGTATGTTATTAAAGTAGGTGCCTATATTAAGTTTCATGGACGCTGAACATATTTTACCGATCGAAGACAATTATTGTCTGAGATGTTCGAGATGTTAATATAGATTTTTGCATAATCCTGTTAATTCATTACTCCATTTAAATCAATTTATTTCCCCCTAATAACTGATAAGTCAACAGGGGCCTTGCAATTCATTTAGAATTACCCCATATCAACCAAAATATTTTGTTATTTATATATCTTAGTTTCATTAAATGATTAAATCATTAGAATATTGATTATTGTGATAATTATTTTGCAGTGCAAACTACTTACAATATCGCATACACTGTATTATTTTTTATATCAATCAGGTGTCTTATATACCTGAAATGCTCATTATATTTCATAGTGTGTATATAAATAACTCTGTAATAGTTTCCTATTGCTTTTTCAAATTAATCGAAGCAATAATGGAACTATTATAAGTGTTGAATCGAATTTCTTCATTTGAAATGGAAGTACATTTTTGCACATGCTCGACAGTTTGGAATAGACAGAATTCCTGAAGAAAAGTTTAACTGATTATTATTTCACGATTTTCATAGCATGAAATTGTGATTCTGTTACCGAGATAGATTGCCTCTGCAGATAATAATTTAACAAATTGAACCATGATACACTACAGCTAGCAGTATGTTGCGTTGTTGAGAAATCTGGTTATTTCGGCCAGGTGAATAGATTCCAATAGGTTTCTTGAGATGTACATAGAATAATTTTAACAATTGGATGACTGCTAACTATCAAGTATCAATTCGCTTTTATGGCATAATGTTGGGATTCTGGTCCAAAATTATCCACATAGTTACTCAGCACAAAGGTTTGGCGTACAACAAATAATATCAATGTGACATGAAATTCTATTCAAACAATTTAATTTTAACATGAAATATTTTGAGAGGATCGTATGGCTGAGAAATTTTGAAATGATTATTAGAAACAATCTCAGAAACTATTCGTCAGATATCACTGACTTTTGTAAGAGCCTTCAAAACCATATTGTAATCAAGATTTAAATTCGGTCAGATTTATATTCCTCGAAATATAGGGATTGTTTTTTCCTGGAGCTAAGCAGCTTTGGGCGAGTTCAGTACTTGGATGAGTGACTGCTCCTTACATAAATTTGAAGAAAACTCCTGGCCACAGTACTTTTCCAACTCGTTCTATCTTAGAGAGCTCATTTATTTTCCTTAGTAAATTTGGTATTTGTTAAATATTGTAATCAGAGGCATCGATTCAAGACCAAATTTTTGTTGCGCTTATGTTTCTTGGAACAGAGTGGTTATCAAATTGCCCAAATGTCAGTAATTTTCGAATTTTTTGATTACAATGGTCTTAAACGATTTGGTTCGACTCACTGATCAAGAATCCGTGGTCAAAATCCGTTCTGTCCGCCCGGTTCGGCCATTAATACGATAACTCTCGAATGGAATGAGCTGGACCGTTGAAATTTTCAGAGTAGGTTTGGGAGATAAATATCTCGGTTGAGTTCGTTATTGGGCCAAATGGGCGTGATGGTTTCAGAGTAACGAAAACATTTTTTTTTACATTACAAATTTCAAATACAATTTTTGTAAGACGCAATTTCATTATAAGAATCCATTGATATTATTTTCACTAATAGGTTCAGAGATATGATTTTTCAAAATTTCAATAATTAATCGTTTTCACAGAATGCTGTAATAATTATTCTATCTATGAATTACATGATCTGTGTTATACATGTCATCTTATCTACCTATGAGACATTTCAAATTTATTTATGTTTCGTTACTCATGATATGAAACCCATTCCTGGCTACACCCTTGTATCAGCGTAAATATGAACTTGATGATCCGTGTTCATACATATCCCACAGAGTATACCGTAGGTAAGATATATTCTGTGTGTCATCATTGTCTTATATTAGTGTTCTGTGATTGTCATCTCATAGAGAAATAGAAGGTATTGTCTCTGTCTACAGAAATGAGATTTCAAACTGGGTATGATGTCGAATTTATTTCTAGTTTTATTCAAAATTCTTGATACAAAATACCCTGTTCTAGAAAACAAAGTATGATTGGATGCAAAATGAACTATGATACAGTCTCAGCTATCATGGATAGCTCTTGGATAAACCATATGATGATGGAAATATATACTTTGTAAGTTAATAAAATTGGTTTCAGAATTTCTCCAGTAAAAACATAACTGGAAAATTGACTAAGTTTCAACTGATATAATATAATTTCCAGAGTAAATTTAAGGAATCAATATCTCGGATGAGTTCGACATTGGGTAGAAATGGTCTGGTGGTTTCGGATTACTAATTTTTGGGACTGTTGTTATTTTTCAATGACAATTTTTGAAGCATTAAAGCAATGCAGATTGCAAATTTTTTTTAAAATTATTATTTTTGAAGCATCAAGGCATTGAAGATTGCTCATTTAATCCTGATAAATAACCTATTATTTGAATTCAATTTCCTTCATGATGCAGTTCTATCATAAGAATCCATCGATAGCATTCCCAACTCTGAGAAACCAATATTTTCGGAGATATGATTTTTCAAATTTTGAACAAGAGCGCCGAAGCTCCTGTCAACGGCTTTCCCACTTTTTTCATTATATAAATTACATCCCACTTTTTTATTTCAATTTATATTATGATGCAGTTCTATCATAATAATCATTGATATCATTCCCAACTCTAAGAAAGCAAAGCTTTCGGAGATATGATTTGTCAAAGTATGAACGAGAGCGCCAAAGTTTAAGTCTTAAATTTCATTACCTGATCAACCCAGAAAAAGATTTGTATTCACGTGCGAGTCCCTGGCTAGACGATACATTTTTTCAGAGGGGATATTATCGTCATGAAAGTGTATCTTCGAGGCATTCAGTACTCAGATTTGCATACCTGTACTCTCTCCTGGAATCATTATCTCAGATCTCCTGTGGCCTTTCGATTTTTTTTTGTTTGAAGAAATATCCTAACCTGTAGTTTGATCACCTACTCCTTCTGACTACTCCTCTCATTTATATTATTGTCTTTATTGTTACCGAAGTAAATAATAATTGCAAAGATATGGTTCATCATAGGAAATTAGAAAAACAATCAGACTATTTTAGTAACTGAAATGGGACTTTTACCTGCACAAAGTTGAATGCGCATAAATTTGTTGAATTAAAGTAATGTGATGTAAATGATGAAAGTTTTGGCTGCTCCAATACATATCGTAGATCAAATTACTGGGAAGGAAACTTTTAATGAGTTTCTGTAAATAATTTGAGAGCTGCCTGTCACACTAAAGGGTTTTCCAATAAGAGGTGTTATTTTGATATTCAAAAAAGAATGGCATTTTTCAATATAAATGATCGGATGTTTATTTCATTATAAAGAAGAAGCTATTCCGTTAATAGTGGAAAATAACATCAGGCAAATGACCACCACGACCACGCTTACAGGACCATATCCTTTTAATCAATTTTCCATAACCAAATCGCAAAGTGGAAGCCCTATGTCCTCGATAGCCTCACGAATTCCATCTTTGAGGTCTTGAATCGACGCTGGGCTACTGGCGTAGACCTTCTCTTTTACGTGGCCCCAAAGGGAAGAAGTCGCAAGGTGTTGAATCACAAGATCTCGGTGGCCAATTGTGATCAACTCTTCGATAGATAACACGGTCCGGAAACTTTTCCCACAAAAGATCAATGGTTTCGTTGCTTTTGTGGTACGTAGCACCGTCTTGTTGAAAGTAAACGTTGTCCACATCAATACCATCCAATTCCGGCCATAAAAAATCATTAATCATCTCTCGATAGCGCAATCCATTCACCGTAACTGTTGCTCCAGCATCATTTTCGAGAAAGTAAGGTCCAATATGACTCCGCCGGACCATAAGCCGCACCAAACAGTCACACGTTGAAGATAGAGAGGCTTTTCAACAATAATTCTTGGGTTTTCCGAGCCCCAGATGCGACAATTTTGCTTGTTGACGGAGCCACCAAGGTGGAATTGGGCCTCATCACTCAAGATGATTTTTCGATGGAATTCCGGATCATTTTCATGCATTTCAACGACCCAATCAGCAAAGACACGACGTTGTTGATGATCGACCGGCTTGAGTTCTTGTGTTAACTGAACTTTATAAGCCTTAAGACCCAAATCTTTATGCAGAATACGGTGTAATGACGTTTGTGGAATGCCTAATTCCAAAGAAGGACGAGGAATGGACAAACCAGGGTTTTCTTCAACACTTTCGGCTACAGCAGTAATATTCTCAGCTGTTCTTGAGCGACGTGCACGGGTTTTATTCTTCACATAACTAACTTGTCCCAACAGCTCGAATTTTTCCACCAATTTCTTTATTGCGGTCCGACAAGGTGCTTCACGACCAACCAAAAATGTTCGAGTTTTACGAACCGTCTCTGCCAAATTCTCACGATTTTTATAGTGACTTTTAATGATTTCAATGCGTTCTTGAAGCGTGTATCGTTCCATTTTTATTAATGGCGTAGTTTCTACTTGTCAAAAGTCAAAAATGACAGCTTCAAAAGTGACTTCTACCGAAATAACGGGCTATTCAAAATAACACCTCTTATTGGAGAAGCCTTTATATCCTGCCGATTTATTGAACTGTCGGTCAACTAATTCATTGAACTACTGGCTATATAGAGCTCTAGTAGTCATGCAGGCCTCTATGAAAGCAGCAGAATCAGGTAGCATCAGGGACAATGATGTTATGGTGGATTGTTCATGAGACAAGCAAGGGCTCTCAAAATAGTGGAAGACGTTGATGTGTCACCCCTCCGTAGAAGAGACCGTGTGGTCACCTGCTTCTGCTTTGAGGAACCCTACAGGGTAGTTGTTCCTGCTCGAGGTCAATGGTGTACAACATACAGGCTTCTCAAACCAGAGAGCCCCACCTGGTTCACCAATGGGTCTATGATGCACACAGAGACCGATGCAGGGATTGTGGATCCTTGTACCCATCTCTCCATTCCTGTTGGGTGAAATATTCTATAGTGCAAGCAGAATTACAGGTTCTTTATAAATGAACATGTAACATCTCAGTTGGCTTAAAATAAGAATATTTCAAAGCCAACTGCGATGTTACAATCATTTATAAAGATCCTGTATATGCTGTTCTGGTCTGCACGCTGGAGAATACTCGTTAAGGATACTCCGCCAAGCACATCTATATACCTAATATGCTATGACAGTCAGGGAACACTAAAATCCCTCTGTGATTTCAGGGTCAATTCTTATCTAGTGGAAGAACGTAGGCAAGCTCCGTGCGTGCTGGATTCTGATAATTATCTGAAGGTTATGTGGTACAATGTTTTCTTCGAGAAATGGTCTGATAGGAAATTCTCCTCTGAATGGAGCACGGGGTTACCTCAGGCAGTCGAGTATCCTCATTGTCGGTCCTTTCTCAAAGACTGAGGTATTGAATCTCCCAGCTCTGGTGCTTTAACAGGCGCAGGTCATCAGTTTAATAAAAATATAAGGAGAATGGGGCTAACTGACTGTTCCTTATGTCACTGGTGCAGGAGCATAGATTAAACTGCGGAACATATTATGTTCAACTGCAGCAACCCAAGGACGGCACCTAGGAAACCCAACACCCACTATTCCTATGGTGAGAGGGACCTCTTCATGTCGACTCGAGGTATTTTTGAAAACTTGTCATCGGGTATGGGTCTCTCCAACTTTACGAGGAGGAGCAATCGGCCTCAATGGTACGAACGTACCATTGGACCCGAACAGCCAAAGATCGGCGACGCAGAAGATGTGGAATTAACTGTTCATTGATCTATTGACTTTGAATCGTCCGATTCATTGATTTACTGGATGTGTGAATCTACCGGTTCAAGTGAAACACCACTTTGAATGACCTTCCTGTTAATTTATAAACCGATTCATGAATTCATAGCTTAGCAGTTCAATGGTTCATTAGTTTTATTACATTTTCCTCAAATTCTCGATTGTGTATTTTAGTTTTATTTCTCAAATTTTTACAGTTTGTTGTATAAAATTTTCCGCAGAGTATACAAATATGCAGATGAACAAACCTAAATAAATGCAGCTACAGCCGGAAATGATATGGATATCATTTGAAAAACTAGACATCTGTCATTATGTTCGGTAGATACAAAACATCTTAGGTGTCGCCTAGTTTATCCAGAAGATTTGGAGGTGGAACTAAATACACCAGAGATTTATATAACATACTTTCATGAATTTGATAAAATTGATTGGGTGACCAATACGTATGTTCAATTGAATATACGATTGGTGCTGCCATCTTTACTTTAGGATAAAATGTTAGGATAACTGGAACGAAGAAATCTATAATCCAAAAGGATGAAATTGTGGACATTGTATAAAGAGTATTCTATATACAATGTTGTGGATATCAAATTGCATGACTTGATATGATATATCAATAAATATCCTGATATAGTATATCAAGAATTTTACGATATCCTAGTTGCACATTATCGTTGATACCTAGCATTCATGTATATTTTGAGATGACAATGAATCCAAAGTTTATTGTCTTACTACTCTTACTTATAGGGTGAGTCTTTAAGTTGTACATTAATTTCAACCGTACGTTCCTCTCATCAAATAAAACACTCTTTTCATTCACCATTTTTGCAAATTCGGTTCAGGTAAAAAAATTCAGGCTGTTGAAATTTCAAAAATAAATCAGTTTTTATTTTGTAGCTTTGACGTATCTTTTCTGAATATAACGAACGTGGGTGTGAAGTTTCCTATAACTATGATACATCCGTTTTTTCCCACTCCCAATGGTTTCCTAGTTATAGACTCGTGGTTTCATAAAACTAAATGAAATTAGCATAAAGAAAGCAGATAAAGTTTTTCTCGAGTTATTTCATGAATATTCCATCACTTTAGAAAACTGAATCATTCTTCATAATTTCTCCTTGAATGCATCGTTTTCGAGATATTCTAATTTGAATATTATAAAATCAGAAATTCCAGAAATTTCACTCTTTTATGGGTCTGCCTCTGAGCGTTGGAATTACGAATCGAGCTCAAAACCATGTTATCGTAGCTTTTTCTCGTTCGCCATCAATGTCATAAATGAATTTTATGCAGTAGTGTATTAGCACATTATGAAATCTTTAAACGCCTGAAACTTTTTACCTGAACGGAATCTGGAAAAATGGCAAATAAAAAAAGTGTTTTATTTGACGAGGGGAATCTATGGTTACAATTAATGTACAACTTTAAGACTCACCCTGTATATAATTTTTTTTCCGTTTCTTATCTGAACAAGGACGTTTATTCATTCCAAAATACCCTGACTTCCCATCACACAATCGATTATAGCGTCGTGTTAATAACGCGAAGATCATGGGTTGCATATTCTCTAGAACAAAGACTCCTTCCAATCCTTCCATACTTGTTTTATATTTTATTATATGTTGTTCTACATACAGAATAAACTTTTTAACTTCATATAAAGCAAGAGTTCGACAATATTACCTAACGTGTTTATATGGCTCACCAGTTGATTGAGATTATCATATCGATAAATGCTACATGAAATTTTACTAGAGTACAAAAACTAAACACGGCTGTGCAGTTTCATTAAATGATTCCTTTTCGTATTTGATATTTGAGGATAACTATTGCGCTCTATTGGTAGGTAGTTTTCTTCATTGTCTTCGCATCAAACTGGCATCTGTATAGACGGACACTGAAATTGAAGTCAATCTCTACATGAATCTTTTTTGGGACACAACAGCAGCTTCTATTTTCAACCTCAAAATGCAGATGGAGCACCAATAAAGAATTTAGTACCCGCCTAAGGCTTGTTTCACATGCATACGGTTCCATTCGGTTCGGTTCGTTTTCGGTTTCAACCGAAAACGAATGAAGGCCTTTCACACATATGCGGTTCATATTAGGTTTAATGTTATCTTCCGACACGGGCTCACAATTCCAATTTTTCCGCGACGTCAGATTCATCAAAGCCATTCAAAATTGAACACATACTTCTTTGAATGCATCCTACGTCTTTAATTGATCTTTATATTTTTCGGAAATTTTGTCCCGCTGCACTGGTTTAGATTTACAGCAGAAATCAGTCGATCCACATTTGGTAAACCATCATTTTCTAATGAATACTGAGATAGCAACAATATCCCGAGAATATGTATGAATATATTTCTATATTTGAACAATTCGGGAAAGATATCTGCTCGATTTGAGGTTAAAACCACAGAACAGGACAAAAAACATATGTAAATATTTATTACTTTATGGTTAAAACCGAAACTAAACCGTATTTGTGTGAACGCCCCGGTTGATCTGTATTCCCTACACACGAATCCAAGCCTGATAGAAACCTATTCGTGTCGAGGGAGTATTCGGTGCTGTACGGTTTCTATTCGGTACCGAATCTAAACCGGAGCACCGTTTCACACTTGTCGCCAGCGACCGAATTGAAACCGAAAACGAAACGAACCGAATGGAACCGTATGCATGTGAAACAAGCCTAAGGATTCAACTGAATTCTTGTCCATTTCTATGCCAATTGATGACATTTATATTCAAAATTCAAATCATAACAATGACGAACTGCTACGTTTTGATGTTAAGTTTTCAATGCCCAGCACAAATCAAGTTATGTCATAGTTGTTATCTAATCACTTAAGTACAAGTGCTGCAATGAAAAATTCTGACCATCTGAGTAGTTTCTCCAAAAATAGGGCTGAAATTCGGTACAGAATCGATTATCCCTCTGCGATATTGCGATGTTGAATGCGGGTGAAAATTTGAATGAAATTAATTTTTGCGCGCATGTTATTGGGAAGAGCGTGCTATCGTTTTTCCAAATGTCTGTAATTTTCGATTTTTTGCCGAATATGGTCTCAATCTATTAGGTTCGACCCACTGATCAAGAATACGGGTATGCGGTTAAGTTCGTTAATGGACATAGTCGGCCAAACGGTTTCGGAATTATACCTATCTGAAATAGTTTTTCCTCAATGACTCAAAAAATACAAAATCGATCGAATTGAAACTTGGTAACGCCAAAATTCGAGAGGATCATATTAAGTACCATAAAAAATCAAATTTTTGTAGTTTAGCAAATATTGTGAAAATAAAATTCTGAACTGGTATCTGCTTCTGAAATTTCAAATGATGTAAATTGTAAATCTTTTAACTATTTTACTTATTTTAATATTTGAATTCAGTTCTAGGGAACAGCGTACTATCATTTTGCCCAAATGTTTGTAATTTTAGAATGTTATTGCCGAAAAAGGTCTCGATCGATTAGGTTCGACTCACTGATGAATACTCCGAGATCAAATTCGATTCTGTCCGGCCGTCCGTTACCACGAAAACTTTCGAGCGGAAAGAGATAGCCACATCAGGATTTTTAGGGTTTGCGCATCCGAATGCGACATTTAAGTTCGTCAATGGACATAATCGGCCAAATGGTTTCAGAGTTATACCCATCTGAAACATTGTATGCGTATGTGTGCAATAACTCGAAGTCAAATTGAAACTTCGTAATTAGCGGTAGAATAACAAAGCGCAATTTTTCAAAATTTTGTGACGATCGTTTCACTAGAAAAAAAAATTCTTTTTCTTGAAAAAATTTCGCGCAAACCTTCAAGCTGCATTTAATACCCAATATTCCTGAACATGCAGATCCGAACGCATTGAAATATAGTACTTGGCTGAAAGTTTCATGCAGTATTTTGCGAGGGTGTTTGAGGCGTGAATAGACCAAATTTTGATTGGAAAATTGGAAATTGTTATGTTCCCAAATGAAATTTCCTGAGAGCTTTCGAATAATTTATTTGGGTAGAGTCCAATATATTCTTCTGAGATTTTGGTTTCAGTGTTGTCCTATACATGTTGATACCATATGTTTCAGTGAATATTATTTTAGTTCTATGATTGACTGTTCTGAAAATAGTAGCCTCCAAAACAAGATTTCATTCAATTTTCAATCAGAGACTTATAATTTTATGAAACGGCGCAGCTGATTGCTTTATAGGTTCATACCAACGGTTTTAAATTATGGGTAAAGCAAAATATTTTATTAATCGTCGTTCTTTATTGACACAAATCAAAGACCATCGACTGAAAATGAAAATATGTATTTCCCTTGACATGTTCTACATTTCGAACCATTTTAAGGAATTGAGTAATGAGAAAATCGTCTAAGATCAAAGAGTTTTTAATTCTGACATATGTATTCTATCGGAATTGAAATTTAATTTTATATCTAATAATATACGAAAAAATACTGCATAAATCCTCTTGCCGTATTTATTCAACTGAATATCAGATTTGAATTCCTTTCAAAATACCGGAACTCACCGTCTACTCGGATCTCCAACAATAGAGATCCGATTGTGTTCAAACTTCTCGAAAAATTTCAGTGATGTCAGACGAATATTTTCTGATATACAATTTTTTTTTAAATTTTCTAGTGATGCGATCTTCGCGAAATTTCGCAAAAATGTTGACGTTGGCATTTTAGAACGATTACCATGTTTGAACTGAGTCAGCATCGTATTTTTTGAGTTATCGAGGAAAAAAAACCAAATTTCATCCAAAACCGTTTGGCCGATTATGCCTTTTAATGAAATCAGATGTTCCATAAGGATGCACAACCTACCCTAAAAATTGCAAGTCGCTATGTATTTCTGTTCTCAAGTAATCGTGAGATAAAT
Organism: Halyzia sedecimguttata; assembly: GCA_937662695.2. Taxonomy (NCBI): domain Eukaryota; kingdom Metazoa; phylum Arthropoda; class Insecta; order Coleoptera; family Coccinellidae; genus Halyzia; species Halyzia sedecimguttata. The sequence continues at coordinate 29,117,389 of OW569411.2, read as the reverse complement.
AATATTTTTTGATGATAATTTTTTAAGAAATTGTTTAGTTACACAATTTCACAAACTTCTGTGCGTCGGTATTCTGCAACTACTCACCAAGTAACAATTCGATCGGATCTATATTTTTTGAGTTATGGAGAAAACGATATTCCAGATGAGTATAACTCTGAAACCGTTTTGCCAATTATAACCAACAATGAACATAAGTGTCCCATTCGGACACGCAACCTACCCTTAAAATTGCAAGTTGCTATCTCTATCCATTCGTAAGTTATCGTGGCATCGTTCAGCTACTGAACTCACTCAATACTGCTCAGATCTCCAACAATATAAATCCGATCGTATTCAAAGTGGGAACTTGGCTGTAAAGTTAGGTTTTGAAGCCTTCCGCAAAATTTCAGTGATATGGAATTTTTTTCATAGATTTTCAATATTTTTTGCGCGTATGTTCTGGGGAACATCGCGTTATCATTTTGCCCAAATGTGAAATTTAATTCTGTGGTGCCGTCCGGCCGTTGCCACGATAACTTGAGAACGGAAAGAGCTAGCGACTTGAAATTTTCAGGGTAGGTGGCGCATCCCAATACGACGGACAAGTTCGTTAATGGGTATAATCGGCTCGATGGTTTCCGAGTAATAATTTTGTTTTCAACCAAAATGAATCCGATCCGATTTAAACTTGGTGAATAGTTGTAGAATATAAACCTAAGCACGTTTGTGAAATTTTGTGAGAATCGTGTCACTAGAAAATTTTAAAAAAATTATTAAAAAATATTATTTATGACAATATAACCTGAGAACGGAAGGAGAAAGCGGCTTGAAATTTTCAGGTTAGGTTGTGCATCTGAATGCGACATTTGAGTTCGTTCATAAGCATAATCGGCCTAACGGTTTTAGAGTTATAGCCATCTGAAATTTGGTTGTTTTTTGTTCCTCTTTAACTCGAAAAATACAAAACCGATTGAATTCAAACATGGTTAATAGTTGTAGAATGCCAACGCGTAAATTCTTGCAGAATTTCGTGAGGATAGTATAACCAGAAAATTTCAAAAAAATTATTGAAAATAATTGAAAAAAAATTCTATATATCATAAACTATTCGTCCAGCATGGCTGAAATTTTGGAAGGGCCTTCAGAACCTAACTCTTCTGCAGAGTTCCAAGTTTGAACACGATCGGATCCATAATGTTTGGAGAACCGAGCAGCCTTTTGTGAGTTCGGTAGCTGGATGCGAATTGTCGTTTTATATGTTGTCTATGGTCGTATTTTTGCGAGAACCTTTAAAAATATGAATGTCATGAAGACATATTTTTGCGCGTATGTTCTTGGGAAAATCGTGATATTTCATCACAAATCTATGGGAGATGATAGCCCTACATTAGCGGTCAGACCTGGTTTTTATTTTATTTATTTATTTATTAACGGGATAAACCCAATTTCACAAATCAATATTAATATACAATAACAATAGTTAATTCATAATACAACTCAATATATAATACAACCTAATAGATTGTGAAAAAAAAAAAACAATACAAAACTTCAAGAAATAAATTCCAACAGATCATAACAAATTTCGATTGACATAACGCACAATGGATGGGTAACTGAGGAGAAAGAAGTCTATGCCTGTTCTACTGGCAGTGTTTACATGTTGCGAGATTCTTGGAATTGGTGAAGCCCTGGTGTAATTGTACCTGTAAGTCCTAAGATTTAGCAGCACGGAACCTCTAACATTCCTCGATGGAACGTGAAAACCAAAAAGAGTTAGAAGACTGGAAGAGGACAAAAGCCCCCCGAACAATCTAGCGAACAATAATACATCCGCCCTTATTCTACGAGTCCGCAAAGCAGGAAAGCGAAGAAGTGATCTCATATGAGTTGCGGAAAAATTTACTCGTGGGATTCCCATCCTGCATGACACAGAGAGGAGAAACCTATTTTGAACTCGTTCTAACCTGTCACAATCTTCATAAGTATATGGAGACCATACACAAGAGGCATACTCAAGATGAGGCCTAACCAGACCGACATAAAGATGTTTCAAGGTATTAACATCCCCAAACTCACACGAGTGCCGTAAAATGAACCCTAGCATCCGAAGCCCCGCATTAACTATATGGTCAATGTGCGCCCTGAAACACATCCTATTGTCGTAAAAAACTCCTAAGTCTTTAACCATGTTCACAGTATGTATTGTTTGGTTATTCAGACAGTAGTGCGATACAAAGTGCTGCTCCCGCCTTACTATACTCATATGCTTGCACTTTCCAAGGTTAATGATGACTTTGTTATCTTTACACCATTGCTCCAATCGATCCAGATCTGACTGGAGGTTTAGCATGTCGTTTAGAGTATTAACCCTTAAATAAACCTTGAGGTCGTCAGCAAACAGAAGGTAAAGTGCAAACTTAAAGCAAGTAGTAATGTCGTTAATGTAAATAAGAAACAACAAAGGGCCCAAATGACTATCCTGAGGTACACCCGAATCAACAATGTATGATGGGGAGAAGGAATCACGAACTTTAACTGACTGAGTACGGCGGGTGAAATATGATATGAACCACTTCTTCAACATGCCACCAATTCCAAAGGACGACAGTTTTTCACTCAAGATGCAATGATCTACCTTATCGAAGGCCTTGGAAAAGTCAGTATATACAACATCAACCTTACCTCCACTTTCCAAGGAATCGAAGACATACTGGACAAAAACCAATAGATTTGACTCGACACTTCTACCCTTAGTGAAGCCATGCTGTTGCTCGACCAATCTGGAGGATATATCATTCTGTATACGATCCAGTATCAATGTCTCAAGGATTTTAGGAATGGCGCTTATAATGCTTATAGGCCGATAATCAGCAATGTCATGCCTACTCCCAGACTTGAACAATGGTTTCACCATACTACACTTCCACCTGGTAGGAAAAACACCAGCCGATAAGGACCTGTTGAACAATATCTTAAGTGGAAGTGCCATTGAGGAACAGCAGCTTTTCAAAAAGAGTGCCGGCAGGAAATCAGGTCCAGGACCCTTTCCAGTATCAAGAGTTCCCAACTTCCCGGCAATCCCGGTTTTGAAAGAGATCCTCCTTAGGAGGAGGCAACTAAATATTGAAGGGATTTCTATGAACAAGAGTGAATATCTTTGAAAAATAGAGTGCGATTCTTCTTCAAGAGATCCATGTGCCTTCAGAGGAGTATATTTGTGAGAGGGGACTTTTGAAAGGTTATGTTTTATTTTTAATAAGATATCGCTGAAATGTTGCTGAAGGCTTCAAAACTTAACTCTAAATTAACCAAACTTTCTGATCTTGTAAGGTGAGAGGCTCATTTGTGGATATTAAATCTCGTGATGGGTAGAGATGAATTTTAGTCCAGTTTTTCTATCACTAATGAGAATATATCTTTATGTTTCACCTTGATGTTTCAATTGAATTTCATTCAATATGTTAGTAACTAAACTTATAATTTTCTTTACTTTGATTATTTAAATATGACATTAATTCCAGTAATATTTTTCAAGAATAATTATGTATTCTTCTCCTAAAGAAGAAGTGAAGGTAGACAATAATGTGTTGTTTTTTTCATCATTGCTTTCTATCCTGACTTCACGACAAAAAAAAATTAGTTCAAGCACTGACGTGAAGTCAGGAGCTTTTGCGCGTATGTTCTAGTGTCCATTCTCCTGTATTGAACACTCTTAATCGAATTTACCATGGTGAATTCTATTGTCTGTTCTCCTGTATTGGACACTCTTAATCGAATTTACCGTGGTGAATTCGATTAAGGCTGTCCAATACAGGAGAATAGACAATAGAATTCACCATGGTAAATTCGAAGTCAGGAGCTTTGCGCGTATGTTCTATTGTCCATTCTCCTGTATTGGACACTTTTAATCGAATTTACCATGGTGTATTCTATTGTCTATTCTCCTGTATTGGACAGCCTTAATCGAATTCACCATAGTAAATTCGAATAAGGGTGTCCAATACAGGAGAACAGACAATAGAATTCACCATGGTAAATTCGATTAAGAGTGTTCAATACAGGAAAATGGACAATAGAACATATGCGCAAAAGCTCCTGACTTCACGTCAGTGCTTGAACCAATTTTTTTTCTAGTTATCTAGTGATACGATCCTCACGAAATTTTGTAAAAATTTGCGCGTCTGTATTCTACAACTAATTACCATGTTTAAATTGGATTGCTTTCATATATTTTGAGTTAAGAAGGAAATAAAATAAAATTTCAGATAGGTATAATTATTTGGCCTATTATGCGAAATGTTGCGTTCGGATGCTGAACCTACCCTGAAAATTGCAAGTCGCTGTGTTTTGCTGTTCTCAAGTGATCCTGGGGAGAATAATATATTTTAATAATTTTTTAAATATTTTCTAGTGCTACGATTAGCCTAAAATACACACATACATCTTTAAGTCTGTATTCTTCTACTACTCATCAAGTTTCAATTCGATCGGATCTGTATTGGTTGAAACCAAAATTATCACTCGTCTTATTGGGACGCACCACCTACCCTGAAATTTTCAAGTCACTAGCTCTTTCCGTCCTAAAGTTATCATGGCAACGGCCCGGACGGCCGGCTGGACAGAATTGAATTTGACCTCGAATTCTTCACCAGGGAGTCTAACCCAATCGTTTGAGACCATTTTCGGCCAAAAATCCGAAAATTACAGACATTTGGCAAAATGATATCGCGATATTCCCCAGAACATGCGCGCAAAAAGCAGTTTTTGTGCGTAGGGAACAGCATGTTATCATTTTGTCCAAATGTCTGCAATTTCAGAATTTTTCGTCGAAAATGGTCCCAAACGATTAGGTTCGACTAAATGAAATGAGCTGAAAGAGATAGCGACTTGCAATTATTTTCAGGGACGGTATCGCATCCAAATATGACGGTTAAGTTCGTTAATGAGCATAATCGGCGTTGCTGTTATTTGCTCAATCACCCAACAAATTCTTATGGGATCCAATTGAAAATTGGTAATTAGTTTTAGATTATGGACGCTCAAATATTTGCTAAATTTTGAGAGGATTTTATGTAAATAAAATAAAAAATTTTCATAAAAAAAATGTCTAATTTGACTTCAAAAATGTTATATTTCAGAAATTATCTGTCAGATGTCACTGCAATTGGACACAAACCTTCAAGCCGCTATTTTACAATCGAGTAGCGGATTTTAACTCGAGCTGCTTTGTATACGAAGCCGCTTCGATTTGTCAGTTCAAAATATTATTATTGGAATTATCGTGAAAATAATATGTTGAACTGACATCTACTTCTTCTGACATTTGATGAATGATCAAATCTCAGAATTGTAATAACACCTCGATGGCCGAGATAGAATAGAATAGAATAGAATAGAATATGAGTTTTATTTCCAAAATCAATGATATACAATACAATAATAGACGATACATAATGAAGGGGAAACAAAAGTCAAGTTTACAATAGATGTAAAAATATTTACAAATTGGTACAATCTCTCACAAAAGGATATTCAATATAACAACAGCACCTTATAAACTCAGACAACGTATAAGGTTCACATTTAACTTTGATGCGATGGAGATCTGGATTGGAATCCCCGCTGAGTAAGTTCACTATTTCATTAAATCTGCCCAATTATTCCACATATTCCACAGGTATACCCATTCAAAATTCTCCCAATATTTCCAAGAATACGGATCCAATCGAATTGAAATCTGGTACTCTATTAAAAAAAAATTGGTCCAAGCACTGACGTGAAGTCAGAAGTTTTGGGGGGTATGTTCTATTGCCCATTCTTCTGTATTAGACACCCTTAATCGAATTTACCATGGTAAATTATGTTGTCCATTCTGCTGTATCGGACACTCTTAATTCGAATTTACCATAGTAAATTCGAATTAAGTGTCCAATACAGGAGAATGGACAACATAATTTACCATGGTAAATTCGAATAAGGGTGTCCAATACAGAAGAATGGACAATAGAACATACGCGCAAAATCTTCTGACTTCACGTCAGTGCTTGAACCAATTTTTTTTTCGTGATTTTTTTGAAATTTTCTAGGGGTAGGTACGGTTTTTAAAATTTTTTTTTTCGTCATGTTTTTCAAATTTTCTAGGGGTACGGTTCTTACAAACACGTCTTTATGTTGATTTTCTACTACTAGTTACCAAGCTTCAATTCGATCGAATATTTATTTTTTGAGTTATCAAGGAAATAATATTCCAGGTGGGTATAACTCGGAAACCGTTAGACCGATTATGCCCAAAATCGAACTCAACTCTCCCTTTCGGATACGCAACCTACCCTGAAAATTGCAAGTCCCTATATCCTTTCGTTCGAAAGTTATCGAGGCAACGGTCACCCTTCTACTGAACTCACACAAGAATGCTCGAATCTCCAACAATATTTAATCGATCGTATTAAAACTTGAACATTGGCAGTAGAGTTAGGTTATGAAGGCTCTTGCAAAAGTTCAGCAATTTCAAACGATTAGTTACTGATATATTGAATTTTTTTTTTATTTTCAATGATTTATTAAAAATTTTCTACAAATGCTATCCTCACCAAATTTTGCAACCATTTCCGCGTTGGCATTCTACAACTATTAACCATGTTTGAATTCAATCGGTTCAGTATTATTCGAGTTAATGAGGAACAAAAAACCACAAAATTTCAGAAAATTTCAGATGGCTATAACTCTAAAACCGTTTGGCCGATTCTGCTCATAATCAAATTGAAATGTCGCGTTCTGGTGCACATCCTAACCTGAAAACTTGAAGCCACTATCTTTCCGTACTCAAGTTATCGTGACAACAAAAATATTTTTTAATAATTTTTTAATAATTTTCTAGCCATACGATTCGCACAAAATTTCACAAACGTGCTTAGCTTCATATTTTACAACTACTCACCAAGTTTCAATTCGATCGGATTCAAATTGGTCGAAAACAAAATTATTACTCGGAAACCACTGGGCCGATTATGCCCATTAACGAACTTGTCCGTCGTATTGATATGCGCCACCCACCCTGAAAATTACAAGTCGCTAGCTATTTTCGTTCTCAAGTTATCGTGGCAACGGCCGGACGGACAGAATCAAATTTGACATCGAATTCTTCATTGGGGAGTCGAACTTAATCGTTTGAGACCATTTTCGTCAAAAAATTCGAAAGTTACAGACATTTGGGCAAAATGATAACGCGATGTTCCCCAGAACATACGCGCAAAAAGACGGCTTGAAGTTTCAGGCAGTATTTCGTGAAGGCGCGTGAGGCGTGAATAGACAAATGCGCGCACAAGTTCCAGACTTCACGTCAGTGCTTTTCGCGAATATATTTTTCATATTTGACCACCTGCAGAAAGGGAAACCGATGTCTTCAAGTTGGTGGCCCGAACGGAAAATTGTGTCCTGTTGACTCTTCCTTTGAGCTGTTGAAACTAATGCTCCGAAAGAAACACTTCAGGTGGAAGCTTGTTCCGCAATTTGCCATGTCGGTGGAAGAAGGGCCTCTGAAATGTGAAAACAATAATTGTTAGCTGTAAATGGTATATTGGTTTGGTATATTTTGATGAGTAAATAATAAACGTACGTGGGTGATTTCGTTCTAACTGTGATATTCAATGTCCTGTATTGCTTGTTCTCATAGGTCATTAATTAATAATCAAATTATGAAATTTTTGTGCATTTAATAAATAAATTCTAGAAATGGACATGGTACTGACATTTAAGTGATAAATTGTAAGTTTTCTGTAAGTGGCAAGTTACATTATATGAAAATGATGTTGAAATATGTTCATAATTTTCCAATAAGCACAAAAATTTCATAAATTGATTATTAATTAATGACCTATGAGAACAAACAATACAGGACATTGAATATCACAGTTAGAACGGAATCACCCACGTAATAAATCTTCAACGTTTTCGTATTTGATCAATTTGGTTGAACAGTATTCAAAGAATAATGTGATTCGGTGTATTTTGATGATAATATAATAAAGGTTTGTATCCAGTATTTTTGCGCCCTCGTATACTAAGGCGAAATCAATTTGACCAAAAGAGACTAATTTGCGAATTTTGAGCCAAGAATAGACTCAAACAATTCCAATTGACTTGCTGATTAAGAATCCGTAGTCAAATAAGATTGTCTGTCTACCTTAATCACTATAACGCTTCGCAAGAAGAAATTTAGATTAGTTAAAATGTACAAGAAAGGAACCATGTGTAAAGGGGCAAAATTCTTTCAACTGTTTCAGGCACATGTATAGCTAGTCTGTAAATGAAAAATTGTTGTAAAACTAGTTTGTATTAAAAGAAACATTGATGTACCTACCTCTCGAAAATAAATAATTCCTAATAAGATCCTTATGGGCTTGGTGATTTTGATTATGCTACTCGTGACAAATCATCATCTGCAAGGAAAACTTCACCCACTATAGGCAAAGTTATTTGTTGATCAATGTTTTATAATATCGCAGCTTGTTCATAATGCTCTTCTACCTAAAACCAACTACATAATATGAAATAATAAAGTTTATATTTCTATTCTTAATTCCTTTACCACAATCTACGAAATAAGCGCGACAAAAAGTTTCACAATCCTCAAATTCAAATATTGACAAATGTCAAATCGCGTAAGCTCGGTTTCTGTTTATTGCAACATCAAAAATGGCCAGTTAACGTAAAACGCGGTGTACCCCTTGAACCAGCATGGTGAATTCCAACATTGTCTCAAGCTGAGTTTACATCAACATGAATCTCGATTCAGAAGTTGGAAATCGACAACAGTCACTTAGTACAGGGCGTCAAAGTACTACTCTTAGGGCCAATTTCACCAAGAAATCAGTAATCTCAGGTCTAACAAACTCGGTTTAACCTGTAGTTTAATTCATGACCCTTATTTAAACCGAATTGGCTAATCCTTGTATTTAATATGGTGGATTGAATATTTTGTTTAATTTCACAAATCGCTCTGTTTTTCAGTAAGAGAGCAGATTTGTATATGGTATTTTGCAATCATATTGGCAGTCCCTAAAACCCCATAAGTTTTGTCGGTTTGATCTGTGGACACCATGTTAACTCTATATTATAATCTGACACGCTGGAATATTCCAAATTGACGATTTTTTTCAGTTAGTCAACCCCATCGTTCAAACCGACAGATTAATATACCTCCATTGTCAGCGATAGGTGGGATCAGTATCTGACGCGCTCGAATATTTTCAGTTTTTGCGCGTATGTTCTGGGGAACATCGCGATATCCTTTTGCCCAAATATCTGTAAATTTCGAATTTTTCGCCAAAAATGGTCTCAAACGATTGAGTTCGAATCCCTGATCAAGAATTCGGGGTCAAAGAATTCTGTCCGGCCGGCCGGCCGTTGCCACGATAACTTGGGAACTGAAAGAGATAGCGACTTGAAATTTTCAGGGTAGGACGGACAAGTTCGTTAATGGGCATAATCGCCCCAACGGTTTCCGAGTAAAAATTTTGTCTACAACCAATACTAATCCGATCGAATTGAAACTTGGTGAGTAGTTGTAGAATATAAACCTAAAGACGTTTGTGAAATTTTGTGAACATCGTATTGCTAGAAAATAAAAAAAAATATATTAAAAAATATTATTTACGTCCTGATAACCTAAGAACGGAAAGAGATAGCGACTTGAAATTTTCAGGTAAGTTAATTTACAGGCAAAACGGTTTTGGAGTTATACCCATCTGAAAATTGGTTGTTATTTCCTCAATAACTCGAAAAATACAAAACCGATCCAATTCAAACATGGTTATTAGTTGTAGAATGCCAACGCGAATTCTTGCAAAATTTCGTGAGGATTGTAGTACTGGAAAATTAAAAAAAAAAATCGTGAAGTCAGGACCTTTTGCACGTATGTTCTATTGTCCATTCTCCTGTATTGGACACTCTTAATCGAATTTACCATGCTGAATTCTATTGTCTGTTCTCCTGTATTGGATATTCTTAATCGAATTTACCATGGTAAATTCGGAGTGTCCAATACAGGAGAACAGACAATATAATTCACCATGGTAAATTCGATTAAGAGTGTCCAATAAAGGAGAATTGACAAGAGAACATACGCGCAAAAGCTTCTGACTTCACATCAGTGCTTGAACCAATTTTTCAATTAATTTTTGTGCGCGTATGTTCTGGGGAACATCGCTCACATCATTTTGCCCAAATGTCTCTAATTTTTTATTTTTTCCACTAAAATGGTCTCGAACGATCGGGTTCGACTTCCTGATCAAGAATTCGAGGTCAAATTTCATTCTGTCCGGCCGTTGCCACGATAACTTTAGAATGGAGAGAGATATCGACTTGAAATTTTCAAGGAAGGTGGCGCATCCCAATACGACGGACAAGTTCGTTAATCGGAATAATCGGCCCAATGGTTTCCGATCAATAATTTTGTTTTGAACCGGAACAAGTTCGATCAAATTGAAACTTGGTGAGTAGTTGTAGAATGCAAAACTTATATAACTATAATATTCACGCTCGTGACATTTTGTGAGAATCGTAGCACTAGAAAAATTCAAAAATATTATCAAAAAATATTATTTATGTCACCATAACCTGCGAACGGAAAGAGATAGCGACTTGAAATTTTCGAGTAAGGTTGTGCGAACCGTACCACTGGAAAATTTTTCAAAATTACGGGCAAAAAAAATGATTCAAGCACTGACATGAAGTCAGGAGCTTTTGCGCGTAGGTTATATTATCCATTCTCCTGTATTGGACAGTCTTAATCGAATTTACCATGTTGAATTCTATTGTCCGTTCTCCCGTATTGGACACTTAATCGAATTTACCATGGTAAATTCGATTAAGAGTGTTCAATACAGGAGAATGGACAATAGAACATGCACGTAACGCTCCTGACTTCACGTCAGTGCTTGGCCCAATTCTTTTCTTCGTAATTTTTTTAAAATTTTCTAGTGGTACGGTTCTCACTAAATTTTGCAGACGTCTTCATGTCGATATTCTACAACAGATTAGCAAGCTTCAATGCGATCAAGTCTATATTTTTTGAGTTATCTTGGAAATAATATTCCAGGTGGATATAACTCCGAAACCGTAGGGCCAATTATGCTCAAACACGATCTCAACTCTCCCTTCCGAATTCGCAACCTACCCTGGAAAATTGTCCCTATCTCCTTTTGTTCGAAAGTTACCGATGCAACGTTCACCCATCCAGCTACTGAACTCACACAAGACTGCTCGAATCTCCAAGAATATAGAGCCGATCGTTTTCAAGCTTGGAACTTGGCAGAAGAGTTAAGCTTTGAAGGTCCTCGCAAAATGTCTGCGGTGTCCAACGAATAGTTTTAGATATAGAATATTTTTCAATGATTTTTTAAGAATTTTCTAGTCATACGATCCTCACAAAATTTTGCAATAATTTTCGCGTTGGCATTCTACGACTAATAATCACATTTGAATTAGATCGGTTTTGCATTTTTCGAGCTATTGAGGAAATAACAATCAAATTTCAGATGGGTATAACTCCTAAACCGTTTTGCTGATTTTGCCTATAAACAAACCCAAATGTCGCATTCAGATGCACAACTAGGGCTTCACGCGAGAGCGAGATTTTTCTCGTCTCGTCTCGTGAAAGCGAGACGAGACGAGACGAACGTTTTCAAAAATATTATAGGCGATACCGAGACCACATACAGCGCAATAGGAACATCACGTTTTTGGTCTCGTTAAATTTTTTGTATGAAGTTTTATATATGACTCTACTTTTTTCAACACCCACAGAAAACAATTGAATATGAAGAGTTTCTATAATTACCAATATATTTTGTCTATATTATGCATCGATAGTTCTAGAAATACACGATTTTTTAGAAGATTATTAATTCGTTATGACCTTGCGATAACTGAGATTATGATGCCATGATGAATTCAATATCTAACGGACAACTTTTATTGCCCCTAAATACCAATGCTTTGAGAATTTCGTCTGTATCTGAACATCTGGAGAAATGTATTCTCTTGTGCTCCTTGTAGTGAAGATAAAACTGGTAAAGAAATGAAGCTATTCAATGTTTCCAAAAATGTTATGAGGAATACGCCAAGAACACCCTCAATGATCTACCCACTGGGAAGGTAGGTATTCTTTGAAAACTATACCAAATTGATCAATTCTGTTAAAAAATGTATCGACATCGATAGCCTATTTAAAACATCAATAAAATTTTAGAAATATTAGAAAGCTGAGTTTGAAGAATATTTGCTGTTAGAAAGAGCAAATAGGAATCAAAATATTTTACAGTGGTGGAGAGTGATGAAAAAGTTCTTCCTACACTTTCCAAGAGGGCCGATGATTTATTAATGGCAACATCCGTACCTGTTGAAAGATTATTTTCCACAGCAGGTGATCATGACAAAAACACGTACATCATTGAAAAATGATGTGATGCAAGCGTGATTATGTTTAAATTCTTGGTCATCGAGTAATTTAAAAGTTGAAATTATCAGTGTTTGAAATTAAAAATAATATGTACATGTACAAATATTTTTGTATAAGAGCGTAATAAATATAGCTTTACAAAATTATCCATTATTGTATACCATTTCGTTTATATATTATAATATTTATTGTCGTTATTCAGAATTAAGCGAGACGAGACGAGACAACTGATAACGAGACGAGAACGAGATTTCATTTTTTCGGAACTGGCGAGAGCGAGACGAGATTTTTTATACTCTCGCCTACTCTCGTCTCGTGTGAAACACTTTGCACAACCTAACCTGAAAATTTTCAAGTCGCTATCTCTTTCTGTTCACAGGCTATTTTTACATAAATAGTATTTTTTAATACTTTTTTTGAAATTTTCTAGTTATATGATTCTCACAAAATTTCACGAACTTCCTTAGGTTTGTATTCTACAACTACTCACCAATTCTCGATCAGTGCTTGAACCAATTAATTTTTCTATTATCTAATCTGTAAAATTTAATAGGTTTCCACGAAGCTCGAATGAATCCCCATTTAGCATCGTTGGCTCCAGTGAGTGTTCCGATGTGTGTTCATTTGTTTATTAATTTCGACAAATATTGAAAGTTCATCAGTTCCCTGGCTATAAAATACACTCAGTCTCTCTCGGAATTCATGAAAAAGAATAGAGATATATAATCGTTTTCACACCGTTTCGAATTCCATTCTGCTGGCATCGCCCCAAGTGTATTATTTCTCTTATGAAACATGACTGTGTTCCAGCTCGGCTGAACGATAAGATTTCCACCATGAAAATAACGGCACTTCAAATTGGGGGAAAATCGATCACGTACCGATAGGTAAAGCGGAAAATCGTTGGGATCCGATACGACAGATTAAATTTGGGGAAGGTGAATGATTCGGAATGATCTATAGGTGTAGACATGGTGTGGGAGAAATAACTATTCGGGGCTCAACATACTCACCGAGAGAATGAATCATTACAATGAAAATAGGTTGAACATCTCCCGTTTGAATACAACAGCTGGATATTTGTGTTCTCAATTCATATTTATATTCCACAATTTTAATAGAGTATGGCCCGAATATGATACAAATATGATTGCATAAAAAGAAAATTGGTTCAAGCACTGACGTGAAGTCAGGAGCTTTTATGCGCTATTGGACACTCTTAATCGAATTTACTATCGGTATAGAGATATACCGTTTTCTAAGCTTTTATATAATCTGAGTATATTTCGTACGATTTTAATGACAGACTTGAGTAATGAGAGAATCGTTTAAAATTACAGAATTTTTAATTCTGACCTATGTATTCAACGGAATTGAAATTCATTAAATGACCAATAATATACGAAAAAACTTACCTCATTCACAAAATTCTGCGAAAATTAGCGCATCGGCAATCTACAAATAATTACCCTGCTTTAATTGCATCGTATTCATCATAGAGTTTCATTAAAATTTCCGATTAAAACGTGGAGTTTTATGGATTTTATGGTTTATGGATCTGTTGCAACAGATCCATAGTGGTTCAAGTTAATTTTATGTTTCCCAACCAACTCCACGTTTTAAAAATTGGTTCAAGCCCTGTGGACAGGAGCTTTGGCGCTCTTGTTCAAACTTTGACACATGCATATCTCCGAAAGTATTGGTGTCTCAGACTTGGGAATGATATCAATGGATTCTTATGATAGAACTGCATCATAAAGGAAATTCAATTCAAATAATAGTTTATTTATCAAGATTAAATGAGCAATCTGAGAATGAGAACTGCACCATTGAAGAAATCGAATTAAAATAGCTGAAATGAATTTGACTCTCTCTTATAGAACAGGATCACATGAACGAGTATGAACACAGATCATATAATAATTCATAGATAGAATAATTATAGCATTCTGTGAAGACATAGAAGTACAATTCATTAATGAAATTTCGAAATCTCCGAAAGTATTAGCTTGTTAGAGTTGAAAATGATATCGGTGGATTTTTATGGTGAAACTGCATCTTAAAGAAAATTCAATTTGAAATTTATTAGATAGTTAAGTTAAGTTCAAAACATTTTTTTTTCTTTTCTCCGAAACCAACTGGCCTATTTTGCCCAATAACGAACTCAACCGAGATATTTATCTCCTTAACCTACTCTGAAAATTTCAACTGCCTAGCTCATACTGTTCGACAGTTATTGTAGAAACATTATTAAGAAATTTAAAAAAAAATGTTTTTACACTTTACGGCCACCCGATCAATACAAAACTTCGCATTCGTATAAAGGTCATTATTCTACAATTTCATGCTAAATTTCAGATCGATTGAGTTTCGGAAATATTCATAAAAAATGTTTTTACTAAAACGGCCATAACTCCGAAACCGCTTCGTGGATTTCGCCTGTTAACGAACTCGTCCGAGATCTTTACGCTCCAAACCTACCCTGCAAATAGCAATCCTCTAACTCCTTTCGTTCGAGAGTTATCGTGTTAACGGACGGACGGCCAGACAGAATCGATCTCGACCAAGGTTTCTTGATCAGTGAGTCGAATCAAATCGTTTGAGACCATTTTTAGCCAAAAAATCGAAAATTACATACATATGGGCAAACAATAAGAGCGCCAAAATCAATGAAATCGCAAAAGATCCTACAGAAAATTTCACATGTGTATAACTCCAAAATCACTTGGCTGACTATGCTTATTAACTTATTAAGTCAATTGTCGCATTCGGATGTGGAACCCTTCCGGAAAATTGTAAGTCGATATCTATTTCCGTACTCAAGTTATCGTGAGATACATAATCTATTTTTACGCGCATGTTCTGGGGAACATCATTTTGCCCAAATACCTTTAATTTTCGAATTTTTTCCCACTCAAACGATTGGGTTCGAGTACCTGATGAAGAATTCGAGGTCACATTTGATTCTGTCCGTACGGTCGGCCGGGCGTCCGACCTTTGCCACGATAACATGAGAACGGAAAGAGATAGTGACTTGAAATTTTAGGGTGGGTGGCGCGTCCCAATGCGACGAATAAGTTCGTTAATGGGTATAATCGGCCTAACGGTTTCTGTGTGATGATTTTGTCATCAACCAATACAGATCCAATCGGGTTGACACTTGGTAGCTAATTGTAAAATACTGACACAAAGACGTTTGTCAAATTTTGTGAGAATCATAACACTAAAAAATTTTTAAATCTTCTTAAATAATATACTTCACGTCACGATAACCTGAGAACAAAAAGAGATAGTGACTTGCAGTTTTTAGGGTAGATTGTGCATTTGAATGCAACATTTCAGTTCGTTAATTGGCATAATAGGCCAAATGGCTTTGGAGTTATACCTATCTGAAATTTGGTTGTAATTTCCTCAATAACTATTGCAATATTTCGTTAGGATCGTATAACTAATAAATTTTCAAAAAATCATTGAAAATCGTAGAAAAAATTCGATATATCAGAAACTATTCGTCCAACATCGCTGAAATTTTGATGGCCAATTATGCCCATTAACGAACTGTCTGCATGCGCAATAAATACTGGAAATTGCAAGTCGCTATCTCTTTCGTTCGAAAGTTATATAGATAACGGTTACCCCTCCAGATACTGAGCTCGCCTACACTGATCCGTTTCCAGTATTTCTTCAATATCTCCTACAATTTAGATCCGATCGTATTCAAATCTAAAACATGGCTATAGA
The DNA here is from genome assembly GCA_937662695.2 of Halyzia sedecimguttata. Taxonomy (NCBI): domain Eukaryota; kingdom Metazoa; phylum Arthropoda; class Insecta; order Coleoptera; family Coccinellidae; genus Halyzia; species Halyzia sedecimguttata. The sequence continues at coordinate 29,101,203 of OW569411.2, read as the reverse complement.
ACGCATTCGCAAAATTTCAGCGATATTGGACAGATAATTTCTGAGACAATCAACAATTCAGAAGTCTTCATGTCAGTATGGTAAAACTAATTATCAAGTTTCAATTCGATCGAATCTGTATCATTCAAGTTATTAGCCGATTATGCCCATTAACAAACTTAACCGTCGCATTCGGATGAGCAACCTACCCTGAAATTTTAAATCGGTATCTCTTTCCGTTCGAAAGATGCCGTGGCAACGGCATTTTCGGCCAAAAATTCGAACTATTAATTCGAGCACGCAGTTCCCTTTATAACATGAACGCAAAAAGATCCTCGTGTTTATTCAAAAATATTGATCGTTCTTGAGTGCATACATCGTTAGAATGCCTTTCTATTTGACCAATCTAGTGTAGGTCCCATGATTCCATAACTTTTAAGTGTATGCAGTAACTTTTCAACATCGCAACAATCATAAACCTTTGACAGATCCAGAAACAGTCCTAGAGAAAGATCTTCGTTAAAAAGTTGAACATGTCTGTTTGGATTGAGTTTCTTTTCGAACAAACATATTGATTTTTCACAAATATTTCTGATATGATAGCAAAGAACCCGCTCAAAAATCTTCGAGAAGGATGGTAAAATACTGAGAAGTCTGTAATTTCCAAACTCATTTACTCATCTGCCTTCTTGAACACAGGTCTTACTTTGGCTTTATTCAGTCTGTCTGGAAATATTCTCTTCGTTGTTGAGTGGTTTATTATTGGTTTTAGAGATTCCAGAACCTCCTTCGGAGTTTGCTTTATGATGCTGTTGGATATACTTCAAACTCACTTAACTGTTTATTTTTTAAGTATTTAGTGGGATTTTCAAGTTCTTGCAGACTAATAGGATTCAGATAGATTGATTCAAACACATGGATATTAATGCTATGCTATTTCTGTATGTTTATTGTCATATCTAGAGCAGGGTTTACAAAGTACTTGTTCAGTTCATTCGCGATCTCTTTCAGATTGCCTTCAATAGGAAAATTATTTTTTCCAGATTGGTATTTCATAGAGTTTATGACTGACCACGTTGTATATATTGTATATTGTTGTAGGGAGTAACGTTGCACTGCGACCTTAAGGTCTATTGTGCCCCCCTTCAGAGCTGTCGATGTCATTACCATCCACAGCTTGCATGCCAGTTCCAGAGTTCTGATGAACTCCAGTATCTGGGATGGCTCCAAGGAGGCTAGGTCTTTGCTCCTGCAGATTTTTTGCCCAAAGCATTCCTTACGTTGGTTTGAGATGGCGAGGCATACCGTTACAGGTGATCAGGAGTTTCATCCTCCTCCCAACAGAATCTGCACTCGTCAGTTTCAGCTAGCCCTAATATCATCATATGCTTCCTGAGGCCGCAGTGCCGACCGGCCACGTTGCTTTGCTTTTGTTTCCTAGTCTCTCTTGACATACCAGGTGTCAATTTGAAAACTTGCCAGGCCAATTATTCACGACAGGGATGTTTGAGAGAAAATGCCGGAACAGCTTGATTTTTATTCGGGGCATACATACACATACAACAATTTGTAAAGGTGCTTGAATTTATCGACGCACGTACATGAATGCGCTGACATGTCCGACAGTGTGGACAACAATAATTGTTTGCCTTAAGTCTTTTGTCAGTGCTTTGCATGCTTGTGTGCTAGTGGTATAGTTTGTTCTGAAAATGGCCGATTTGAGAAGTTTTACAAAAGAGTTTCTTACTGATTTTATTGAACTTTACAAAACTTATCCAAGTTTTGGAAAACTAAATCAAGAGACCATAGAAAAATGAATAAGAAAAATGACGCTTATGAAATGATACTAGTAAAACTACAATAAATCGATCGAGAAGCTACACAAGATACTGTGAAAACAAAAATGAATAGCCATCGCGCTAGTTTTCGGAGAAAAACAAAAAAATTCAAGATTCGAAAAAATCAGGTTCTGGGCAGATGATATTGTGTTCCTCATCTGTGGTATTATGATCCCCTATTTTTTGTTAGGTATCAACACATTCCTGGATCATCTGTTTTTAGTATTCATGTCTCTTGAATTATGTTACATTGATTGAGGGGAAATTATAGTAGAAAATTTTAAATCTTCATCATTTCTCCCAGTGGCCAAATACCGAAGTGTGGCTGATAATCTTTCATGAGGCGATGTAGCAGATCTCATAAGGGTGTCCTGTCTTACAATTATTAGTGGTGTTACCAAATCTAAAAGTGTCTTCTGTCCATACGAAGATAGTTTCCCCAATCATCAGGTTCTAATCGTAGCTCGTCAAGTAACTTAAAATCATTCTTTCACCCATTTCCTTCGTGGTTGGAGAATTTACTGTAATTGAAGTTTTTTTTCAATACACACACGCCACTGATAGTAAATCTAATTCATCTCTACTCGACATCTTGATAAAATACAACAGCTATGCCTTCTATTTCTCTATGGTGTAGAGTCGACAGGATGAACGCGCGTACTCATGTACGTGCGTTCATGTTCGTGTGTCTGTAGGCGCCTTAACCGATTCTATTATCAGGAGCAATATATAGAACAATATAGTCTAATTAACAGTAACGAAACAACATCAACGATAAACCAACTATTCTGTAAGGTTTCGCTGACTGAATCAGACTCCTTCATCAGACACCAGGCGAAAATCTTCATAATAATTATTTTCGCCTTGTTCCTCGGGACAGAGTGGTTATCTCTATGTATATTTGCCCAAATGTTTGTAATTTTCGAATTTTTGGGTGAAAATGGTCTTAAACGATTTGGTTCGACTCAGAATCCGTGGTCGAAATCGAACGGAATGAGCTAGACAGTTAAAATTTTCAGAGTAGGTTTGGGAGATAAATATCGCAGTTGAGTTCGTTATTAAGCAAATGGTTTCGGAGTAACTAAAAATATTTTTTTTTATTACAAATTCAATTTTGCTGAAGATGCAGTTTCACCATAAGAACCATTGACATCATTTTCAACTCTAACAAGCTAATACTTTAGGAGATATGATTTCTCCAAATTTCATTAATAAATCGTAGGTACTTCTATGTTTTCACAGAATGCTGTAATTATTCTATCTATGAATTATTATATGATCTGTGTTCACACATATCATGTTATCTACCTATAAGAGACATGTCAAATTTATTTCTGATTCGTTACTCATGATATAAAATACCCCTCCTGTTCTAGAAAACAGAGTATGATTGAATGCAGAATGACCAATGAAATAACCTCAGCTATCATAGAATTATGAGGATTATAGGATATTATATTTTTTGGGTAATGATTTAATGCCCTTGGATAATCCATATGATGATAGAAATATTTATTATAAGTATATTTTGGTAATTTAATCAAATTGGGTTCAGAATATCTCCAGCAAATACAAAACTGGAATATTGGCTAAGTTTCAATTGATATAATATAATTTTCAGAGTAGATTTGAGGAATGAATATCACGGATAAGTTCGTTATTGGGTAGAATCGGTCTGGTTGTTTCGGATTAATAATTTTTGTCTCTCTTGTATTTTTTTGCGCGTATGTTCTGTGTAACATAGCGTTATCATTTTGCCCAAATGTCTGCAATTTTCGAAATTTATGGCCGAAAATGTTCTCGGCTTCGACTCCCTGATGATGAATTTGAGGTCAAATTGTGTCCGGACGGCCGACCGTCCGTTGCCACGATAACTTGAGAACGGATAGAGATAGCGACTTGAAATATTCAGGGTGGATGGCAAATCCAAATACGACAGACAGGTTCGTTAATGGTCATAATCGGTCCAACGGTTTCCGAGTAATAACTTTATCATCAACCAATACAGATCAACAGATAACAAGTTAGTAGAATACAAATACAAAGACGTATGTGAAATTTTGTGAGAATCGTGTCACTAAGAAATTAAAAAAAAAATATTATTTACGTCTCGATAACGATTCTTGCAAAATCTCGCGAGAATCGTATTACTACAAAATTAAAGAAAAATAATTGAAAATCATTGAAAAAAATTCCATATTGCCTCAATAACTTTCGAACGAAAAAAGGTAGAGAGTTGAAATTTTTGGCTTGGTTGCGCATCCAAATGGAAGAGTAAGTTTGTTGTTGGACATAATCGACCCAACGGTTTCGAAGTTATTACAATCTGGAATATTATTTTCTCGATAACTCAAATAATACAGACCCGATCGAATTGAAACTTGGTATCTACTTGTAGAATATTGACATAAAGACGAGTGTGGAATTTTGTGAGGATTGTACTTCTAGTTAATTTCAAAAAAATTACGAAAAATTATTATGTATCACACGATAACTTGAGAACAGAAAGAGATAGCGATTTGCAATTTTCAGGATTGGTTGCGCAGCCGAATGCGACATTCGAGTTTATAGGCATAATCGACCCAATGGTTTTGGAGATCTACCAATCTGAAATTTGGTTGTTATTTCCTCAATAACAATACAAAACTGATCCAATTGAAGCATGGTCACTAGTTGTAGAATGCTAACGCGAAAATTCTTGCAAAATTTAGTGAGGATCGTATCACTAGATTTTTTTTTAAATCATTGTTAATCATTGAAAAACATTCTATATATCAGAAAATATTTCTCCGGCATTTCTGAAATTTTGCGAGAGCCTTCAGAACCTAAATCTACTGCCAAGTTTCAAATTTGAACACGATCGGATCTATATTGTTGGAGATCGGAGCAGCCTTGTGTGAGTTCAGTAGCTGGATGGGTGATCGTTGCCTCGATAACTTTCGAACGAACTGAGATAGGGAATTCTCAGAGTAGGCTACGCATCCGAATGGGAGGGTCAAGTTCGATTTTGGACATAATCGGTCCATCGGTTTCGGAGTTATACCTACTTTGATAACCTTGATAACGCAAAAAATATAGACTCGATTGAATTGAAGCTTGGTAACTAGTTGTAGAATATCGACTTAAAGACGTGTGTAAAACTTTGTAGGAACCGTACCCCTAGATTTTCATTGAGCGTCTGACGAAGGAGTCTGATATAGACTCCGAAACGTTACGATATAGTTGTTTCTTCGTTGATGTTGTTTCGTTGTTGTTTGTTAGGCAACATTGTTCAATTGATTGCTTCTGACAAATATCCTGTGTTTCTTACGCAGAAGCAAATCACAAAATAATTAATTTTTATTTTATAGATATTTTTCAGAGTTTGGGAGAGAAAACCCAGAAAAAAACCGTTCAATAACTCTTAATAGTATTTATTATGGTGAATTCTATTGTTTGTTCACCTGTATTGGACACTCTTAATCGAATCTACCATGATAAATTCGATTAAGAGTGTCCACTACAGGAGAATCGACAATAGAACATACGCGCAAAAGCTCCTGACTTCACGTCAGTGCTTGAACCAATTTTTTTTCCAATAGTTTTATTGGAATTGACCATATTTGGGTAAATTTTATGAAGGAAGAGTTAGAAATTGGAAATTTCTATGTGAAGTAAAACGGCGTTACAATAGTCGAATTTTAGCGGGTTACAAAAACACAATGGTCAAGACCAATCCCTTCCAATCATAACCCAGCAAGGGATTGTTCTTAACCACACTGTTTTGGTTACTCGCTTAAATTTGGCTTATGTTTTTTCAAAGACTGTCAGTTTGACAAATTTTAGAATAACTGTCAACAAAAAATTACAGAATAGTTGTTTTATCGTGATGTTATTTCGTTACTGTTTATTAGGCAATATTGTTCTATACATTACTTCTGATAAATATCTTGTGCAGAAGCAATTTCAAAATAATAAATTTTTTCAACTCATAGATATTTTTCAGAGTTTAGGAGAAAAAACTCCGAAAGGAACCATTTAGTGATAAACCTAGTTTGCCCGTAAATGACAAAACAATTGGATTCGTAATTTTCCGAAGCATTTCGATTGCTCCTGCTCGTTTGGGAGTCGCGACGCCTTTGCGCAAAGCTCATGTTACCTGTTGCGGTGGGGACGGCGTCCTTTTATAGACACAGCCTCCCTGCCAGTCCTCCGTTCGATCCCGGTGCCAACTCCTCCGTTCACCTGCCGATCTACGGCTAATTTTGAGACGATTCAAGCGAAACCAGCCGTCGTAGTTCATTCTATTGCAATATTTCTGGAAATATCTGAGCATTTAAGTAGGTACGTTCACCTGTGGATGGATAGCCCACATAAATAAGCGACGCGGTAATGAGGAAATACCTGCAGCGCGGGGGAGATTAGATAATCATAAGAAATGATAGAAACCGCTTAAAGTCTTGCTTTACAAAAACCAAACAAATGAGTGGCTACAAAATTCTGATATGATGTTACTCCAAGAAATCATTTGTAACCTTACTTCCATGTATCTGCTATTTTTGCGCGTATGTTCTGGGGAACATCGCGTTATAGTTTTGCCCAAATGTTTGTAACTTTCGAATTTTTTGACGAAATTGGTCTCAAACGATTTAGTTCGACTCCCCGATGAAGAATTCGAGGTCAAATTTGATTCTGTCCGTCCGGCCGTCCGGCCGTCCGTTGCCACGATAATTTGAGAACGAAAAGAGCTAGCGACTTTTCAGGGTGAGTGGCGCATCGCAATACGACGGACAAGATCGTTAATGGGCATAATCGGCCCAGTGGTTTCCGAGTAATAATTTTGTTTTCAACCAATATAAATCCGATCGAATTGAAACTTGGTGAGTAGTTGTAGAATATGAACCCAAGCACGTTTGTGAAATTTTGGGCGAATCGTATGGCTAGAAAATTTTTAAAAAATTATTAAAAAATATTTTTTTTGTCACGATAACCTGAGAACGGAAAGAGATAGCGGCTTGAAAATTTCAGGTTATGTTGTGCATATGAATGCCACATTTGAGATCGTTTATGAGCATAATCGACCAAACAGTTTCAGAGTTATAGCCATCTGAAATTTGGTGGTTTTTTGTTCCTCATTAACTCGAAAAATACTGAACCGATTGAATTCAAACATGGTTATTAGTTGTAGAATGCCAACGCGAAGATGTTTGCGAAATTTGGTGAGGATAGCATTTGTGAAAATTTTTAATAAATCATTGAAAATAAAAAAAAAATACTATATATCAGTAACTATACGTTTGAAATTGCTGAAATTTTGCAAGAGCGTTCATTACCTAGCTCTACTGCCAAGTTTCAAGTTTTAACACGATCGGTTGAATATTGTTGGAGATTCGAGCATTCTTGTGTGAGTTCAGTAGATGGGTGACCGTTGCCTCGATAACTTTTGAACCAAAGGAGATAGGGACTTGCAATTTTCAGGGTAGGTTGCGTATCCGAAAGGGAGAGTTGAGTTCGTTTTAGGGCATAATCGGTTTAACGGTTTCCGAGTTATATCCACCTGGAATATTGTTTCCTTGATAACTCAAAAAATAAATATTCGATTGAATTGAAGCTTGGTAACTAGTAGTAGAAAATCAACACAAAGACGTGTTTAAAATTCTGTAAGAACCGTACTCCTAGAAAATTTGAAAAAAATTAAGAAAAAAAAAATGTTAAGAACCGCGCCTCCAGAAAATTTAAAAAAAATCACGAAAAAAAAATTGGTTCAAGCACTGACGTGAAGTCAGAAGCTTTTGCGCGTATGTTCTATTGTCCATTCTTCTGTATTGGACACCCTTAATCGAATTTACCATGGTTAATTATGTCGTCCATTCTCCTGTATTGGACACTTAATTCGAATTTACCATGGTAAATTTGAATTAAGAGTGTCCAATACAGGAGAATGGACAACATAATTTACCATGGTAAATTCGATTAAGGGTGTCCAATACAGAAGAATGGACAATAGAACATACGCTAAAAGCTTCTGACTTCACGTCAGTGCTTGAACCAATTTTTATTTAATTTTCACGAGCTCATACCAGAGGGCATATTTATTTTGCACAAATGACTATAATTTTCGAATTTTGAACCGAAAACGATCTCGAACGATTATATTCAAAAGTTTGATGTATGTTAAAGGAATTGAACATTCGATGATGAAGTTAACTAAGTAATCACTTAAGGATACTTTGGGAGGTGAATTCATCACTAAATGGATCCTTCCTGGGTTTTCCCTCAAAAACTCTGAAAAAAATCTATGTGTGATAAATGAGTTACTACCAACGAAAAAAAATTCTGCTTATTTTAGCTTGTTCTCTGATGGAGCAGTCTGATTTAGTTCCCGATCCGTTACAGAATAGTTATTTCGTTGTTTAATCATGTATTAAATAAGTAATATTCTTGATATTCAGCTCTGGGTTTGATTTATATTTACTGCCGATGAAATACGTCAAAATGTGGTGTTTGCGTGCGGAAAAGTCACTTTGCGCAACTTGTAAGCATAGACATAAAATAACATGGACTGGTTGTGAGAAAGAGACCATTGAAATCAGCATTGAAAAAAGACAGAATAGTTAAAGGCAAACCACGGTATATGAATATTTTCTTATAATTTGGCGTTTGGCAAAACCACAGAATACAAAACATTGGTTTCCTTTATTCTCTGGCCTTTCTTGTTACTGTATTGTTTGGTTTCGTGTATTGTGTATGTGTTTTGGTGATTTGTAGACAGAATATTTAAAGGCAAAACATTTTCATTTAAATCCGACACTCGTTTCTGAATATTCTGATACTTATAAAAAAACATCATTATTTTTATACCATTATTTGCCTTTAAGTATTCTATCCTTCATAACATCTCTCTCTCTAATGTATTCCGCAACGAACTGTGTGATAAAGTTACGTGAGGGCCTGTCCACGTTATTCTATGTCTATGCTTGTGAGGAACAATATTTTTCCTTCTGTCAAAATGTGACTAGTTACAGTTGTTATGCAAAAAAAAATTGAAAGATATAATTGAGGCGTCGGATTTGAGATTTGCTTTGGCCAGTGAAATTGAATATAGTTATTTTTCTTCGATCGTGGGAGAAGTGACACTATTTCGACCTGTTTTCTATGCGTGAAGCTCAACATTCCACAATAGTGGGCAGTTGCTAAGCAATTAGAAAAATAACAGTACGTTAATATTCTTACCGCACTGCTGTGGCGTGCGATAATGTTACAAATGGTTTAGTATAATAAAATGAAACAATTCAGCAACATACGCCATCAGTACATTCCCAGAAAAGGATACACTGTTGTTTTTTCTGCAAAAATCCATGAAGAGTTGGTACGCAAGTTCAAACTACTCTCTGGATTTCGCCGGAAGTAAATTAAGTGAAGCCGTGTTCGCGGCTTCTACTAGTTCAGGAGGCGTGCAAGGTAACAAATAATCACTATCAATGTTCATTTTTATTAATTCTTTTTTAATTCCTTATAAAATACAATGAATCAAACAGAACCAGCTTGAAATTTATTTTACTTTCGTCATAACAAAGTAATTTCCATGGTTACCACTTCTATATTTCAATATGAACATAGAGAAACCTATTTAAACTCACTTGATTACATCTTGAATGAAATATTTTTCAATTAATTTTTTTAATGTAAATCAACGATCGAAGAAAAAATAGTATGTATAATTCGTGGGAAAAGCATATTCCCAAACTCCTGTGTTACCAGACTTGTCGCTACGCTCCTCGTCTGGTAATTATCACAGTCGTTTGGGAATATTATGCTTCTCCCACTAATTATACAATATACTATTTCCCAACAAGTGCGCAAAGTGACACCTTTCCGCGCGCATTTCCAGTTAGACGAACGACGCGAAGCGGAGTTCGGATAAATTTTTGCGTGCGGAAAATTCACTTTGCGCAACGTGTTAGGAACAATGTTTTTCTTTCTGTCAATATGTGGCTAGTTACAGTAATCATGCAAAAAAAAATTGAAAGATATAATTGAGGCTTCGGATTTGAGATTTGCTTCGGCCTGTGAAATTGGATATAGTTATTTTTCTTCGATCGTGGGAGAAGTGACACTATTTTGACCTGTTTTCTATGCGCGAAGCTCAACATTCCACAATAGAGGGCAGTTGCTAAGCGCAAAGTGTCACTTTTCCGCATGCATTTAAGTTAGACGAACGACGCGAAGTGGAATTCGGATAAGTTTTTGCGTATGGAAAAGTCACTTTGCGCACGTGTTAGGAACAATGTTTTTCCTCCGAGCCTCTTATAATAACAAGAAGAAATCAAATTGAAATATAATAGTTTATTCTCGAAACTTTTAATTAATTCAGAGTGATACAACTCAACCATTTAAAAATAAAGAATAACTACAAAAAAAAGAAGATATATCAAATTATTTATTCGTAATATTTATGAGGAAAGACAAATATTTACGTATTGTAAATTGATTTCCGATTCTGTCAGTTCATTCAATGGGTGTCCGAATGAACACTAATTAGGCGAAAAACGGCAAGTAATGTTCTCCTTCGCTGAAGTTGAAGGGTAATCCTTCGAAGGTTGATGATTCTCTGTAGGGCAGCTGTATGGATGGCTTGATAAAGGTTGATTATTTAAAGTAGAGTTATCTGGAAACAATATATTATTAGGCATTTCCTTTTTTTGATTAGTTGACTCGTCGATGTAACTCTCGTCGGCAGTGGTATAGATTTCTAGCGTCCCAGGAGCTCAACATTGGTTATTGGCTTTCGCAATTGGCGAACATAGCAGCCGACGAACGTCTGAAACTATGACCATTGTACTGCTCAGGATTTTCCATTTTCAAATTTATGCTGCTCTTTACGAAGGCTTTTTTCCGAACGAATTTATTCCCACACATTGGGTACTACATGCTCCTTATCTATATTGGACAACAAAATGCCTGTGAGGAGTATTTTGTCTCCTCAAATTCGCATATTTATGGTAAAGCTGAAAATGATATCCATTATTCGTTTATTGGAAATAACAAATATTCTCGATGAATTGTATTTGTTGTCCGGGATTTTGATCACTATCAAATTTCCCTTGGCCTCGATATGATCAATCATTATTTTGCAAAGTTCATCGCGCCTGCAGGCACCGGCCAACACGAAAATGGTATCAACTTTGATGAGAAGTTAAATTTCATCAGGTGCATCTTCCATAAATCTAAAAACTTCACTGTTTTCAAATATTTTGGCTTTTTTCAGATGGTACCCAACATATTCCTTCTCTAAAACGAAATGAGTTTAAAATATTCACTCAAGTCTAGGTTCCCCTTCACTTTAAGTACACTTTTCAACATGGAATATTTGCTCCATAGTGTACTGGGCTGAAATGAATGTCTATTTGTTCAAGCTGTAAAATAATATCGGGAAAAATAATTGAAAAGTGGAGCTTTATACACTTGCAAAAGTCTCACATTGCATAAAATAATCACCCGTTTATGAAACATTCATGAAAATTTCCCCTAACAACAACACCTTGATCAGTTTGACATTTCCGTGCCGCAAAATATTTTTTCTACAGGATGCGGAAAAGTGTAACTTTGGCAACCCAAATATACGTTGCGGAAAAGTACAACTTTGCGCACGCTCGTAAAAAAAATTTTTTTTACAAGCCACTTTTCCGCAATGGTGCGGGAAAGTCAATTTTTGTTAGATTTGTAAATAATAATATCTTTAACACGAGATCAATCATTTATATCTTTAATTAAAATATTTCATATTATGCAATTTTATCCATGCTAAAATAATATAATAAACCGATTAATCAATGTTTCAAAACAACCAAAAACTTATCAATGTTAATAAACAACATATCGCAGGAATATGGACATAAAATGTAGACAACTAACTATGACTTTGCCAACGTTTCGGAACGGCTTGTTCCTTTCTCAAGGCTACAGAGACTATCTTACCAATGTTGTTTATCCCTATCGAATTAATTTTTAATATTATTCATAAAAACAAGATTAAAAATGTATCAGATAAGGATCTACCAGAAGATATTTTGGAAGCAGTTAATACAGTAGGTATTTGCCTGAAAAATAGAAAGAAAGGTACGAGAAGCAATATGCTCATTTTTCGAATTGGTGAAAGATAAGAAAGTGAAGAGCTTTAAATAGGAAGTGCTTTTGGCGTACTTTGTAGATCTCAAGTATTTAAACCAAATACTCTTTGGTCACGCTATTCCATGATTTAATGTTTATTGAAAATATCTCCGAAATTATTGGTAAAAGTTGGGAATGATATCAATGGATTCTTATGATAAAACTTCATCATTACAAACATTAAATTCAAACATCATAGAAGAATTTAAATTCAACAAGAGTGCCAAAAATTATTAATCCAAAACCAACAGACCAATTCCACCCAACAACGAACTTATCCGAGATATTCATTCCTCAAATATATGATGAACGAGATATTCATTACCCAAATCCACTCTGAAAATTATATTATATCAATCGAAACTTAGTCAATATTCCAGTTTTGTTTTTACTGGAGATATTCCGAACTCAATATTGTTAACTTACCTTACCATTCCAAACATCATATGGATTAACCATGGGCTTGGGTTGACATGTATGAACACAGATCATATAATAATTATAGTATAGAACATAGAATTATGATTTATTATTGAAATTTTGAAGAATCATTTCTTCGAAAGTAAAAGCCTGTTAGAGTTAAAAATGATATCAATGGATTCTTATGATGAAACTGCATCTTGAAAAAATTTAATTCGAAAATTGTAATGTAAAAAAAAAATTTTTTTGTTACTCCGAACCATCCGCCCAATAAGGACCTTAGCCGAGATATTCATCTCCCAAACCTACTCTGAAAATTTCAACTGTTTAGCTCATTCTGTTCGAGAGTTATCGTGTCTACGGCCGGACCGGCCGAATAGAATTGATTTTGGCCACGGATTCTTGATCTGTGAGTCGAACCAAATCGTTTAAGGCCATTTTCATAAAAAATCAAATATTACAGACATTTGGACAAATTGATAAGCACTCTGTTCGGAGGAACAACCAAATTTCAGATTGATATAACTCCAAAACCGTTTGGCCAATTATGCCTTTTAACGAAATCAAATATCTCATTAGGATTCACAATGTAATCGTGAGATGAATAATATTTTTTGATAATTTTTTTTTTAACTTTCTAGTGATACGATCCTCACAAACTTCTTTGCGTCGATATTATAAAACAACGTAGTTCCAATTGTTGCGATGATTACCTCCATACAGCGATACGTAGTTTCAATTCGATCTGATCTATATTTTATAGTTATCGAGGAAACAATATCATAGATGGGTAGGTATAACACTGTAACCGTTTGGCCGATTATACCCAACAATATACCTGAATCCTTCTGTATTGGACACCCTTAATCGAATTTACCATGGTAAATTATGTTGTCCATTCTCCTGTATTGGACATCTAATTCGAATTTACCATGGTAAATTCGAATTAAGAGTGTCCAATACAGGAGAATGGACAACATAATTTACCATGGTAAATTCGATTAAGGGTGTCCAATACAGAAGGATGGACAATAGAACATACGCGCAAAAGCTTCTGACTTCACGTCAGTGCTTGAACCAATTTTTTTGTCGTGATTTTTTCGAAATTTTCTAGGGGTACGGTTATTAAAAATTTTTTTTTTCGTCATTTTTTTCGAATTTTCTAGTGGTACGGTTCTTACAAAATTTTGAACACGTCTTTATGTTGATTTTCTACTACTAGTTACCAAGCTTCAATTCGATCGAATATTTATTTTTTCAGTTATCAAGAAAATAATATTCCAGGTGGGTATAACTCGGAAACCGTTATACCGATTATGCCCAAAAACGAACTCAACTCTCCCTTTCGGATACGCAACCTACCCTGAAAATTGCAAGTCCCTATCTCCTTTCTTTCGAAAGTTATCGAGGCAACGGTCACCCATCTACTGAATTCACACAAGAATGCTCCAATCTCCAACAATATTAAACCGATCGTATTAAAACTTGAAACTTAGCGGTAGAGTTAGGTTATGAAGGCTCTTGCAAAATTTCATCAATTTCTAACTATTAGTTACTGATATATAGATTTTTTTTTTTATTTTCAATGATTTATTAAAAATTTTCTACAAATGCTATCCCCACCAAATTTTGCAAACATTTCCACGTTGGCATTCTACAACTAATAACCATGTTTGAATTCAATCGGTTCAGTACTTTTCGAGTTAATGACGAACAAAAACCACGAAATTTCAGAAAATTTCAGATGGCTATAACTCTAAAACCGTTTGGCCGATTATGCTCATAAAGAAACTGCTATGTCGCGTTCTGGTGCTTATCCTAACCTGAAAATTTCAAGCCGCTATCTCATTCCGTTCTCAAGTTATCGTACAACAAAAATATTTTTTAATAATTTTTTTTTTATTTTCTAGCCATAAGATTCGCACAAAATTTCACAAACGTGCTTAGGTTCATATTCTACAACAACTCACCAAGTTTCAATTCGATCGGATTTATATTGGTTTAAAACAAAATTATTACTCGGAAACCGCTGGGCCGATTATGCCCATTAACGAACTTGTCCGTCGTATTGGGATGCGCCACCTACCCTGAAAATTCCAAGTCGCTAGCTTTTTCGTTCTCAAGTTATCGTGGCAACGGCCGGACGGCCGGCCGGACAGAATCAAATTTGACCTCGAATTCTTCATTGGGGAGTCGAACTTAATCGTTTGAGACCATTTTTTTCAAAAAATTCGAAAGTTACTGACATTTGGGCAAAACTATAACGCGATGTTCCCCAGAACATACGCGCAAAAAATTAAACAAGGTATTACTGTTTGGCCGATTATGCCTATTAACGAACTCAAATGTTGCATTCGGATGCTCAACCTACCTTGAAAATTGAAATTCGGTATCTGTTTCCCTTCTCAAGTTATCGTTAGATGAATAATATTTTTTAATAATTTTTAGTACTTTTTCTAATGATACAATTCTTACAAAATTGCACATTCGTCCTAAAGTCTGTATTCTACAACTACTCACTAAGTTTCAATTCGATCGAATCTGTATTGGTTGAAACAAAATCATTACTCGGAAACCATTGGGCCGATTATGCCCATTAACGAACTTGTCCGTCGTAATGGGACGCGGCACATACTTTGAAAATTTCAATTCGCTCTTTCCGTTCTCAAGTTATTGTGGCAACGGCCGGCCGGACGAGCGTCCGGCTGGACAGAATCAAATTTGACCTCAAATTCTTCATCAGGGAATCGAACCCAATCGTTCAGCAAAAAATTCGAAAATTCCAGATATTTGGGCAAAATGATAACACGCTTTTCCACAGAACATGCGCGCAAAAAAATATGTGTAACAAAATATTCTCTATCCAAACTTCAACTTCGGATAAAGAAATAGAATCATGTTCATCAAAATCATACTGCTCACTATAATGAGCCAGTTATATTGTGTTGAATCTGATCCAAGGACCTGCAGATCTGAAGCAGCAATTATTATTATCGGCAATAAATCACCAGAATGCAATTAATTATAACTTCAATATTAACATGGCTGACAATTACAGCATATCAATATAAAATTATATTTATATGCGAGTAATAAATCGCATTTCTCTTAGAATGGTATATTGTGTTTGAAGACCATAATATGTATACATTCCTCCAAAATTTAATATATCTTAATATAACTTCTGTAAGTTGATAACTATGTGGAATCCTCACTTCAATACTGCAGCTAACGAATTCCACAATGCATAGTTTTTAATTACATTTTGAAATCTATCCCACATTAGTTACACTTCAATATAATATGTCTTAAACTTTATTTTTACAAACAGCCTACTAATGACTGAACATAAAATTAACAACGGATGTCAAAGTGACATCTCCAGGTCTCTGAGATCTGTGAACAGTAGATGTTCTTTACAAACCGGTAATAATTGGGTAGCGCATATGCCATTTCGTACAAAAAAACGAAACAAATATTCTTTAACCTTATTGCGGCGCCTCCCGATTGCAAATCTAAGCTATCCAGATCCAGGGTCCCACTCAAACACACACACACACAAAATTTCATCAAAATCGGCCACGGCGTTTAGGAGGACTTCAGTGAAATATGCACTTACAGAAGAATTATATATTATATAATGCTTCTGTAAGTTTTTTAGTACGAAATGGCATATGCGCTGACCCAATTATTACCGGTTTGTAAAGAACATCGACTGTTCACAGATCTCAGAGACCTGGAGATGTCACTTTGAGATTCGTTTTTAATTTTATGTTCAGTCATTTTTAGACTGTTTGTAAAAACGAAGTTCAAGACATATTATATTGAAGTGTAACTAATGTGCAAAAGGTTTTAAAATGTAATTAAAAACTATGCATAGTGAAATTCGTTAGCTGCAGTATTGCAGTGAGTTTTCCACATAGTTATCAACTTACAGAAGTTACAAGCACCAAACATCGTACGGACATGACACCAGAATTGATCGCCTTAGGATATAGAGAAATGTCAGTCATATATTGATTTATTGAAATTGCGCAATGACATTGTCGAAACGGAAAGGTTGAAAACACTGTTATGTCAAATGTCACTTAATATATCAAAAATTCGAATATTGAAAAAACGTTCGATGATCCCGCTGAGGTTCTCCAGCGTTCGAGCAGGACAACGTCTGTTTGGTCTGCCAGTATATACAGGGTGAGTCTTTAAGTTGTACATTCATTTTAACCATACATTTTTATCGTCAAATGAAACACATTTTCATTTAGCATTTTCCCAAATTCGGCTCAGGTAAAAAGTTTTATTTTATAGCTTTGACATCCATATTTCGAATAAAATGAATGTTGGTGTGAAGGTTCCTATAACAATTTATTTCCTACTTCTACTGGACTCGTGAATTCATAAGACTAAACGAAATTAGCATAAAGAAAGCAGATAAAGTTTTTCTTGAGTCATTTCAAGAATATTCAATCGTTTTCGAACATCAAATTATTCTTCACATTTCTCCTTAAACGCACCTTTTTAGATATACTCTTCATTGAATGTTGCTGTAAACCACGTTACCGTACCTTTTCCTCGTCCACCATTAATGTCATAGATAATTTATATGAAGGAGAGTATTAGCACATTGCGAAATCCTTGAACGGTTATAACTTTTAGCTGAGCCGAATTTGGAAAAATTGTAAATGAAAAAAGTGCTTTATTTGATGAGAGGAATCTATCGTTAGAATTAATGTATAGACTCACCTTGTATATAGTATAAAAGTACATTATAGTATAGTTGATAATATAGTGTATACTGAGCGATACGTTGCCGTACTTTTCTCGTTAACCATCAAAGAAATACATGATTTATATGGGGAGTGTATCAGCACTATAAACGCTTGTAACTTTTCAACTAAGCTGAAACCGAGAAAATAGTAAATAGAAAAAAATTGGTTCAAGCACTGACGTGAAGTCAGGAGCTTTTGCGCGTATGTTCTATTGTCCAACACACGATAATGGACAATAGAACATATGGGCAAAAGCTCCTGACTTCACGTCACTGCTTGAAAAACATTTTTTTTCGTGATTTTTTTTTTTTGATTTTCTAGGTGGACGATCCTCACAAAATTTCACACACAGTTTTATATCAATATTTTACATCTAGTAGCAAGATTCTATTCGATCGGTTCTATATTTTTTGGGTTATCGAGGAAATATAATATTCAAGGTGGATACCGTCGGAAACCGTTGGACCGATTATGCCCAAAAACGAACTTAACTTTCCTATCTAGATGCTCAACCTACCCTAAAAATTGGAAGTCTCTATGTTATTTCGTTCGAAAGTTATTGAGTCCATGGTCACCCATCCAGCTACTGAACTCACACAAGGCTGCTCGGATGTCCTACAATATGGATCCGAACATGTTCAAATTTGGAACTTGGCTGTAAAGTTAGGTTCTGAAGACTGTCACAATTTTAACGATGTCAGACGAATAGTTTCTTATATATAGAATTTTTTCAATGATTTTCAATTTTTTTTTTAATTTTCTAGTGATACGATCCTCACGAAATTTCGCAAGAATGTTTGCGTTTTTATTCTACAACTAATAGCCAATTTTGAATTAGATCGGTTTTGTATTTTTCGAGTTATTGAGGAAATATCAACTAAATTTCAGATGATTATAACTCCAAAACCGTTTGGCCGATTATGCCTACAGACAAACAAAATGTCTTATTTATATGTACAACCTAACCTGAAAATTTCAAGTTGCTATCTCTTTCCGTTCCCAGGTTATCGGGAAATAAATAATATTTTTTTAGTATTTTCTAGTGATACGATTCCCACAAAATTTACCAAACTTCCTTAGATTTATATTCTACAACTAATCACCAAGTTTTAATTCGATCGGATTTGTATTGGTTCAAAACAAAATTATCACTCAGAAACCGTTGGGCCGATTATGCCCATTAACGAACTTAACCGTCGGGACTCGCCACCTACCCTCAAAATTTAAAGTCGCTATCTCTTCCTGTTCTCAAGTTATCGTGGCAACTGCCGGCCGGACGGACAGAATCAAATTTGACCATGAATTCTTCATCAGGGAGTCGAACCCAATCGTTTGAGACCATTTTCGGTAAAATATTCGAAAATTACAGACATTTGGGCAAAATGATAACGCGAGATTTCCCAGAACATACGCGCAAAAAAACATTCAGATATACGTATGTAATATTCATATAAATCTTAAGTTAGATAATGTTGGCAATCTTGAAAGGTTGACAATTGACAGTTAGAGAATGATGATGGACGAAGGCGTCGTAATAAAGAGATGTTCCTAGAAAATAACATTTTTATTGATGAGTTAGTAACAAACACCCTTCAATGATATTACATCTGGTGTGGTAACAAGCAAACCACCCTGTATATTTCGAATTATGTACCTGTTAATGTTAATTTGATTATTAACTTATAACCACTTTCTGGTATTCAAGTTCTCAAAAAAATCACTTTTAAGTTAAAAATGTGTGTAGTAAAACTATTGCGCAAAAATGTAAAGCATTCTGTTCAGTTTTTGTGCTCTCTTAAAATATGCCAACGGATTTTCAAAATTTCGATGGGTGTTGTTTCAAGGATACAATCATTTCATAATTTGTTGTCAACCCGGACCTGGATACTCCTTGTGGTTTGTAAGTGATCCATTTGAGTTTTAAACAAGAAACATGTATCTTAAATATAAAATGGGTTCAAGCCCTGTGGACAGGAGCTTTCTGGCGCTCTAGTTCAAACAGACAAATTATATCTCCAAAAGTATTGCTTTCTCAGAGTTGGGAATTATATCAATGTATTCATATGATAGAACTGCATCATAAAGGAAATTCAATTTAAATAATAGTGTATTTATCAAGATTAAATGAACAATCATGAGAATGAGAACTGCACCATGGAAGAAATCAAATTAAATCTGGCCAATTTTGCCCAATAACGAACTTAACCGAGATATTCATCTCCCTAAACTACTCTGAAAATTTCAACTACGTACCTCATTCCGTTCGAGAGTTATATCTATGTCTATGGATGAAAAGCAGTCTCACTACTCTCAGATCTCTTACTTCATGTTCCGTTCCGAAATGTAAGAATTTTCTGAGAAAACCTAATTTCGGAGCAAACAACTGAGATTTTTCTCACTTCGCTCACAATTCTTCGATTGATTAGATAATGTCATGTCTCAGTAACATCATTTGACATTATGACAATTCATACATAGAATAATATCATTCCGTGACAACGTTGAAATACGATTTATTATTGAAATTTTGAAAAATCATATCTCCGAAAGTATTAGCTTGTTAGAATTAAAGATGATATCATTGGATTTTTATGGTAAAACAGCTTATTGAAAAAAATTTAATTTGGAATTTGCCTTGTAAAAAAAATTTTTTTTTTTTGTTACTCCGAAACCATCTGTCCGATTTTGCCCAATAACGAACTTAGCCGAGATATTTATCTCCCAAACCTACTCTGAAAATTTCAACTGTCTAGCTCATTCCGTTCGAGAGTTATCGTGCCTACAGCCGACCGGCCGGCCGGACAGAATGAATTTCGACCACGGATTCTTGATCAGTGAGTCCAACCAAATCGTTTAAGACCATTTTCATCGGAAAATTCAAAAATTACAGACATTTGGGCAAATTGATAAGCACTCAGTTCCGAGGAACTAGAGCGCCAAAAAGAATATAAAGGCTGGTTCACTTGTTATCACCAAAGGAAGAAATGAGCAAAATTCATAAAGCACCCTGTATCTCTAACATTTCTAACAATAATTCCTTCACACTCCTTCATTCAGACTTAGCGATTTGAAAGACTTCGGCAACTCATTAAAATTGTAAAAACTCCTCTGTATACTGGGGAGTTTTGTGTCTTCTTCAGCCTGTGGCGTGGAATTGCCAACTTATCCCTTGCTCTTGTGGGATACATTTGTACATCCTTCCGCTGTAGTAAGGTCTGTTAGTTTTGATGAATATAACAAAGATAGCTGTTAGCACCCTATATTTCTTGAAAAGTTCTTTACAGCTAGAAGTACGTGGAGTTGCTGCTATAGTCCTCATTGCCCATTTTTGTTAAAGAAAAAGCTTGTCTGCATCGCTGGCGTTTCCACACAAGATAATTCCATAGTTTGCGATGGAATGGAATTTTGCATAATAGGTGAGTAACGCAGCCTCTTCTCCTACTATCAACCTAATTTGACGAACCATGTAGATATATGTGGACAATTTGGAATGCCGTGATTCTTGGTGTTTAGCGCCATATCTTCATGCATTCCCAAAAAGGAGACCAATTAACTGTCTGAGTTGGCCTGAGGAGCGTAAAATACTTTTTGAGTGTTCGTGTCATTGACTGAGAGACAACTACCATTGAACCACATTTTGGTGAAATCCATAGCTACCTGCATTAAACCACATATGTAAATTTCCGGATTTCCGTTTTTCAATATTAACGTATCATCAATCATATCGTCGCCGTCAAGAAAATCGTTCAGATACAGGACGAGGAGTATAGGTGCCAGAATAGACCCTTGTGGTACACCCAAATACCCGTTCTTCTGAAGAGAGCTCACCGTTCAGATCAACAAATTGGGATCTAGCATCTAAATAGGATATCAACATTTCAAGAATGGGTCCCTTAGTACCTAATGTTTGGCGCTTTTGTTCCTCGGAACAGAATGCTTATCAATTTGCCCAAATGTCTATAAATTTCGAATTTTTGGCTGAAAATTGGTTTAAACGATTTGGTTCGACTCACTGATCAAGAATTCGTGGTCGAAATCGATTCTGTCCGGCCAGCAGTCCGTTAATACGATATCTCTCGAACAGAAGGAGTTAGAGGATACATATCTCGAACGAGTTCGTTAACGGGCGTAATCCAGCAAGCGGTTTCGGAGTTATGGCCGTTCTTAGTAAAAAGATTTTTTATGAATATTTTTCCGAAACCGATCACTCGATCTGTCTAAAATTTAGCACCAAATTGTAGAACGATGAACTTTATATGCATGCGAAGTTTTGTATTGAACGGGTTGCCGTAAAGTCTCAAAAAAAAATTTTAAATTTTGTTTCTACTATAACTCTCGAACAGAATGAGCTAGGTAATTGAAATTTTCAGAGTAGGTTTGGAAGATAAATATCTCGGTGAAGTTCGTTATTGGGCAAAATCGGCCAGACGATTTCGAAGTAACGAAAAAAAAAATCTTTTTTTACATTACAAATTTCAAATTCAATTTTTTCAAAAAGATGCTGTTTCATCATTAGAATCCATTGGTTTCATCTTCAACTCTAACAAACTAATACTTTCGGAGATATGATTTTTCGAAACCATACTTAAGTGTAGAAGTTGATTTTTTAGTAACGCTTCGTCTTTGAAGATGGAAAATTTGTTTCCGAAACATATGTCAGAAGACAAACACTATAGTGGACAAGAGCGAAGTTACTTTTGTAGTATTCTCTGACTAGCCTCAAA
The DNA here is from genome assembly GCA_937662695.2 of Halyzia sedecimguttata. Taxonomy (NCBI): domain Eukaryota; kingdom Metazoa; phylum Arthropoda; class Insecta; order Coleoptera; family Coccinellidae; genus Halyzia; species Halyzia sedecimguttata. The sequence continues at coordinate 29,079,324 of OW569411.2, read as the reverse complement.
GCCCCTTAATTTTATCGACGTAGGTTCCGGTTTTATTTTCTGGTAATATTAACAATTAAAGAGCTACTCTTGTTGTTTATTGTAATTTTCACAGGTTCCTCAGTCCTCCAAAAACATCCCTTATTAGAACTACCTACTTTGTATAATTGATGCATTCCATCCGAAGCTTCACTGATAAATGTAAGAATTGGATCTGCTATCAAAACCTTCGATTTTTCGGAGTATATTGTTTAGATTTCATTTAAAAAAATACTATTAGCCGCAAAAAATGGGAAATATTTGTATTTTCATTGAAATATCAGTATGGATTTTGAAATAGAATATTTTAACCACTATGAATTATGAAAAAAATTTCGGAATAAAGGATCATCCATGGTAATAATTGTATTTCCATCGAATAAATAGTTTGTAATCCTTGTCGTATACAAGGGTCTGGATATCCGGGCGTTAGGATCTATACAGGGTGATTTCCGACCAATGACCCATCGGTCGGAGGGTAATGGAGAATTATATGAGGAGTTAGAAATGGGCACTCAATCATCTCATATGCCTAATATACCTTTTCAAGTTCAATTTCGGAAAAAGTAAAAGCAATTTCGGAAATAGTAAAACCAATTTCGGAAATAGTAAAACCAATTTCGGATAAAGTAGAACCAAATTCGGTAGGAGTAAAACCAATTTCGGAAAATGTAAATTCAATTTCTGATGAAATATTCAGAATTACATCTTGAAATTTTAAGTGCATAAGACCCATTTTCAATATTATCGTAATGAATATCTTCTATCTTATGATTTAACTAGTACGTTGAGCAATTCCAAATTGACTAAACTACAAGAATAATATTTATCGCCTACCTACACGGTGGGGTTAGGGCATTTAGGTATGGTGGTTCGGTTTAGATTATTGAATTAGTATTTCGGAAATTTCGGTATATTGTTTAGCAGAATAACTTTTCAAACGAAAAGAAGGATGCATTCTTTATTGCATTCGAGTCAATATTGAAATATTGAGATCGTTAATGGAAATTTGCTTTTTTGAATGCTGAACTTTATTTCTAAAATAATTTGAATCCATTTCCCAAGCTGAGTATAAGGCGATGCAAACATTTTATTACCATCCGATGATATTATTTTGATTAAGAACAGATCAACTGTTTCTTCGGAATTTAAAGAACAAAAACCATGAGAGTGAGAAACTAGCAGGCATAAGAGATGTTTGAGTGCCCATTTCTGACCCTCATATGGTCCTCTATTCTATTACCTCCAGTCCTATGGGTTGGTCAGAAATGACCCTTTATAACGTACCTACTTGGTGCATAAATAGTTATTACCTTTATTGATTCATGTATTACTAACCGAAATAATCCACAGACCTACAATTAACATATAATATAAATTGCTATACTTAATTTCTTAATTAAATATGCTCACTTATATAGGTACAATATAAAGCAGTTGATGTCTATCAAATTATAGGTACAACAGGGATGTCATACAACTAGCGTATTTACCTCAGATGAAAATTAATGTACCTATATGTTTTATCGAGAATAAAATTGTATGATATCTCCCTGTATGTAAAAAATAGATATGCGTAATCACTGAACGCGTATCAAGTGAATCACATATGATTCAGGGTGAGACGAATCCAATTTTCCAGAAGCGAATTTGATCGAAACTAGGACAACCATCTGACTCAATTTATAAAATTTAAAAATAGGTCTATGTCACCACACTGCTACTTCAAAAAACCTGTCTATTTTTGACTTGTTTCCACCTTGTTCGAACTCCTATCTGCAAAGATCAAGCCATGAATCTCCGAAGAATTCAATTCGAGAGAAAAAATGCAATAAATGCATCAAATTCCCCGAAATAACTCAAGTAGATATCGAAGTCCTTCCAGAAATACAGCAAATTCTGAGTCACAGATGCGCAACACTATCGGCGCATGTGCAGCTGAAGCTGAACATTCCCCCTTTACTTCCATCGGCGTCGCGGCGCCTCAATACGAACGACAAAAGCCCCAGTGACAGGCGGCTTAGCACGCGGGTTTCTATCTCTGAAATTTCGACGGTCAGTGCACAATTCTTCTCCTACGAAACCAAAAGAGCGACAAATCTATAAAAAATGGCCACCGTGGCAAGAACCTCGAAATACTCTTACAGATCTTCTGGTGGAACCTCTGGTAACGCCGACGTCAGCATCGAATACAGCGCCGATCTCTCGGCACTGTCCAGGCTTGAGGTAAAAATAAAAGTTGACAGGAAAGGATTGGGTTACCTTTGACTTGATATGGATACGGCGAGGTTTCTGTGCGAAAATGTGATATTTCGTGATATTGGTGAAGTGATAAGGTGACGATTGTAGGGGTGAAGATGGGTGATTTGTGATTTTTCGAGAAACTGGTGTTTTTCAGTGTATCAGACGAATCCATCATATTCACTTTTCTTTATTTCCACCCTCTTCATGCAAAATTTGAATCTGGGATTTGTCGGAAACCTCGAAGTATTCAATTTTTGCCCCAAGAATTCAATCACATCTTTGTATTTCCCATTTGGAATATCAGCACTATTTCAAAAATATTTTTTGAAATTTATTGAGCATTTTTCTCTATTTCAGGACAAAATCCGTCTCCTTCAAGATGACCTTGAAATCGAAAGGGAATTAAGACAAAGGGTGAGTTTTTCAGCAATTTTAACCATACGTAAATTTCGAAAATAAACATTATTTTGAAAAATTTGTTTGTTCGTCAAAATATTAATATATTTCAAGAAATATAAGTTTTGATTCAACCTAGTATACGAATTTTATTCAATCTTTGTATATATGTACATATATGGATAATATGTATGAATAGAATAATATTGAAGGGTATCACTCTTTTACGGAGGTTTATTATAATTATGACTTAAGGTGGACTGTCCGAAATTATCATCGTTGTTCCAAACTCACATAGAACCATAGACATAAAATAACATGGACTGGTTGTGAGAAAGAGACCATTGAAATCAGCATTGAAAAAAGACAGAATAGTTAAAGGCAACCCACGGAATATGAATATTTTCTTATAATTTGGCGTTTGGCAAAACCACAGAATACAAATAATTGGTTTCTTTTATTCTCTGACCTTTCTTGTTACTGTATTGTTCGGTTTCGTGTGTTGTGTATGTGTTTTGGTGATTTGTAGACAGAATATTTAAAGGCAAAACATTTTCATTTAAATCCGACACTCGTTTCTGAATATTCTGATACTTATAAAAAAACATCAATATTTTTATACCATTATTTGCCTTTAAGTATTCTATCCTTCATAACATCTCTCTCTCTAATGTATTCCGCAACGATCTGTGTGATAAAGTTACGTGAGGGCCAGTCCATGTTATTCTATGTCTATGCATAGAACTTTGAATAGATTTAATTTAAAACAACATAAAAATTTCTGAATACACAATTTCTAGTAGGTACGTTGAAGAATATTTTGATAAAATTTTAATTTAAGATATATATAAAAAAAAATTCATTTTCGATTGATATTTTTCTGTATAAACAATTTCAGAAAATAATGAGAATCACTTCTGGCAGCATATTTCTAGATCTCATGACACTGTTATTTAGGCATTTGAATTTGGGCTCCATCCTCTTTCTCCATTTGTCGGAGTAGTATATGTCTTTCTTCTTCGATTTATTATAGAAGGTAGTTCCTCATAACTTACAGCTGAACTTCAGTGTGGATATATCTTTGAAATATCAGGGATCAATATATCCCATACGTTTACCTAGTTTTCTCGAACTTCTGAATAATTTCATCATCCTCTCTCACCTAAAGTTATGTTTAATAGAGTTGAAAGTTCTCTTATTCGTGACTCTATGACAAAATATCAAGTGAATCTAAAATATCAAATTCTGTAATTTTGTTGTTAGCCTGTTTTCGTCTATTCAAAGTCAGTGGGAGTTAATAATAGATATGAAGTCAGAAATAGGTTAAACTTAAGCTGGAATATGTTACAATGATACAAGAAACCACACATTGACATTTATATCTGCGTTTTCCTCGATCCATGTTTATTCAGTCTCTTCCTCCATTTCTTCATGATGATGGATAGAAATCCAACTATACCAACTATACCCAAATAGGTTAATCAGTATACGCATATTCTCAATGTCTTAACATGTACATAGTGATATCCTTGTATCCATTTCCTACAAACCGGCCCAAATATTCACCCCTTTCTACTTCATTTCCATGATGCTTGATGCATTTAAAAATTATTCTATTTCAAGGTAACTATGACGAAATATCCAAGTATCAATATTCAGGAGTCAATTGAGTGACATAAGTCTGTTTTCATCGTCCAAACGCATCAATATCAGAATAAGGATCATGAATTGGAGTTGAGAAGTTTCAAGAAATTTTTGTATACTCCCAGTGATCCCAAAGAATCAAATATTTACATATATGCCAGTATCTCCCATTCTTCGATTCTATTTTCAATTTACCGTCAGTTAAATTGTAGTCGCTTCTCTCTCGTTCGTTCTGGATTCGAAGGTAGTTAATTATAGATTTGAGGTTTAACGTTATTAAGAAAATATTCTGTGATCTCAACAACCTAAGGTACATATATATCTACCTGCATATCAACTTGAAAATGTTGAAAAGTAGTTTGATTTATATCCTGATTCCCAGGATATCTGGTGACATTCAAAATTCAGTTGCGCTCAAATACTCTCTTTTCGAGATTTCCAAAGTTGGTAGGGGTCGAGGAGAGATTTGAGTTAAACAAAATTGAGTTAACTTGGAGTTGAAAGTAATCGGTAATATTAACTATATTCTCAGTGATCCGAAGAACCCATTCACATTTATAACAGTTTAATTGTGGTTTTGATCATTTATCTCCTTCCTACTAGGATTTGCACAATCCTTCAATTTGGTCATTCCTTATTACTCTCCATTATTCAATGACGAGACAGCAGCGAGCAGGCAATTGAAATGTTACATCAGAAAGAATACTTATTTGAAAATATTCATCGATCTCTAAAATTGCGGAAACAATACATATCTCCTTGTAAACAATTTTTATGGGGATGCTTTCCTTTGCAGTGTAACGTATCACTAATATACCACTATTTTCGATATAACGTATTTCAATTGTATCTATTCTCCATTCCACATTTCAAGATAGTGAATGATTTGTTTTTCAAATAAATATCATTTCACTAATCTAAAGTGATCTATCGGTTGAATTGATCTACAGAGTCAATTGAATTACCGGTTTGAGTGATCTTCTGATTCAATTGATTTAGCGATTCACTGATTTACTAGCTAAGTGGATTAGTGGCTCACTAGTTCACAACTATATAAAATCAAGAAATAACTTTCGCTTTTCAATCTGAATAAAATGCCAAAATTAGTATTTCAGTAGTCTAAATTATTGACATTTTGTCACACACACATCACATTAAAACTAGCAGTTTTTTCATTACAAAAATTATAGTTGCATAGACATTGAAGCAATTTTTTTTCCACATGAAAGGAAAACAATTTTATATTTTTACCCCGAAAGGATCCACTCTCTCAGGAGTGAGACTTCAGTTGTTGTTTGGTTACTCACTAAAAAACCTCTCAAACGTTCCTTGGAGTAGTTCGTCCAGCCCTTACAGCGTCTCTTAACAAAAGAGACGAGCACCAAGTGGCTTTCAAAGTTGATGGGACCTGATGGCTCAAAGTGATCCGAGCAACACTGCTTCATGCATTCTGTGCCGGAATAATCTTCAGTTCTGTCACGTAGTACTCCGCCTAGACATACGATTAGACCGACCATTTTAACTTTATGCCTTGGATATGGGGTCCCCAGTTGGAATACCAAATCCACATTATTTTCTGCGGGGTAGAAAATTCAATTCAATTCCTTGAGTTCTTTGTCCAGCAGTACTAGATCTGGCTCTATGGTGTGGATCTGCGTGAGTTGAAGCCATTATTATTATTATTGATATTATTACACTGATCCTCCGAGGTCTTCCACAAGGATGTCTGTATTTTTTGAATTTTCAGCCTAAAATTGTCTCAAACGATTAGGTTTGACTCACCGATAAATAATCCGGGATGAAATCCAATTCTGTCCGTCCGTCCATAATCACGATAACTTTCGCACGGAGCGAGGTAGAAACTTCAAGTTTTTGGAGTTGGTTCTGGGTCAAAATGCACTGGTTAAAGTCATTAACGGGGGAAATTGGCCGAGTGGTTTGAGAATTTCGACCAGAATATGTATGCAGAGTTTTGTATCAATCGGATAACTAGGACAGACAGAAAAAAAACAAAATTTAGAAAATGTTGTTTTCTTCTTGTTGTCTACTTTGGTGCGGTTGTTCATGTTGAACAATTTGAATTTAATGATGTCATAAACAAGTGCAAAATCATATCAAATCCTGTTATTGCTTTTTGGCGTGCTTGTTCATCCAATAATTTATTCTTCATTTTTTGGTCTTGTTGTTTTTCTGGTGTTATATCATTCAATTCAGGTTTATCACCATGAACTCTCAAGCCAGACAAACTGACCTCATGTCCGTGCTCTTTTAGTAGCAGTTACATTGCAACATGTAGAATATCATACCACCACATGCCGTTATTACCAAAGGAGCAAATATTTTATATAGACCATTGTCTATTTGAAATTTGGACAAGCGTAAACAAAATATACTCAGAATGGTCTACAAAATAACTTGCCGGTGAATGAGGAGCAACTTTTCAATATGCATTTAATCCAAAAACCATTTTATTGGAAATCAACGAAAAAAGATTTTTCCTTCCATCCTGGCTTATAATTTGAGTACGTCGAGTTTGCTTGAAGGAAATTCACATCTAAAGGTAATAACTAATATCATTTGAATCAATATTGATCAGATATACACAGAAAATGTAAAAAACGTTTGGACCTACTGCGTTTTGATTCATCCCATTGTATATAATGCGTTTTATTGTGTTTGAAATTGAACATACCTAATGCTGTTTGTTGCGATTTATTAAATTTAGAGAAAACAGTCTGCACAGTAAGTGTTGACCTGTAACCTAATTAACATGAGCAAATCGATAAATTTATTCAGTTATATTTCATTTGTTTTAAAAATACAAACGTAAACATAATTTATTCTAAAATATCGAAACATGTTAAAAAAATTAAATTTGTTCCTGATTAGGGTCATCCTTGAGACAGTCGCACACGATATTTTCTTCAACGTCTACAGCAGGATCTGATCCGACTACAAGTCTTGACAAAATGCTTTTCGATGCGGCTTACATACTTCGGATTTGAATTACACAGGGACATAATGCCATTTGGAAGATTTTGTTTATAGAGCTATAGAGCAATAGAAATCATTTCTGAATCCGCTTCAAACTCAATTTTGCCCAAATTGGACATAATGCGTTTTGAAAAGTTACTCCTCTCATTGTAATTGAATATTAGATACAAATGATTAGTTTAAAGTTCAACGAAACGTACGTATGATAGTATATTTGTTATGTATCGAAAACAGATTGTAAAAGATTGTTAAAAGGAAACATTCCCACACATTTCCTAGATATATAAATATGATACCCATAATGGTAGTACTTAATGAACTCGAGTTCTGGATTCAGACTTGATGGATGAACAGAACTGATTTCCACTATTATTATTGTTAGAACGGGGTCGTGAGGCTTGGTCCAGCCTTCAGAAGTGCGATTGATACGATCTTTTGTTCTAATACCCTACTTATTCAATCCTAAGGACATTGTCAATGGTGTTAAGATACCTGATGACAACCTTAGGCTATCATGTCGTGAGGTTATAGAAGTGTTTCACCCATATGTAAAATTCTTAGGATGGCCAACTCTAGGCATTTGCAAACTATGTGTTCGGCAAGTTCCTTTTGGTATCCACAGGGCCTGTATTTGCACCAACAGTGCCTTGTTAGAAGTCCCGAAGCTCAGCTCATGGCAGCTGCAGGAGCTTCCTGGTATTGGATGGGGTAGGATGGTGAGGAATCCAACGAATCATTTCCATAACTAAATAAGCCTCAACTTTTGTAAACAAAATACATCTCGTGGAAAGAGTAATTTTTAGCAAATGACTAAGTGGGTTATCTAGAGTCGACAATCACTTTTCTATTTTAAAGTTGGCTAGATTCACCTTCTGGAATGCTGACCGTTCTAAATTGGTACCCGCTATATATAAATCGGCAACTTGTATAAATGAGATTAGTGGATAATTGAGGTGTGAAAATTAAATATGAATATCAAATTGAAGAGATATTTTAATGTCCGGGATATAGATATTTATTGGTTTCTAGTTGCTGTTGCTATTTCGCATCAACAGAACTGAGTGTTCATTAAGTCAAGAATAAGGAATATGGAAATCATAAGATTTGAGAAGTCTTTAAAAATGTTTCTCTCTTTCAGTATCGTAATGAGTTCATTACAGCACTAAAGACGGTGCTGTAATGAATTCATTCCCGCATTGTTTCTAGTCATATTTTTCGTTTTGTGGTAGTCAGCACTGACATTCGATCCTATCAAATTTCAACACACGTCAATTAGTAATATAATATAATCCGGTTATAGTGAAATAATTGTGGAGAGGAAAAGTTTTATCTTCATTAAAAAATAAGGTACTAACTAGAGATCTCCTTCTTGCTAATTTTGAATCATTTATGCTATTAGGAAACTGTTTTATGTCTGATCTCCATGCCCTACGTACGATTCATATTCAAATTCCGTAATCTGTCAACTTTCGTAACAGTTACACCAACCGCCAAGATAAAATACAAAAGTCACTACGATGTATGATCCGAATATTTCATTAAATTTCAACAGTATTTTACAAAACTTGCATGAAATAGAGAAAATATCGTCTGAACCTCGTTACAGAAGGTAATTCCAACACTCATGCGTTCGAAATTTCGCAATCGTTGTTTGAATAGGAGGCCATTCTGCAACTTGATTTAGAATATACTATTTAGAAACGCCAATCATTTTTATAAATAATGATACCTTTGAAATCATGCAGTGAAAACATATTCATAACGCACACTCAAATTTTTGCAGTTCACGCAGGACGTAGAATTGAAATATAGAGATAAAAGTACCAGTCACTAGCCTACTGGTAAAGCGTTGGACTCAGAGGAGTTCAAACTCGGGACTAGAAAAGACATTTTCTAGTCAGACGGTAGTGCCATAGTTGGATAAAAAATGTATAGTGCTATGCCTAAGATTGCGGAAGGACGTATTAATAAATCCTACACAGAACTTCGATCAAATCATATATGAGAAAATATTTGTGAATAAGTGTCAGACAAGAAATATATTAAGACGCAGTAAATAAGAAATAATATCCGGTTCTTTTACCAAGCTAAATGAGGCATTCATATATCTCAAATCTCAACATGACATGACATTCTACATCTACATGAATATCAATTGATATGGATTGTTATAAGATATCTAAAATAATTGTGTATGAACTCCTCGTTATTTGACAGATAAAATTGGACAAAATTGACCGACATGGTAGATGTTTCACGACAGTATCCCTATGTCAATTGTATTCAATCGTCAATCAACAGGAAATATTACAGATATTTCGTTATAAATACAAAATATCCCAAATCTACCCCAAAGTATCATTGTCGATGAATGTTGAACAGATATGATTTCCTTATTCACTAATACTCAATCCTAACCTAAAAAGATATGTAAAACTGTCATCACTTGAGGAACAGACGTTTGACATAAATCTATTCAGAATTACAATAAATCCCGTGTAACTTCTGAATAGCGCTATCTTCTAAAGAAAATGAAAGATCTATCATGTTCCGGAAAATGGCAAAACAAAATCGAATAATTGCATACACAAGTTTATAGACTACCATGGCGATGAGCCACCATAGAATGATTTTTCATTGGTGATTAATGAATGACATTATACTTGAGGAAACACGCGTATAATGAACACAGTCGTGGACAAATAGTTTTATGTTATATTGATCCTCAAAATCCTCGAGTTAATATCAATACAGTATTGCAAAAAATAAATCGTATCCCGATTGTCTGATCCTTTCATTCGACTCTTTGAAATGTCCACCTTATTGGATTCACATAAACAGTGAATACAGTTTGTCAGTAAACAAGAGCACATTATGTCAATGTTCTTCCTCTATTGGGACTCATCCCATTTTGTATCTGAAGATTAGTAGCAGATATACCTGAGTGAGTAAAATAAAAGCTCAGAGATAAAATGGGAGGATTTTTTAATCAGAAACCTGGTAATCTGAAAAAGGTAATTCTTGATACTTGAATTGTCGAATATTCCATTCGATAATTGGATATATACTTGAGTCACGTAATTATAATTTTCTGTTATGGAAATTCTAAAACATTATTGGATTAACTGCCAAATGGATCGTCCTGATTCAATTTTCTGAGCAATATTACTAAAGTGATCATGATCAACATTGATCTAACTGCTGGAGAAAACATGGTAACAAAAGAAAATTTAGTTAAGATAAAATATGTTCAACTGAATATCGAGGTACTGGCATATAGTAATATAATATACGTAATGTAAACATGATTGTGAGATAATGAGTTATTAGTAAATGCTCCAGTTCTGAAGACCTAATTGTGCAAACTGTAATAGCCGAAAATAGCACGTTATAATAATAAACTGCTCCTTTCCAGAAAAACAATCTCCGAATGAATGCTATAAATTTTTCTTCAACGTGATATGCGACATGTGGGCGTGGATTTAATCGTTGTAGGTGTCAGACAAAGGGGTCATAAAATGAACATCACATTTCCTTAATAAATTACTCAAAAATACTTATGCTGAAGAAACTTGTATTTTCGATGGAATTCCTCTTAACATCAGACACTATTATTGGATAATGAATTTGGATAATTCCAATAAGAATATTTTGGTGAATTTTATGTATTAATTATTCTCGTGAATAAAATCTTCTTCAGAGATTTAATGTCGAACTGCCATTTGTATATTGGATGATGTACTACAAAACCGAAAAGTCATTATTTAATAGTTGCAAAGATTTAACGAATTTACTTTCAAATTACACCCACATTAGAAAGCTTTGATGTTAGTCAAAACCATATTAAACATTGAATACGGATATCAATAAACATCAGGTATACGTACCTCACATCCTAAATACTGCTTCTAAAAGCTGCTATATCGAAACACCATAGCGTAATTAAAAATAAAAGGTTTATTAATGAATGAATTTGGTTCATTAAACACTCGAAACAAATTATTTTAAAACTCTCTCTAACTAAATAAGCTAAATATACAGGGTCTCCCGATATTACGCAACTCTTTCTCAGGTGTAAATAAAGTTAAGATATGTGCCTCCAAATGGTACCAAATATCGGTTCTACTCACTGTTCAAGAATCCGTGATCAAAATCGGTTCTGTCTGTCCGTCCGTCCATCCGTCCTTTAACACGATAACTCTCGAACGGAATGAGCTAGACAGTTCAAATTTTCAGAGTAGGTTTGGGAGATGAATATCTCGGTTGAGTTCGCTATTGGGCAAAATCAGCCTGGTGGTTTCGGAATAACGAAACAAAAAATGCTCTAATTATGATTTGCTGATGTATATAAATCCAACATATGAGGTGAGTCAAAGACCTACGTTTTTTTTTTAAAACAGTTCCATCATAAGAATCCATTGATATAATTCCCAACTCTGAGGAACCAATAACAATAACTCTGAAGAACCAATAACAAGAGCGCCAAAGCTCCGGTCCACAGTGCTTTCCCTTATTTTTTGTGATAACTTCCGAACGACTCAACCGATTGTGATGATTTTTTGAATTTGAATCAATAAAAATATCAGTATTGATTTATTTAAGAGATATTCAAAAAATGTATTATCTGATTCTAGATGATAAGAATAATATGATTATTGTTTTATAATTTGTTGTACCCCAGTGTATTCACATTTTGAACTAGATTGAATCAGTGTTGATATTAATTTGCTTGAGTATTCTGTCTTTGAATTTTTAATATGTTTCTTCAATCTTTTTTTTGATAGGAGTGAATATCTTATGTTCTCAATAAATTAGATAGTGTATGCTGCAAAATCGGTGTTCTGTAAAATTGCATTTGTAATATGTGCTTCTCTTTTATAGGATAGTTTTAACTGTCTGTTGAGTAAGCCCTTGTATTTCAAAATAGAATAAAATAAAAATAAAACACCTTCCCGGACTGACCCTAGTACTTAATGGTCAGAAACTTTTTTTTGGATGAAGATATTGGCGAAATTCCTCCATTTATGTATTTTATCATTCATTCTGCAAAAAAACAGTATACCAGTGCAACATTGAAAAAATGCACCGTTTTCGAGTTACAAGCATTTTTATGATTGAATATCAAAATAATGTTACACTGGTGTACCTTTTTTTTGCAGAATTAATGATAAAATACATAAATAGAGGAATTTCGCCGATATCTTCAACTAAAGTAAAGTTTCTGACCATCAAGTGCTAGGGTCAGTACGTCCCCGTCTTGAAGACTTACGGGGAAGTTGTTGGAAAGAAATCATTACTGATACTTTTATTGATTCTAATTCGAAGAATTACCAGAATCGGTTGAGTTATCACAAAAAAAACTGAAATATGGGAGTACCATTTGGAGGCACATATCTTCGCAGGGGGCGTCGTAGGAAAAAAATAGCATTCCTGACTCGTCTTTATATACTATATGTATACCTTGGACATATTTGAGTCACGTAGTGCCGGGACACCCTGTATATTAAATTTCCGTGATACTATTTCAGACTATTCATGTGATAAATAGATCTAATATCGTTCTTTTCTTCTTCAGATTGAAAGAGAAAAGGCAGACTTAAGTGTACAAGTCATCCAACTCTCCGAACGTCTAGAAGAAGCTGAAGGTGGTGCCGAAAATCAGGTGAATACACACAAAATTTTAATTCGTCCTTATCGCATAACGTTAAAGAATTCTTCATCGACAACCCAAATTGCTTCTTTCCTCAGTTCGAAATCAATAAGAAACGGGACACCGAATTGCTGAAACTTAGGAGACTTCTCGAGGATGTCCATATCGAATCAGAAGAAACCGCTGCTATCCTCAAGAAGAAACATCAGGAAATTGTTGTCGACTTCCAAGATCAAATCGACACATTGGCCAAATGCAAATCGAGGTAAGAAAATTGTAGAATGAAATATATGCACGCCACTTCCTTGCATAAATCAGTCGGGGATAAAAAAAAACATATACAGTCTATGAGTCTTTAAGTTGTACATTATTTTCAAATGAAACACTTTTTTCATTTGCCATTTTCCAGATTCGGCTCAGCTAAAAAATTAAAAGGCTCTTAAAGATTTCACAATGTGCTAATACAGTCCTGCACTTTGTTTTCATCCTTAACACATAACGATTGTTGTTCATAAAATAACAGAGAAGCTGCATCATCGCATGCTTGAAATTCAATGAAATTGTATGACAAAACTCATTAACTCACTCAATTGTAATTTAGTTTGTAATAAAATTATTCCACTAAGTACCTATTATTCACCATTAAAACACTGAATATCCACGTTATTCAATATCCGGTAAATATGCATTTTGGGGCAGCTTCCAATCGTTTTCACAATAAAACTATACACCATTTCATCATCGCCTAGTTTCACATTGAAAATTCCTTGAAAACCCAATCTCTACGAATTTATAAATGAATGCAACGATATCGCTAGTGATCACATTAATTATTAAACTGCAAAATGAAAACTGATTAATTTTTGGAAATTCAACAGCCTGTACCTTTTTACCTGAGCCGAATTTGGAAAAAAGATAAATGAAAAAAGTGTTTTCTTTAATGAGGGGAATCTATGGTTGAAACTAATATACCACTTGAAGACTCGCTCTGTATATTGAACAACATATTATCAGTTAACACCCCGTCCTGTGACAATATAAGTATTTAACGGAAACTGATTATAACTACTGTCTTCTGTACAGTGAATTTTGAACCATGGTTTATCCATTAATCTACAATTCTTAAAGAGAAAAACTACAGAAATACCTACTGAAATATAATCCTCTTGTTCCTCGGAACAGAGTGCGTATAATTTTGACCAAATGTCTGTAGTTTTCGAATTTTTAGTTAAAATGGTCTTAAACCATTTGATTCGACTCACTGATCAAGAATCCGTTGTCAAAATCTAATCTGTCCGGCCGTAGACACGATGACTCTCGAACGGAATGAGCTAGACGGTTGACATTTTCAGAGTAGATTTGGGAGATGAATATCTCGGGTGAGTTCGTTATTGGGCAAAACAACGAAAAACTTTTTTTTTACGTTACAAATTTTGAATTGACTATATAGTTGGCAAGTTAATCAAATTGGGTTCAGAATATCGTCGTTGCGCCTTCAAAACGCGACATGTGCATATATTGTGCAAAATGCGTTAAGTGTATATTTCGATTAAGAACTGCGCAAGCTGGATATTTCGTTAAAAGCTGCCATGTGATAATCACACTAAATTCGGTTCCAGTTGGATTTGATCGAAAAGCGACAAGTACGAAATCGAAAATATGCTCCTGCAAAACACGCAAGTGTATGAATGCATAATTTATCAAAAGTCACATGTCGCATTTTGAAGGCGCAACGACGATATCTCGATTAAAAAGAAAACTGGAATATTGGCTAAGTTTCAAATGATATAATACAATTTTCAGAGTATATTTGAGGAATGAATTTCTCGGATAAGTTCCTTATTGGGTAGAATTGGTCTGTGGGTTTTGAATTAATAATTTTAGGCACTCTTGTTGAATGTAAATTCTTTTATGATGTTTGAATTTAATTTCTTTTATGATGAAGTTCCATCATAAGAATCTATTGATATCATTCCCAACTCTGTGAAACCAATATTTTCGGACGTATGATTTGTCAAAGTTTTTGAACAAGAGCGCCAAAGCTCCTTTCCGCAGGGATTTCCCACTTTTGAGGACCAAAAACTTGGCCAATGAATCAATCATTAAGCAGTACAGAGCCTGCTAACTAATTCGTCTATTCAAAATATTGGAAGCAGTATAGCATAATGTTACAAGAGTACTCTTTTTCTCCTTTCCATAACTCCTAAATTGCTGGTCGTAGAGCAGTGTGTTGTGATGTTGCCTTTGCAACTATTAATTCAATTAATTTTATTTGGTTCCATCTCTAATTCTCACTACTTGAACTGAATCTTTAAAAATGTTCGAAAGATCATCCTATAGTGATACTCGATCCTTGTACCAAGTTTCATAAATTTTCTCCCAATATTTCAGAAGAATATGTTCGTCGTACGTACGGATAATTTTTTTTGAGACTGTAAAAATTTCAAGGTGAAGTAGTTGAAATTAATTCGGTACACGATACGAAAGGTTCATCATTCAAAGAAATAATAAACGAACGAGTTCAGATTGAAACAAGCCCTGTGGACAGGAGCTTTCTGGCGCTCTAGTTCAAACAGACAAATTATATCTGGTATTGGTTTCTCAGAGTTGGGAATTATATCAATGTATTCATATGATATCACTGCATCATAAAGGAAATTTAATTCAAATAATAGTTTATTAGATAAGTAATAATAAATTACCTTGTAATCGATCAAAAATTTCCTGATCTACGTTCACCAAACTACAGAATTATGCTTTCAATATTTACGTAATATTTTCAAACATTTTCGGGTGAGGTCCCCGTTGCATCGCTAAAATACGAGTATTTCAACCCCAATATTTTTGAAGTTACAATATTCCCTTCTGTCAAGTTGACATTATGAGAATTCATACATAGAATAATAATTATATCAATCTGTGAAATACGATTTACATTGAAATTTTAAAAAATCATATCTCTGAAAGTATTAGCTTGTTAGAGTTGAAAATGATATGAATGGATTCTTATGATAAAACTGCTTATTAAAAAAAATTTGATTTGGAATTTGTTTCGTAAAAAAATTTTTTTTTTTGTTACTCCGAAACCATCTGTCCGATTTTGCCCAATAACGAACTTAGCCGAGATATTCATCCCCCAAACCTACTCTGAAAATTTCAACTCTCTAGCTCATTCCGTTCGAGAGTTATCGTGCTTACGGCCGGCCGGCCGGACAGAATGAATTTCGACCACGGATTCTTGATCAGTGAGTCGAACCAAATCGTTTAAGACCATTTTCATCGAAATATTCCAAAATTACAGACATTTGGGCAAATTGATAAGCACTCAGTTCCGAGGAACTAGAGCGCCAAAATGAGGTTTTCATTATGATGAAATAAATCAATTCCATTGGCCTGGATTACTAGAGCATCAAACAAAACCGATCCTTATTTACTAGTGTCCCAAAATATCACTTAATTAATCGGTCCGTTTGAAGTATCCTGCTGTGCCAGTTTTGCAATTGGATGTTAATTCACAATGAACATATGATTAGCAGTTTTAATTAGGTTCCACTAATGCATAATTTCTAAGCATTGAGCTGATTTCGCGTTTTGGATAAATATTATTATGGAACTAAATTGAGAATAAATAATATCTACTATCGTTAGTTTTTCAGAATATGAATTTTCTCTCCATACTATACTGATGGACAAAATTAACGGAGAGCTTAAAAATTCATTAAATTTTGACAATCAATACCTTCCCAACCACTGATCAGGTTATTATTGGCATTTTGCCAATTGTAGCCCTCTGATTGGCAAATTCCGAGTAGATAGGAGATACCCATAAAATAAAATACAAGGCGTGTAAATAGCGTCATGTTTTGTTCATCAGAGTTCATTGTCTCTCGTGAGCAACGCCTGGGCCTCGATTCTCGAGTCCATGCGACTGGATATCGCATGCGCTAGTGACGTCATAACGTATACAATGCCAAAATAGCTATTCTCGAGCTGTCGTATGCGATATTCCGTGCGATAAACCACACGAGTCGTGTGGTTTATCGCATGGATTATCGCATACGACAGCTCGAGAATAGCTATTTTGGCATTGTATACGTTATGACGTCACTAGCGCATGCGATATCCAGTCGCATGGACTCGAGAATCGAGGCCCAGGAGGCTCACGCATAGGAGAACTATTCAGTGATATGTAGCCTGGTGTTTTCTGAGTTTTTTTTTGTATTGTCCATTTATCTTGATTAGGTACTCGATTATTGGCGCTCGAAATCGATACTGTGCGGCCGGCTGGCCGGCCGTCCGTCCGTTAACACGATAACTCTCGAACGAAAGGAGTTAGAGGATTGAAATTTTCAGGCTAGGTTTGGAGCGTAAATATCTCAGACGAGTTCGTTAACGGGCAAGATCCATCAAGCGGTTTCGGAGTTATGGCCGTTGTTAGTAAAAACATTTTTTATGAATATTTCCGAAACCAATCACTCGATCTATCTGAAATGTATCATCAGATTGTAGAATAATGACCTTTATACGCATGCGAAATTTTGTATTGATCGGATAGCCGTAAAGTATCAAAAAAACATTTTTTAATTTTAAAATTTTGTTTCTACAATAACTCTTGAGGAGAATGAGCTAGGCAGCTGAAATTTTCAGAGTAGATTTGAGAGATAAATATCTCGGTTGAGTTCGTTAGTAGGTAAAATAGGCCCGATGGTTTCGGAGTAACGAAAAAAAGAATTTTTTTTAACCTACATATTTCAAATTCAATTTTTTTTTAAGATGCAGTTTCAGCATAAAAATCCATTAATATTATTTTCAACTCTAACATGCTAATACTTTCGAAGATATGATTTTACGAAATTCAATAATTAATCGAACTTCTATGTTTTCACAGAATGCTATAATTATTCTATCAATTAATTATTATATGATCTATGTTCATACTGGTACATCTCATTCTGTTCTATAAGAGAGAGTCAAATTCATTTCAGCTATTTTAATTTGATTTCTTCCATGGTGCAGTCCTCATTCTTAGATTGCTCATTTAATTTTGATAAATAAACTATTATTTGAATTGAATTTCCTTTATGATGCAGTTTTATCATAATAATCCATTGATATAATTCCCAACTCTGAGAAACCAATACTTTCGGAGATATAATTTGTCTGTTTTAACCAGAGCGCCAGAAAGCTTCTGTCCTCAGGGCTTGAACCAATTTTTTTAAGACTTCTTGCATTGTATGCATTTACAGTGAAAATGTCCTAACTATTGGTCGGATTTGAACATTTTTTTTTAATTGTAGTTCTGTTATGGGTGATTTTCAGTAACGAGCAGATGCTCAAAAGATTAAATTATATGGCACAGAGTCCATGAATAGTGTAATGTTTTTTCGAAGTTTGACGCCTGTAATGGAAAATACAATTAGTTCAGGCATTTAGAATCATTTGATGTACCCTGGTGTGTCTTGAGTATTTTGTTCATTCGTCTCTTCCTCACGCCGAGCTCGCTTGTGGGCTATGGTACAAAGAGGACCTTTTGCAGGGTGCACGCAATCCAGATTCATTGAACCACCGTCCTATTGTTTTAGAAGAATTTTCAACATTCCACGCATCTCTAAGTCGATTTTTCAACTCATATACAGTAACAAAAGTTTGTTGTCGTATATAACGATCGTTCACTTGGTTTGTGGACTTTGGTCAGCCTTATTGTTACAGTTGTGTTGTTAATATTGAGTCAATGTATAAAATGCTAGAAGTTTCAGAAAGTTTAATATCTCTGGAAGGAATCACGATAAATTACCGATTTAAAAATCAAAATACTCAGAACACCGACCTTAATATGCGTGCGCCACCTGTCATTACCCACGGAAGACGTTAAACTTTGACGGAGTAAAGATTACACGCCCTATATAGTATGTAGATTTAATTTTGTGGACATCTACTTGCTACAAGAAATTTGCAAATAACAGGTCTGAATTTGGTAGAAGAAATTATTCAAATCCAACCAGTGGTTGGAAACTTATTGATTGTCAAAATTTAACGAATTCTCCAGCTCTGCGCGAATAATGGAGTTGTACTGATATTGCAATTTATATTGCGAGTCTTACACAAAGTTTTAATAATTTCCATACAAAATATATAAATTATCTATAGTTTTTGACTGGTGACTAATACTTCACCCCTATTTACCACCAGTTTTACATGATTCATGAAGAACTGATTGGAACATTTCACAACAACATTTCACATACGTCTCTATGCAGGTATTCCACAACTAGTTAGTTACCAAGTTCTAAATCGATCGGATTTGTATTTTTTGAGGTATCAAGAAAATAATACTACAGATGGGTATAACTCCGAAACCGTTGAAGGTTCTCGCAAAATTTCAATGATTTCGGATGGATAGTTTCTAAGATATGGACTTTTTTCAATGATTTTCAATAATTTATTTAAAATTTTTTAGTGCTACGATCCTTACAAAATTTCCCAATAATTTGCGCGTTTGCATTCTTCAACTAATTACTATGTTTGAATTTGATAGAATTAGTAGTTGTTGAGCTATTCAGGAAATAACAACAAAAAATCAGATAGTTATAACTCCGAAACCCTTTGGCCAATTATGCCTATTAACAAACTCAAATGTCGCATTCGGATGCGCAACGTACCCAAAAAATGGCAAGTCGTTATCTCGTTCCATTCTCAATTTATCCTGAGATAAATAATATTTTGCTAATATTTTTTTTAATTTCTGGTGATACGATCCTCACAAAACTTCGCATACGTATTTATGTGGGTATTCTGCAACTTGTTACCATGTTTCAATTTCATCGGAATTGCATTTGTTGAAATCAAAATTCGTACTCGGAAACTGTTAGGCCGATTATGTCCATTAACGAGCTTCTCCGTCGTATTTGGACGCGCCATCTACCCTGAAAATTTCAAGTCGCTATCTCTTTCCGTTCTCAAGTTATCGTGGTAACAGCTGGAAGGCCGGCTAACCAGAATCAAATTTGACCTCGAATTCTTCATCAGAGAGTCGAACATTACAGATATTTGGGCAAAATGATAGCACGTTGTTCCCCAGAATATACGTGCAAAAATGACAAAAAACTACTGCAAGAACTCATATTTGATAGATTGGATAAAGGCCACATACTTCAATTATGACATACTGTTTCCTTAACTAAATCGTGAAAAACCGTCTATCCTCGCTAGATTCAAAAATAGATGAGCGATCGCAGGATCGGAATCGCGTCCTTATTTGTTCTGGCAACCTACTCATACGTAAGATATGATGTGCAATAATTCTGGCGAGTTCGGATTCGGTAAAGATGTGTAATTCGATTACACCATTTTGCGCTGTGCAAGTCACAGGCGTACCTAATCAGTATTAGCACATGGAAGATGTTAATTTATGAAGTAGATTTCCAATAAAACAATATATTTGCTCCATTTCAATTGAAATGTCTCTGTCATTGGCGCTTTTGCTCCTCGGAGCAGAGTGTCTATCAATTTGCCCAAATGTTTGCAATTTTCGAATTTTTGGCTGAAAATGGTCTTAAACGATTTGGTTCGACTGACTTTCGAAAATATCTCGGTTAATTTCGTTATTTAGTAAAATCAGCCAAGTGGTTTCGGAAAACAAACAAAAATTTTTTTCACATTACAAATTTTAAATTGAATTTTTTTAAGATGCAGTTTTATCATAAGAATCCATTGATATCATTCTCAACTCTAACAAACTAATACTTTCGGAGATATGATTTTTCAAAATTTCAATAATTCTCTACAGGGTGAGTCTTTGACCACTGCATTAATTTTAACCAAAGATTCCTCTGATCAAATTTACCATTTTTCCAGATTCGGCTCAGGTAAAAAGTTACAAGCGTTTAAAGATTTCACAATGTGCTAATACACTCCCGCATATAAATTATCTATGACATTGTTGGCGGACGAAAATAAGGCATGGTAACGTGGTTTACAGCTTGATTCGGGATTCCAACGCTCAGGGACGGATCCATAAAAGTAGTGAAATTTCTGTAGTTTTCCATTTTAAAACATTCAATGAAGAATATCTCGAAAACGGTACGTTTAAGGAGAAATGATGAAGAATAATATAATGTTCTAAAACGATGGAATATTCTTGAAATGACTCAAGAAAAACTTTATATGCTTTCCTTATGCTAATTTATCGTTAAGTTTTATGAATCCACGAGTCCATAACTAGAAAACCAATAGAAGTAGAAAATAACTAATATTTGGAAAATATGTATCATAGTTATAGGAAACTTTGAGCCAACATTCATTTTATTCGAAAAAAGGATGTCAAAGCTACAAAATAAAAACTGATTTTTTTTCAAAATTTCAACAGTTTGTATCTTTTTACCTCAGCTGAATTTGGAAAAATGTTAAAGGAAAAAAGTGTTTCATTTGATGAGAGGAATATTTGGTTAAAATTATTGCAGTGGTCAAAGACTCACCCTGTATATCATAGAACATTCAAATTAAAATTTGCTGATGTATGTAAATCCAACATGAGATGATTCATAGACCTATGGTTTGAATTTAACTACGGAAATTCTTGAAAACTGACGCTCAGAAGCTAAATTGAAAAAGTGGGAAAGCCCTGTGGACAGGAGCTTTGGCGCTCTTGTTCAAACTTTGACAAATCATAACCCTGAAAGTATTGGTTTTTCAGAGTTGGGAATGCTATCAATGGATTCTTATTAAATTTATTTCATATTATGATGCAGTTCGATCATAAGAATCCATTGATATAATTCCCAACTCTGAGAGACCACTTTTGGAGATATGATTTGTCAAAGTGTGAATAAGAGCGCCAAAGCTCCTGTTC
Source organism: Halyzia sedecimguttata (assembly GCA_937662695.2). NCBI lineage: Eukaryota > Metazoa > Arthropoda > Insecta > Coleoptera > Coccinellidae > Halyzia > Halyzia sedecimguttata. The sequence goes on along the minus strand of OW569411.2, from coordinate 29,057,530 downwards.
ACAGGGCTTTCCCACATTTTATAAGATGGCAAGCTATATGTACCTACCCCAAATAGGCTAGCATACTTTATACACTACCCCTGTATACTTGGAGAACGATGAATCCTTCCAATATTTAAATACATACACCACCGACAACCAAACTGGAACTTGGCTGTTAAGGCCAGTCCAAACGCTACGTTTTGCACAACCTTTTACCATGCGCAGTTCAACACGTTTGCAGGTAAAACGTTGCGTGTAGACAGCAAAATTGCGCAGCTTTGAAAACGACACGGAGACGTTGCAGTTGCAGCGAAAACTGAGCTAGACAGCATAGATAGACGGTAACTGAGGTAACAGCATGCCAAAATTGACAAGAATAGTACCTCCTTCATGACGATATCACTAAAACTGTGCGAAATATACAGATATCTCTGCATCGTGTGGAAGCATTAAAAATTGCTACGTTTTAATTCCATCTTGAGACTGCGCAGACAAAAGGTTGTGCAAAACGGAGCGTTTGGACCGGCCTTAAAGTCAGGTTTTGAAGGCTGTCGCAAAATTTCAGCGATATCGGGTATAGTTTCTGAGATACATAATTATTTCCATGATTTTTAAATCTTCTAGTGATGCGATCCTCAGGAAATTTCGCGGAAATATATGCTCGTCAGCATTCTACAAATTAATTACCATGTTTGAATTGGATCGTATTCGTATTATTCGAGTTATTGAGGAAATAACAACAAAAATTTCAGATGGGTATAAGTCCAAAGCCGTTAGGCCAATGATGATTATCAAACTTAAATGTCACTTTCGGATGCACAACTACCCTAAAAATTGCAAGTCGCTATCTCTTTCCGTTCTCAAATTATCGTAAGATACATAATATTATTTTTTTTTAATTTTAGATCCTCAAAAAATTCTACATGCATCTTTGTGTCGGTATTCTACAACTAGCTACCAATTTTTAATTTGATTAGATCTGTATTGTTTGAAAAGAAAATTAGTACTCGGAAACCGTGAGGCCGATTATGTCCATTAACGTGGCCACGGATGGCCTGACACATTCGAATTTGACATCGAATGCTTCATCAGTGAGTCGAACCTAATTTTTTGTGACCATTCTCTGCAAAAATTCGAACATTATACAGGGTGGTCCAGATCTTAACCAATAAATTTTAGCCACGTATTCTACGTCCAAAATAAGCCCTAGTTTTTCATATAAACATATGTAAAAATGCTTCCTCTTTGAGATACAGGGTGTTAAAATTATTGGAAAAAAAATGTTTTTTTTTTCTTTTACTTCGAACATCTTCTTTAAATTCGTATTTGAATGTGGCTGTTAACGTTAATTTTTTTGTAATTACACGTTTCGTTCACGAAGATACTCTCATTATTGTTATGTAACATATCAAATTTTAGCAATTTCCTCGTGCATGAGAATGTTTAATTTTTTTACTCGGAAACGATGCCTCGTACGTCAAAAAGTCAAAAGAATGAATTTGCTTCAAACTAAATAAGGATTTCGAGAGTAAATATAATTGTTGGAAAGACCAGTGGCGTGTCATTTTTTGTCTAAAAATATTCAGCCTCGATGCAATGCGGACGCCACTGGTAGAATACGAAAAAATTATTTTATTCAAAAAGTGCTCCTTGATCCTTAAACCCCATGTCCCAAATTCCATAGCAATATTTGGAGAAATGTAAAAGTTAATAATAAAAAACTTTTTTTTTTCTATAATTTTAACACTCTGTATCTCGGAGGGAAGCCTTTCTCGACATATGTTTATATGACAAACTAGGGATTATTTTTGACGTAGAATACGTGGTTAACATTTCTTGGTTAACATCTGGACCACCCTGTATATTATATACAGACATCTGGGCAAAATGATAGCACGCTTTTTTCCAGAACATGCTCACAAGAAATTGGACCAGTTTTTTTGGACGCTTGTTTTTATAGTCGGGTTTATATTCTTGGAAATATTGGGAATATAAGTTTATTCCTGGAGATAAGCATCCTTGGGCGCTCTTGTTATAAATTTGAACAAGCGCACCAAAGCTTCTGACCACAATGCTTTTCCAATTTGTTATACTGCAACCCACGAAGATTTATGTCATTGTAACTTGTAAGTGTTTTTCACTTCAGCAACTATCCATGATACTGGTCCCTAACTATACCAGACATTTTAGGTGTTCTAACACCTTGCCAGACATTTATTTTGTTGCATGATTTAACATTGAACTAAATTTCGGGTCAAAGTTAAGTCATCCTCGTTCGGTAAAGTCTAAATTTACTCCACAACAGAATTTTCAAAATAAATTTTTGGATAATAATCAAGTAGGTGTGTTTGTTACTTCGATTTCACTACAATATAATCTTCGAAATTCCATCTTTATTATAATTTTGGCGTGATTTCAACAATGAAGGTTGAAGTCTGAACTCAAAAATGAAGTAGTTGAGAATTAATCACTTGTGCACTACAACTTTTTTTCAACATTTTTTTTTTCAAAGAAAGATCTCTTAATGGGGGTTTCATGGTAGAAAAATTATGGAAACTGATAATATCTAAAGATAACATACTAGATACCAATGCAAAACATGTGCATCAGGTGATATTCTTAAATCAGATTATCTGTTGAAATTGTTCTCACCAGCAATAAAAATTATCATGAAAAACTATTGAAGTAGACAGAAAATATAATGCGCTTAAATTTCCCTCAAATATCTGTCATTTTTTAATTTTTTGCCGAAAATGGTCTCAAACGATAAGGTTCGAGTCAATGATTTCTAAATGTAGGACAAATTAAATTCTGTCCGGCCTGCCGGCCGTTGCGACGATAACTTTCGGAAAGGAAAGATATAAACTTGTAATTTTTAGGGTAGGTTGTGCATCCGAATGCAACGGTTAAGATCGTCATGTTTGCGGATTTATACGCATCTGAAATATTGTTCACTCAATAACTCAAGAAATACAGATCTGATCGGATTGGAACTTGGTAATAAGTTGTAGAATGCTGACGCACAAACTTTGCAAATTCACTAGAAAAACTTATTTTTTCTTAAAAAATTTTAAATTTCTGAAATTATCTATCAGATTCCGCTGAAATTCCACACTGCATTTCAGCTCGATTGGTTGCGTATTTTATCAATTATTGTGATAATTTTCAAACTGGTATACAGGATGGGCCACGGTCGATGGTACCCCGGACTTTTACGGTGAATGGGACGTACGATTTTATTGAAAATTTGGTTTCTTGGCTAGGAACCACTGCTCTATCGATCTAGAATATTTTCAGCACTGCGGTCTTGCCACTTATCAAAAAGTGCTAATTACTTTGATATTTCAAATGGAACACCCTATTTATTATTACTTTCTTCGATTCAACGTAGCCTCTTGATTAATTCTGTATCAACTTCATCTTCCCTATCTCAAGCGGTTTTTGAGTAATTGCATTATTTACTTCCTTTTTTGTGCAAAACAGCTTGAAATCAACATTCATCATTTCGTTACTTGGAATCCTAGAAAGCCGAAACTCGATAATGGACTACCAATATCATGTGTATAATTTACTCATGATGACATAGATCCCTAATCATTCAGGGTTGTTCAAAATCCGAGGTGTTTCCGAGACATACCGAGACGTTGTAAAGTCTCGCATTAAGTTTTGATCAGTACAGGTTGGAATTATTCTGCAATCCTACAAATTTTCTCTTGTTCATTGGTTCTAAGTCAGGATACATCTCATTAAATATTCTGCATATTCTTGTTACAATTTGATAGCTTTGACCGTGAAGAATAAACAATTTCATCGAAACTTCAATTGTATTATCATTCCTTCAATTTGAATCATTTTTGGCGCTCTAGTTCCTCGGAACTGAGTGCTTATCAATTTGCCCAAATGTCTGTAATTTTAGAATTTTTGGCTGAAAATGGTCTCAAACGATTTGGTTCGACTCACTGATCAAGAATCCGAGGTCGAAATCGATTCTGTCCGGGCGGCCCGGCCGGCCGGCTGGCCGTAGGCACGATTACTCTCGAACGAAAGGAGCTAGAGGATTGAAATTTGCAAGATAGGTTTGGAGCGTAAATATCTCGGTTGAGTTCGTTAATGGGCAAAATCCATCGAGCGGTTTTGGAGTTACGGCCGATTTTAGTAAAAACATTTTTTATGAATATTTCCGAAACCGATCACTCGATCTATCTGAAATTTAGCATCAAATTGTAGAATCATGACCTTCATACGTATGTGAAGTTTTGTTTTGACCAGGTTACCGCAAAGTGTCAAAAAATTTTTGAAAATTAAAAAATTTTTTACAATAACTCTCGAACGGAATGAGCTAGGCAGTTGAAATTTCCGGAGTAGGTTAGGAAGATGAATATCTTGGTTGAGTTTGTTATTGGACAAAATAGGCCAGATGGTTTCGGAGTAACGAAAAAAAAAATTTTTTTTAAGCAACAAATTTCAATTTCAATTTTTATTTAAGATGCAGTTTCACGATAAAAATCCATTGATATCATTTTCAACTCCAACAAGCTAATACTTTCGGAGATATGATTTTTCGAAATTTCAATAATGAATCGTACTTCTATGTTTTTACAGAATGTTATCATTATTCTATCTAAGCTTTATTATATGATCTGTATTCATACTCGTACATGTCATCCTGTTCTATAAGAGAGAGTCAAATTCATTTCAGCTATTTTAATTTGATTTCTTCCATGGTGCAGTTCTCACTCTCAGATTGCTCATTTAATCTTGATAAATAAACTATTATTTGAATTGAATTTCTTTTATGATGCAGTTCTATCATAAGAATACATTGATATAATTCCCAACTCTGAGAAACCAATACTTTCGGATATATAATTTGTCTGTTTGAACTAGAGCGCCAGAAAGCTCCTGTCCACAGGGCTTGAACCCATTTTTCAATCAAATCTCATCATAATTTACATGTTCTATGACATTTCATACCAAATACAAAATGTAGCTCAATATTCATTATCATATTGTATATATTCATCTCATGTTAATTCGAAAATCTCACAATATAGGTATAGGAATATGTTACATCGTTTGATCGGAAATTTGGATTTCTTTCAATATATCTTATGTTATACAGGTCATTCCATTTTTAAGAAAACGCACTTTTTATCGTTTAAGTAGGTATGTCTCGGGCACTCTTCGGATTTTGATCAACCCTGTATTATTAGGGACGTATGTCGTTATAAGTAAATGAAACATGGGATATTGATAATTCATACCCAAAATTTCCGCTTTCTAGGATTCCAAGTAACGAAGTGATGAATGTTTAATCGAAGCTATGTTTTGCACGAAAAAATATGTAAATCAATTACTCGCAAACCGCTAGGGATAAGAATGAGGAAGTTGATACAGAATTAATCAGGAGGCTACGTCGAATCGAAAAAGGCAATAATATATAGGGTGTTCCATTTTAAATACCAAAGTTGTTAGTACTTCTTGATATAAGCGGCAACACCGCAGCACTGAAAATATTCTATATCGCTAGAGCAGTGGTTCCTAGCCAAGAAATCAAATCTTTAATAAAATCACACCTTCCGTTCTCCGTAAAAGTCCAGGGTACCATCGAGCGTAACCCACCCTGTATACTTCTTCTGAAATTTCAAATCATGTAAATATCATAATTGCGGTACGGGAAATCCGGGTTTGAATAGTGAGTTCATTATATTATTTATTTTTAAAAACTTCAATTCAGTTGATGTCGTAAATAGATAATAAAACATGCGCACATAAGCTCCTGACTTCAAACCAGAAGCATATAGGTCGATAACTTTACTATATTATTATATATTGCGAATCTTAAAGTGTACTTTTTATCTTTACTCAAATAGTGAATGTAATTGAGAAAATACACAGTAGGTACTTGATTATTTTCCGGCGAAGAGATTATTAGGATAAATTTTAAATATATTCTTAGCCAATCTTGTACCATACAGAAAATGACAAGAAATATTTACTTTCTCTAGAGCCGAAAAAGAGAAGAGCAAATTCCAAGCAGAGGTTTACGAACTCCTGGCTCAAGTTGAATCTGTGACCAAGGAACGTCTGATCAGCGTCAAACATGCAGAAAGGTTGGAAATCAGCATCACCGAACTCAACGTCAGAATCGAAGAGCTCAACCGTACCATCGTAGACATCACTTCCCACAAGACTAGATTGTCCCAAGAGAATATCGAATTGGTCAAGGAAGTACAGGATCTCAAGGTAAAAACACTGCAAATTCTACACGTAAAGTATATTATTTTTTTTACAATTACAATTTACTTACGTATCCGCTGATAGGTATTTTCAATTCAACACCCAATTTTTAACCATTAGCGTCAATAAATCTAGATGGGACGAGCAATTTCATTGAAATATTTGAAATTTCATGGGGGCTGCATAATATTTTTCGTAGCAGGATTCCAAAGATGTATCAAGAAAATAACATATCAAAATTGAATTCAAAACAATTCTGTTGAATAGAAATAGGTACTTAAAACTTGGTAGGATAGTATCGCGTATTGTCCTGAAATGACATCTGAATCAACTCACTCTTCATAATTAGGATCTCATTTTCAAAATCACTTCCAAATATCTAGTGAACAAGTGATCATTGGATATTGTTCAGAAAAATTTTGGATTAACCATAACAAAATTAACAATTGAATTTTTTTTACATTCACCTCCGATGGTCCAATCTCGAAGAGAAGCTTGAACGGCCATCTTTCAGCATTATTTAATATTCAATACTTAAATCTCATTACGAAATATTGGGTGAAACTAACAAAAAAGTTTATGCCGAATTTGGTTCCCGAAACTGCATCAAATATTTTGTAGCATGTGCATTCGCCAATTTGTAACTGGTCCCTTCTCCATTTTGCAACACAATGCGTTTGGACTTAGAGACTAACTTCACTATAACCCCTCATTTTAGGCAACCTTGCTCCCCTGAACGGAGCGCCATTTTACTCAAATTCATATAATTTTGGCAGAAAATAGTCTTAAACGCTTAGGTTCGACTCACTGATGAGGAATCAGAGGTCAAACTTAATTCTGTCCGTCCATATAGTTATTATTAATGTTCTTAGCATCTCCTGTTCAGGAAAAAAGTATTCAGAGTCTATCAACGGATTATAGAGCATTGTGATGCCTCCAAAGTGAATATTTACGTGTTATGGGGACGGTTTGGAAACTATGCAGAGAGCCAGAAATATGTCGTCGTATCGGTACACGTCGTCTGCACCATTAAAGCTAATCCTAAGTTTACTATTTGCAAGGGTGGATATAAAAATCCTACATGTAATAAAAGGTTTGTACACGCCCAGTAACTCATTGGTTAGAGATCCCAAGTACTGATAAAAAGTTTACACAATATCCAAAACCTTGCTGTGAACTATAATCACCTCACTCAGACACGATTTCTCTTTCTCCTACAGCACAATATGGTTCCCTGTTAAATCCTTATTGATATGGCCCGAAGGATCAAATGTTGAAACCTGATTCTTTTATCAGGATAATGTTGTTTCGAAGGACCAGATTTTTCGTACCCTGATTCTTTTATCAGGAGGGATGAGTTTTTGATGTTTCTACTTTGGAAAACAACGGGTGAAGACTATTAAATCTCGCTGATTAATATCGTTGTGAATATACAACCGATGAAAAGAGGGTCTACTTTACTTCAAGCGACCAGTAGTAATCTCGTTGGTTACGGCGAAATATTTGTCTTGCCACATAGATAACACAGATAACAATTAATTACAAAGATAGGAAGTGGTGAAAGGTTCGAACGCACTTTAAACAAACAACAAACTGTATTTTCTTGTTGCCGATATTTTAATAACATACACGAAGTAATTGTACAATCCGATATTAATACAATCTGAAATCTTCCTTCTATATGAAGATCTATAGCAAGGAAGAAGTGGCTACATAGTTGGTACGAGAACTAAAGAGGTATTAGTTTCACGACCGATCAAAATGGAAGTGATGTCTCCTGCGCTAAGAGGAGTAGTAGTAGTAGTGAATTATTTCTGTGTAATTGTATATAAAAGTCCAGATAGAAGAAAAATAGGAGGTTCCTTCATCTGGGCAAAAAAAAAATTAACATTGATTGATGATTGGGGTTTCAATCTTAATACTGCCCTGATATGTTACAACAATAGTCCCATTTCTCGTTTTTGACTAGAGTGTGAATATCTCCGAAAATTCGGATGCAAGCACTTATGAGGGCACTTCTTAGATAGTTATCTAAACTTAGGCATTCGAAATCTGGAATGTGTCCCACTTATCTAAGCTGACTTTACTTGATTTCTGCATAAAAGCTGTCAGCAACAGCTGGATCATTTCCGCAGTAGTAGTTTCAATAGACTCTAGGTAGGTAGTTTCTTAAAACTTCAGTTGTTGAATGCATTTAAGCATTTGTTCTGAAGTCTTTTACAGTAAATAGGCCACAATCGCTGAAGAGTGGTCGACGTTTTACAAGAAACTGCACTTTAAGATAAAGCAAAGTTTTCTATAAAAGTATTATTTTCAAGGGTTATACCCCACGTGGAAAACTATAACCCAGTTATCTCTAGGGACAAATATTCACATTTTACAAGCGAGCTCCTTTGTTGAGAAAACCAAATCTACGTTTCTTAAAATGTGAAATCATGAGACACTATAGTTCCTCTCATTATCCTTATGTTGAACTTAAACCATGAATCAAGACATCCTTATCAAAAATTTCATTCATACAAATACTACAGATTATAAAACCCAAAATTCACTGATGAACTCATTTTCACTTGATATTATCTTAATACTTCAGGTCAGCCTTGAAAACTCCACATACCTGAAAAGCCAACTTGCTGGCCAACTCGAAGATGCCCGACGTCGCTCTGAGGATGACGAGAGAAGACGCTCCGTCCTCGAGTCCCAACTCCACCAAATTGAAGTTGAATTGGAATCCATCCGTGTTCAACTCGAAGAGGAAAGCGAAGCTCGTTTGGACCTTGAGAGGCAGTTGGTGAAATCCCAAGGAGATGTTCAAGTATACAGAAGCAAATACGAATCTGAAGCGTCTGCCCGTGTCGAAGAAGTAGAAGAATTGAGGAGGAAATACAACATCAGGATTTCTGAACAAGAAGAGCACATTGAAGCCCTTTTGGTCAAGGTGGGTTACCATGAAAAATGATTGATTTTGGTTCGAGATGTCGATGGTTTACAATAAATTATCTTGTCCTGATTTTGTATTAATTCTTCACTTATTATCTTATAGGTCAACAATTTGGAGAAACAAAAATCTCGTTTGCAATCCGAGGTTGAGGTCCTCATCATTGACTTGGAGAAGGCCA